>QEPC01012362.1:8708735-8775135 GCA_003113815.1 Sphenodon punctatus
GGGGGGGGGAGCAGGAATAGGGACCTTATGGGAATTGGGGGGGGGGGCAGGACGGAGACACCCCAGAGTCTGACGGGGGCAGGCAGAGCCTCAGGTGGGAGCAGGAATGGGGACCTTACGGGAAAGGAGCTCCCCGGGGCGGGGGCTGGAGAAGGGAGACCCCGCAGCGCGTGAGGAGAACGGGCGGGGGGGGTGGGGTTCTCCACACCCCCCGGGGGGGGTTTCACTCACCTGGGCGGGCGGTGTCCGGCCCTGCGGGGAGAGGAGGCGGACAAGCCCGGCGGGAGCCCCCTCCCCCGCGGCAGCGCCCAAGGGGGGGGGACCCGACGCGGTCTCCTCTCAGCCCCGGAGCCCCGCGCGCGCGCTGGGAGACAGGAGGAGCCGCCGGCCCCGGCGCAGCCCCTGCCAGAGCCAGTGCCCCGCTGAGGGAACAACAGGAAGGGAGCGGGGCTGCCCCGGATGTGCATGGGACCGGCCAACGGAACAGATTGGAGCGAAAGGGGGGGGAGGGAGGGAAAGATCCTCAATGCGCATGCGCACCAAGCGCACAGGGCTGGTTATTGGTCCCATGTTCATATACCGGGGGGAGATACCATCCTCCCCCCCCCCCGCGTGACTGGAGCCAACAACTCGGGGCGGGGGGCCGGCATTATACTGATGATGTCAAAGCGATGATGTCATAGGCATGTGATGTCATCATGACCAAGGGGGGGGTTGTCCTTATTTCGCGGGGTTACCCCCTTCTCGTGATTTCATTGCAAGTCTCGCCCTTTTTGAAAGGTGAAACGATGAGATTTCTGACAAAAGCAAAACCCATTCAACTCTCTCCGTTAAAAAGGAAGTTTCTGCCTCTCCCGATTGTGGAGAAATACTTGCAAACGTGACTGCAGCGTAACCCTAAAAGCGCCAAAACAAGCACACAAAACCCCACAACCGCCTAAGGGCTGGTTTTTAAAAGCGCTCACCGGGTTTTCCAACAAGCCTCGGGAATTTTAGGGAATGAAACACATGAGCAGGTTGAGTTTGGGAGCCTCAATACTTGACATCATTCCGGCCGGTGGCATAGTCCTTCCTGCTCAATGCCACACTGTCAGGCTGGATGATCTAATCGTCTGCATTTCTGTTTCCCCGTAACAAATTACATCGCTTTGGCTAAGGTGATCATTTCCATTATATTTAATGGATTTTGTATTGGCTTTGATTTATAATTTCACCCCGTGCTTTTCCATTTATTTAAACATACTTCTGGGGACATCACAAGCTCCTGGGCACTTAGAAACAAGCCCATTTACAGTGGCTCACTTCTGTGTTATTCAGTATTGTTTACTGTGTGTGACAAAAAAAATCCTCTTAACTCCACATCTAGTAGCTTGGGTGCCTAAGAAAAGCCTTTCAGCCTTCCCAGTTCTAATTGATTGCTGCCATCTAGTGCAATTATGTCTGTACTGTTGTAGGCCTTTATTTTCTGCTTCATAATAAACTCATGAATTACTAAGAACTTTTATGTAAAAACCAGAAGGAGCAACATAGATTATGTGGGTGGTGATTTAAGACACAGAACGCTACTGATTTAAAAACGTCCTTTAAAGTCACTGCGTGGAATCGAACTCAAGACAAAATTTGGACTGGCGCTATTTTGATCTTTACAAATAAACTCTCCACCACAGTGGAATCTACACTAGCAAATGTGCAAACTTTAATTCATCCTTGCTATAGTAGGAAGTGGCAGCAAATGGAAGGGACTGTGATGTAGACCCTTTGTCACTCCAGACAGAATAGATTACAGACACAATGGTTTTTAAGGTCTAGGCAACAGACTCCCCCTGTTAACATTGGGGTAAATCCAGAGTTCTATAGATGAAAGACAGTAGCCTAGTGACCCTGAACCTAGAAAACCTGTGTCAAAATTTCTCAGCCTCAGCTTCCCATCTGTAAAATGGGCATATTACTCTCTACCTCAGAGGTGGGGTTTTGTTTTGTTTTTTAAAGGTGAATTGGATAAAGCTTACAAAGCACATCTGAACACTAAAAGCACTCTATATAAAAAAGGATTTAAAATAATTCCAATAGTTATATCAGAAAATCTAGTACAATTGTCTGTACTGGATGCCTTAATCATATTTATAATTTTCTGCCTCATAATAAACTCATGAATTAGAGCTTTCATATAAAAAACCAGACGAAGCAACACAGATCATGTTGGTGGGTGATTTCAGACACAGAACGCTACTGACCGCTGGCTTCATTTATAGTCTGTGTGCCTCTCCACTGAAGTGAAAACATCCTTTAAAGTCACTGAAGTCACAGGGTGGAATTGAAATCAAGGCAAAATTTGGACTGGCATGTCAGTAAGACTGGTGCTATTTTGATCTTTACAAATAAACTCCAACACAACAGCGGAATCTACACGGGCAAATTTGCAAACTTTAATTCAGCCTTGTTGTGGTATCAAGTGGCAGCAATGAAAAGAACTGTGGTGTACACCACATCCAGTCATTTTTGTCACTACTTCAGACAGAATAGATTACACAAAACAATGGTGTTTTTTAAATGTCTGTGCCACAGACTCCTCCGTTGTTAACACTGGGGTAAATTTACTGGCCTTGGACCTAGGAAACCTGTGTTGAAGTCCCATCTCACCCAGGAGCTTGCATGATGGCCTTGCAAGTTGCCCTCTCTCAGCCGCAGTGTCACATCTGTAAAATGGAAACATTATTCTCTACCTCCCAGGTTTTGTTTTTTGGAAGGTGAATTAGATAAAGCTTGCAAAGCCCTTTGAACACTGGAAGCACTCTATAAAAAGCATTACAAACAAACTAAGGTCCAAGAACTTTAGCAGGTAGGTATGGATATTGGTATTCAAATTACAGCAACTTATCAAATACAAAAGGCTGTTATCCTTGAAGCAATGAGGATTCTCCAATGACTTGTGCTCAGTCTCTCCTATTCGCAACTGACTGATGATTAACCTGCTATGAACGAGAAATACAGAAAATGATAAGCTGCCTTGCAGACAATAAGAGGTTTACCAACTTTGCTAACGGAGTACCTCAAAGTAATACAAAAGGCTAGAAAACGGCATAAAATAAGTTCGCTTGATTTGAAGAACACAATGAGAGAACCTTGCATCTAGTGCAGGACGCACACTCATTTTAATGATTCTCTGTATTGCTCTGGATATATGTAGTCACGACTTAAATCAATCAGATGATGAGGATGCTGATGATTCTCTAATTAGGATGGAGGGAGGGCGGGGGAAGCGAATTCTTCCGTCCTCACTAGGAGCGCAACCCAGCGTCGCCTTTCTGCAGGGATGCTAAAACAGTAGCTCCTGGATGGCAGCGGCTCCATTCATCTCAACGGACTGTTGGCTGATGACTCTTTGGCGATCAAACTTTGTTGCCCATTTCACCGCTGATGATTTTTCGGCAGGAGCCCCCCTCTCCCCAGGATCCACTCCTCTCCGTTCTCTCCTCCCTCCGAATTCAGTGGTACCTTGCTGGCATCATGCCCAAGCAAGAGGCGTGTCGCCAAGGAGACTGACGGATCAAAGTCCCTAGGCGGGTGCCACTGGCAGGTGCCCAGCGCAGCCTGGCAGCCTCGTCACTTGGGGACCCAGCCGTGCCGGCAAGCACAATGCATTCCTTTTGGGCACCGAAGCTCATGCGCCTCGGCAGCGATGGTATAGGCAGCTTTCCCCCAGTCTCCGCCCCGCTGTTCTGCAGTCACTTCCTGCAGCTGTTTCCATCTGTGTCCGGTTGGACTGACTTTCCTGACTGTCAACCCTCCTCCGGTCTCGGGGGCGCTCTGCAAACCGAGTCAGGTTGTACAAAGGGGGTAAGGAGGTGACGATCTCAGCCGGGGATGTGCAAGAAAGACTGGCCGGCTCCAGGGACAGGGGATTCCCAGAGACCGCCTTCTCTGCGAGAGTCTTCCCCTCCAGGAGCTGGGGACTCCAGTAAGTGCACAGCAGCACTTGTGTGTGTGTATGTGTGTGTGTTTGTGTTTTACAGACTAGCCAGCAAACTGGCATTACAAGCAGGTCAATTCTCACGTTCCTATTCCACTAGTTAGCTTCGGACTTTGCAAGCATGTTACATACATGAGTGTTACGTGCAGACAATTGCATGTTTATATTTTGCATGACTGCATTCTCAGAGAGCACAATGGCATCTTGATTGCTTGTGAGTGTCTGTGTGCTAGATAACGCACAACATTTTCATCAGAATCCAAGCCAAAGGGGTTGTATACTTCCCAGCCCTGCATAAATCATGTTGCTAGAATATCCGTGTTTGTTTACAACACTTTGGCTTCCCCCTTTTTGTGTTTCCTTGCATTACATGGACACCATTTTAAAAGGCAGTGGCTGGAGCTGCTCTCATTAAAGTTGCATGTGGTCTGTGTTTCTGTTCTGTGGTCAGGTCTTGGTGATTTCTTTACAAAGTCTTCACCTTGCAGGCTGAAATTTTCCAGCCAAAGTCGCTGAGCAAAGATGCATTTTTTATTATTATTAGAAAAGTTTGAGGAAAGCTAGTTCAGTCAATCTGGAATAAGAGGAGTGAGAAAAGATACTCCCCCTTTCTCACATCTCCCCTCATAGGAAATGTGGCTGAGGAGAGAGCTATTCAATTCCAAAGAACACTTGAACATTAGACACAGCATGGGTATTTCCCATTTTGGGGAGGGTATCCTTTGCGTTTGTATGGCTTGTAAAGAGAGCCAGTGGGGTGTAGTGGATACGGTGCTGAACATGGTCCTGGGAAGCCAGGGTTCAAATCCTGATCTAGCCATGAGCTCACTGGGTAGCCTTGGGCAAGTCTCTGCCTCTGTTCCCCCATGTGTAAAATGAGAACGCATGTGTGTCTGTCTCTTCCTGTGTTCCCCTGTCCATCTTGTATTGCAAGCCCAGTGGGGCAGGGACCTGCCTTTAAAATCTCTAGGTGTAAAGTGCTGTGTGCACCTAGTAGTGCTATGAGCAAAAATAGTCATGCATGACCTCCTGCAAGAAGTCAGCTGGACCTTGATGTTTGTTGCTGTGTCTGAGCATGGATTAGTTGTCGTCCCAGCTGAGGAGAACGGCTAGCGTGGCTGGAGCTGCCCTCCGGTCTTTCTTGAAGGTGTAAGAACTGCCATTGTGGGTTGGACTAATGGTCCATGTAATCTAGCCCAGTGGTGTACCAATAGGCAGAACAAGTAGATGATTGCCCCAGGGCCTGGGTATTCAGGGTCTTGCTGGAGTTGGGCAGACTGGGTTACCAGAGGCAGGAGCAAAGCTTACCTCGGCTGGATGTAGAGGCCTGAAGGGGTGCTATAAGTGTGGATGAGGCAGGACCTGCCCACTGAGAGAGCGCTCAGTTGGGAGGGTAAGCCCCACTGCTAGCCTGCCCTGGTGACCAGGCCTCTCCTGCCCCAGTGTCCCTCCCCCCAGAATTTCTGTACCCTGGTTGGTATGGGGCCCAGTCATTTGGCTTGCCCCAGTTCCCTATCCAACATAGTTATGCCAGTGGTCTAGCCCAGTATCCTGTGTCTGACAGCGGCCAATACCAGGAGCCTCAGAGCGTTATGAAATGCTTTGTTCTCTTTTGCCTGCTCCCAGCTTCCTTCTCAGAGACGTAAGGACGAACATCCAGAGCATGAGGTTGCATTCCCTGGCCATCCTGGCTAATGGTTATTAATGGAGTCTAATCCTTTCTTGAGCTGCCTTATGCTATTACCCTCCACAATATCCCAGGGCAGGGAGTTCCATAAGTCAGTCATGCGTTGAGTGAGGGGTGGGGAAGCACTTCCTTTTACTTGTTTTAAACCAACAGCCTTTTAAATTCTCTGGGTGGCTCCTAGTTCTCCTAGTATGAGAGGTTAAAAACAGTTTCCTAAAACTTGAGCCACCTGTTTCATGATCTTCTGCATCCCCTTTAGACATCTCTTTTTAAAAGTTGAAAATCCTTCCTCTTTTGAGAGTTTGCGGCTTTCCATACCTCCATCCATTTTGTCTGCTCTTTCTGTATCTTTCCCAGTACTACACTGTCCTCTTTAATATGGGCAACCAGAACGGCAGAGAGTATTAGCATAGTGGCCTTTTTCTGTTATTTTCTATCCCTTTCCCGATAGCTCCAAGAATTCGCTTTTCCGTTTTGACTGCTCCTGCACACGGAGAGGTTACTTTCAGTGTCTTTTCTGAAGGGTAACAGCTAAAGGAAGCAGCTTAGAAAGATGGCAGCCATTTATTTGTTATTTAGACAAATGTGGTGTGTGTCAAAGGATTCTCTTATGACTGCAAAGGGCTTGTCTTGAACCAGTGCCCTTGGGAATTAGGGAGCAGTTGGCTCTACTGTACTGCTCCCAGGGCCAGACTTTCCCACATCAGGCCACTGTGGCCACCCTTGCCCCAATCCAGTTATTTGCTCCGCCTAGCTTCCTGATTGGCTGTCTGACAGATAAAGGCTGGCTAGTGGCAGCAGGAAGCTGTGCAGATCATCTGATCACGTTCTGTACTTGTCTGTTCATCTTCCCCAGGCTTGGACACCAACCCTGACACTGCTCTTGCTTCCAGCCTGGTCCTTGTCCTGCACCCACTCCTCCCCAACCCCTGACAACTAACTGCCCATACGAATAGGAGAGATGCATGGCTGCCCTTCTCTTACCTTGCATCACAGTTTCAAATCTGGGTTGAAAATAGGTTTGGAATCCAAACGGACAAATATTTAAATCTTGGATGTGCAATTTCAGTTTGCATACTTGACTTCATTGTTGACTCTGAGAATGGGGAGCGGGGGCGGTCTTGCTGCCAGCTAGGGCTCATCGCTATGGGGAAGCTCATTTTGAAAGAGAGGGCTAGTGGTACAACCACAAGGGAAACTCCCATGTCGACAGCAACATTGGCAATACACATGGGGCTGGATGGCCAGACTCAGGGTGGATGCAATCCACTGGATGCAGGTACCAGCCTCAGATGAGCTATCAGGATGTCTCCCCGCTGGCTCCTGGCTCTAGGGAAACTGCACAACTGGTCTCAGGAGAGTGGAGGGGCGCTCCCCTTTAGAGACATCATTCCCTGCTGCACTGGACTGGAGCTCTCCTAGACTGTTTACTCCTTGGAGACACTTCCGGTGGCAATGGTCTCACTTTCCTCCCCAGAAGTGAGCTCAGAGAGGCTGGTCCCCCATCCCACACAGCAATCGATTGTGATCTACTAGTACATCATGAATGTTCATGAGAATTAGTGTGGTATAATGGATAAGTGTGCAGTACTTGCACTGGGAAGTGGGAAGACCTGCCAGTTCAAGTCTTGCTTTAGCCAGAAGCTCACTGGGTGACCTTGGGCCAGTCATAATATTGTCTCACCCTAACCTACCTCACAGGGTTGTTATGATGATTAAAAGTTGTGTTTATTAGTTATATGTAAGGCAGTCTGAGTACCATGGCAGGAGTTGCTGTATAAATATAAATTTTAAATAAATAAGTTGATTGTATGTAACCAAATAGGCTATCACAATTCAAGTTCAAATCAAACAACTCGTAAGCATAAAACAAAATAATAAGTAAAACCAGCAGCAAAATATTAAAACTAAACAAGACATAACAATGTTAAAATAATCTGGCACGATCTTCCTTAGGATTCCCCTAAATTCCTTTAACCAGAAGAAGAGCTAGGAACCCCACACAGAGTAATACCAAGTAAGTCTTTAAAGCTTACTACATAGTATGTCAGATCAAATTTAAGTTACGAACGGCGGTGCCAAAATCGACCCAAAAGCCCGTCAAACGGGAAATTTGAACTAAAACTGCAAACTTTATGAACAGTTATTACAATTATTACACCAGCCTGGCACAGACAATTAGTCTAGTGAGACACAGAGTTCAGAACATTGGACCGATCCTTACTTTTATTTTGGATCAAAACAGCCCGGCCCAAGAAGGCACCAACCTTCTCAGTAATGTCCGTGGAACGATCCCTCAGAAGGAGGCTAACATAGAATTGGGGTTAAATGACCCGGGAAGGGAGCCAACAAGGGAGCCAGAAATCTCTCCCTGAAATTGTCATAGAGGGGACATCGGAATAGAATATGCTCCAAAGAGTCAGGCTGATTGAGGTGACAATGACATAGACAGTCAGCAAGCGGAGTTCCACGGTATCTTCCCTCTGTATATGCGGAGGGAAAGACATTGAATCTGGCTAAAAGGAACAGCCTTCTTTCCCTGGGCAATCAATTGCCCCCTAAATAGGGCATAGGTGTCCAAGCCTCATTCACCAGTAACCCATACGACCCCAGGGCTCTACTGCAGCCGATTCCAGCTACCATCTCCTGGCGAATGGTATCAAGGAATCTAGAGGTCACAAGCTTCCTTGCACTCTTATAGCCCAGTGCAGTCAGTGAGGTCAGGTCGAAGCCCAAACGCTTGATTTTGTTTCTTACCTTCACCACCTGACTGTTAGATGTCTTATCTCGCCATGCTAATTGCGCCCATGGGGCCGCCCCATTGAAAAAAGGCGGAGCCAGTATGGAAAGGCCCTAATCCAGACTCTTCCCCTAAGCGGGAGAAGACCACACTCTAGACACAACGCCAAGTTGGGGGACCCAGGCGGGGCAGCCAGCAACACCCGTAAATACCTGGTTTGGAGACGCTCCAAGCCCGGAAATTTATCCAGGGCCCAAAACTGTGCCCCATACAACAGTTGGGGGATGGATTTATGAACATAAATCTTAATAGCTGGTACAACCAATTGACCCCCCCCCCCTAAGATCTAAAAAAGGATAGCAATGATTTATGTAGCTGTTTAGCTTTAGCTAGGGCTGCTTGTGCCTGAACCGTCCATAAGCCATTAGATTGGAAAAAAATTCCCAAGTACCTGTAGACCCGCACCCGTGCAATAGCCTGCCGTCCAGTAACCACCTATGAACTAATTTATTTCTGGAAAATACCACCACTTTTGATTTTTCATAGTTAATTTCTAGCAAGTTCTTACTGCAGTAATGCCCCAAAGTGTCCAAAAGTCGCCTCAAACCAACCTGGGTGCGAGACAAAAGAACCGTATCATCTGCGTACAACCTACAAGGAATGACCACGTCCCCCAACCGGGGAACGTGATGGTCTAGGGCCAACAGCTCTGCAAAAAGATCATTAAGGTATATATTAAACAAAGTAGGGGCTAAGATGCACCCCTGTTTCATTCCCCTCTGGACCGGAATCGTACCCGACATCCTCCCTTGCTTATCGAGCCTCACAGACATCGAGCTGTCTCTATAAAGACTTCACAAAAGGTTCAGTAATCTCTGCTCGACCCCTAGTGCCTCTAACTTAGCCCAGAGTCGATCCCTAGGGACCATATCGAAAGCCGCCTTCAGATCAATGAAGGTGACATACGATGACAATGGTGGCTGGGAAAACTTCTGAATAAGGTGCATAAGGAGAAAACAATGATCATACATAGATCTACCTTCCCGGAACCCTGCCTGAGCATCAGACAAAATATCTTGCTCTTTGAGCCAAATAATCAATTTCCCAAGCAAGTATTTCGCATAAAGTTTGCTAATGATACTCAACAGGCTTAAAGGCCTGTAATTACCTGGAAGCTCTGGGTTCCCCTTCTTATAAATAGGTACCACCACCGTCCACCCCCAGTCGGCGGGAATTTCCCCAGATGAATTAATCCCAGAGAAGAGGTTTGCAAGAACCGGGGCCCACCATTCAAACTCTACTTTTAGAAGCTCCCCTGGAATAAAATCAATCCAGGGGACTTTACCCACCTTTAAACCAGCCAGCAGCTCTAACACATCCTCACAAGACACAGGGTTCCATTCCAGCCCCGGAGGGGTCGCGGTCAAAACTACCACACACCCCTGGGGAGCCGTGTACAGTTTGAGGAAGTGGTCCACCCAAGCCTTCCCCAAAACTGCAGAGGCACTTGCCGGAGACCTAACTTGCCCTATGCCCCTGACCAACTTCCAAAAGGTTAGTGAATTGGGGTCCTTAGCAGTCCTGTCAAGAACTGTCCAAGCCGCAAGGTTAGATTTCCTTCTTTTCTCACTAAGGAGAGTCCTATACTCTCTTCTCCTTGCCAAGAATTCCTTTAAATGGGAATGCCTCCTTAATCCCGTAATGCCTCCTTAATCTTTTGTACGACCGCCGCAGTTCGGCCCGTGCCGAACGGCACTCTTATCAAACCAACCCAAAGCCGGGCCGGAGACCCGCCCATCCTGCTTCAAGGCCTCACTGCCAGATGACAAAGCGGGTTGTAGCCACTCCATTAATTCCTGATAAACCACCAACTGCTCCCGGGAAGAAGTAGATTCTATAATCAACTGGGCATACCGTGCTCCCTCTGGGCTATGTAACCTAATCTGCAGTTCCTGTTCCAATTGTGTATTCTATGGCTTCCTCACCCGGCCCTGTCCAACTGGGGCATTACAGGAGCCATCGGGGGGCGGGGGGGGGGGGGAGACTGGGTGGGAGACAATAGCCCGCCTAATTTGAGAATCAAGGGTAGGTGGTCACTAGCTATATACGAACCCACTAGAAAGGAATTGATCTGCAAGATAAGAGAGGGGGAGATAACCATGTAATCCTGCAGCCCCTTGGGGACAAACAGGTAAATTCTCCCGAATGGTCCGCCCAGTAACGCCCATTCAGGACGCACAAATCTGACTATTATTATTATTATTATCTCTTGGCCATCTCTGCACTGTATTGTCTATCCTAGATTCTAAGACTGGTTGTCTGTGAAGTGACAGATTTATTATAAGGTGCTATTTAGTTTTCAAAACGCTGAGCAGAATGCATGCTGGTCCTAATCCTTAAGCCTCACCTTGAAGTGTATCTTTGCTGTGTAACACTGCTGGCCTTTTAGGAATCCCACCATCACACTCTAAAAGGAGTTTGTGCCTTTTCTTTGGTAGATCTTACTCCGCCCTGTGCCTTGGTACATTTCTCCTCCCTTTTTAAAAATCACCTAAACTCGCTTTCCCTTCAAGGGTATTTTTTTTTTTAATGTTCTCTGCCTTCTATTTACGACTCCCATTCCCTTATTTCCCTGTTACCTTCTCAGTTGGACTCCCTCAAATTTGTTTCAGTTGTTAATTTTAATGAGGCTGTTAGTTCTTTTTATGATTGCATTTGAGGGTGGTTTTTAATTAATTTTTTTTTCTCAGAGTGCGCAGCACCTTGACAGGGGAAGAACACATTACAAAGTACAAGATGTTTACACCAAGATGGGGAACCTCTTCCCTCCCAGGGGCCACTTTGAAAATTAGGACACGCTCCGAGGGCCGCATAGAAGTTGGGGGGCGGGAGTGGTAAGAGGTGTTCTCAGGAAAAAGTGTGTCCAGATCATGGATCTGTGTCATGGACCTGTCTTTTATCCATGTCTGCATCCCATAGTCTCTGGAGTTCAGTCTTTCAGTGCTTGGGGGTAGGAACTGGATGAAAGCTCTAGCTTGAGGAACTGGAAAGGGACCACATAAAACTTGCCACTGGTTGCATTTGGACACCAGGCCTGAGATGCCTCTCCCCTACTTTATAGTATAAACTGTGCACGTTACATGTTCACCCCATGAAACTAACATGTCACAGATTTAAAACAAATAAAAGAAAGTCTTTTTGTTCACTCAACGCACAGTGAAGTTGTGGAATTTGTTGTCAGACGATGTAGTCAAGGCCAGTCCTATTGCTGGGTTTAAAAAAGGATTGGACAAGTTTCTGGAGGATAGGTCTGCTAGCAGCTGTTATTTGGATGGGTTTGAGGAACATAGCCTCTTAATGTTGGGAGCTGGGAGTGAACAACAGGGAACAAATCCCATTGTGACCTGTTGGGTACTTCTTCCAAGTGACTGAGGTTGGCCACTGTCGGAGACAGGATGCTGGGCTCGATGGACCATTGGTCTGACCCAATCTGGCACTACTTACCTTCTTACGTTCTTGTACTATAAACTGTACACTTTACAAGTCCTGGGTGTGGGTTTGTGTCCAGTTTTGTAATGAGCTGGAGTTTTCAGGGAACTATAAAGAATGAAGATTGACTTGCTGTCCAATTGTATGCTTTATTTTGGGCTTAAACTTTGAGTTTACCCACTCATGCTTTCTGCACTGGTTAGTCTAGAAAAAGGTTGGTGGGTCAGAAAGAAGGTTTTTCCATCTCATGAAACATTTTGAGGTGTAGATTTACATTTTCCATGATGCACTGAAAATTTCATTTCGGTAAATCAAATACATACAGGCTGGCCCAGTCTAAACTGGAAAACCAACATTCCACCCCCCCACCCCAATTTCATCTTTGGAAATGAAAATAAAAAATAGGGTGTGTTTTTTTTCATATATTTTTTTTTTCCTGATGAAAGCAGCAGCATTTTTAATCAGAAAAAGGTTTCAGTGACAATTCCCTGACCATCCTTAGTCCAGAAACTAAGGGCTTATACTCAGAATCAACTTTTCGCTTGTGTTTCACTTCATCTTTTTCTAGTTCTACTTTGTCCTTTTTGAGATGGATTATGTTGGACCAACCATACCTCCCAGCGTTTTGAATGAGGGGCAAGCCTTGTCTTCTTGGCCAGTAAGCTCCGCCACCTCATGCACTTACACATACCTTCCAACATTCCAAGTTCATAAAGAGAGACAGAGGCTCTTCTACTTATTATTATTATTATTATTAGCATTTGTATAGCGCTAGCTGTGTACCTGGCGCTTTACAGAACAACAAGATAGACGCGGTCCCTGCCTACGGCTTACAATCTAATAGACATGGAGGGGGAAGACAAGGAGAGGGGACATAGTGAGAGACAAGGAATAAATAACATTCAAGCGGATGCAAAGTTGCAGGTGCACGTGCTTGGCTTGGTTGCAGTTGGCAGGAGTCTGTGGGGAGGGCAGACACTAAGTTCTAACAGGCGTCGGGAAAGGTGGTGAGGAAGAGGTGGGTTTTGAGGAGGGATTTGAAGGTGTGGATGGAGGGGGCAAGGCAGATGTGGGCAGGGAGGGAGTTCCAGGCATGGGGGGCAAGGGAGAAGGGACGAAGGCAGTTAAGGGGGCAGGGGAGACGAGGGAGAGCGAGGGAGGGGAGAGAGGAGGACGGGAGAGTGCGTGCAGGAGTGTGCAAGGAGATTAGGGCTGAGAGGTAAGGGGGAGCCAGGTTGTGAAGGGATTTGTAAATGAATAGCAGGAGTTTGTGAAGGATGCGTTGGGGAAGGGAGAGCCAGTGAAGCGAGGAGAGGAAAGGCTGCATGTGGTCAAAGCAACGGGCTGAGTGGATGACCCTAGCAGCGGAGTTTTGGATGGAGATAAGGGGGGACAGGTGAGAGCGGGGGAGGCCAGCAAGGAGGACATTGCAGTAGTCAAGGCGAGAGATGACCATGGTGTGAACAAGGGTTTTGGCTGAGGAGACAGAGAGAAATGGGCGAATCCGAGCAATGTTATGGAGGGCGAAGCAACAGGTCTTGGCAACAGAGTCGATGTAAAGTTTAAAGGAAAAGTGAGAATCGAAGATGAAGCCCAAGCTACGGGCTTGGGGAATGGGACAGATAGTGACCCCATCGATAAGGATGGACAGGGAAGACAGAGAGGAAGGGTAGGGAGGAAAGATAAGGAGTTCTGTCTAAGCCATGTTGAGCTTGAGCTGACGTTGGGACATCCAAGCGGAGATATCAGAAAGACAGTTGATGAGGCAAGCTTGGACAGTTTCTTGTCCAAGTTTCTTGTCATTCCATCATGTACCCATTGTTCTTTCAAGAACATTTCCTGGAAGGCAACCAGGAAAGCAGTGCCCGAGACTTGAATTTCAGTCTTTTTCTCCTTGCTGTCTCTCTCTCTGTCTCTCTCTCATCAGAAAGAGGGACAGTGGGATTCAGCAGCACCCACAAGGGATGGTCCTTCCTAAGTAGGGACTGTTGAAAAGTATGGACTGCAGAGACAGGGGCCAGGCAATGGGACATGGGAAAACTGCTGGGGAAGAGGCAGTTATCAGTCACAAATAGAGATCTGCAGACTCCATTCTCCTCTGCGCTTTAGAGGAGAGATTCTAATCCCAATTTTTCTGTACAAAAGTTGAGGATGAGGAAGGATAGAGACATGTTAAACTAAAGTAAAGGTTTGTGGAAATAAACCCTAATACATTGGAACAAAGCCCCTTTGTAGACTAACTAGCCCAGCGACCGGTTCTGTGAGTGGGTTCATCCACACGGAGCCGGTTGTAGGACTGAGGCCTAAGGTTGCAAAACAACAACAGAATTCCTAAACTTTTCTTAAATGAGGTTGAAGTTATTCCCCCCACCGCACTATTTATAACTGTGAATGTGACTCAGCCTGTTTAAACAATGTATTTTGCTTTAAAAATAAAGAAATATATACATTCTTACCAAACTGTCGTCTACAAAGGCAGTTTTCAGCTTGATGCGATTTGAAATGGCCAAGATATTAAATCCTGCTTACTGGTAAGAGGGGTTATAGTAGCAAGAAGCTAATATGGTCTTAAGAGAAGGGGAATTTCTCTTGAATCGTAACACCAAGCTCTTGCTTTGCTCTTCCTTAACAATGCTCTGATGAGGATCTCAAAGTCATTGTTAAATCAATTACGCTGCCCAGAATCTCTTGTTGGAAAAGTCAAAGGGGGTTCCTTAGAATGCAAAGTAACAACACATTGAATAAGGAGCTTATTTGGGATAAACTCCCAGTCCTAAAACATAGGAAGTGCGTGCACTTTCTCTCTTGCTGCTCACAATCCTGGAGCTCCCTCTCTGAATATATTTGCTCTGCTTCCTCCCTCCGACCTTCAAATCCCTCCTGGAAGCCTACCTCTTACATCAGGCTTTCCCTAGTTCCTCATCCCCATAGGTTCGTCACCTGATGCCTCCTCTTCCCTCCTTCATTCAGGGTCCCCCTCTCCCCTAAAACTAAGCTAAGCCTGTTCATCTGTGACTTCTCAACTTCACGGAGACTGTACCCCTGTCTCTTCCTTTGTTCCTCTCACTTTCCTAGACTGTAAGCCCTTTCCAGAGACCTGTCTCTAATTCATGATTGTACAGCACCAGGTACATTGCTGTCACTATATCAATAATAATAGTAATTATTATTAATAATTAATAACATTAAAAAAAATAAAATAGTTGCACTGTTTAACTTGGGAAAGAGATTGCCGAAGGTCGCACAGCACGACAATGGAGCTGCTGCGTATGGAAGTCAGAGCGGTGATGCGTAGGATAGGCATTCCCAAAACTTTGCTTGCATGACCCCATTTTGAGACTGGGGCCCTTTTCACATGAGACGCCCCCCCCCCCCATCTCCATGCAGTTTTGCTGCGTGGAGATGGGGGGAGGCGCCCGTGGGTGGGGGTGCGAGCACGCTCCCGCGCTGCACTCCTCCCCACCCATCACCCACGCACGGAGCAGTGGGCTCCAATGCCGGTTGCTCCGGGGGTGGAGACGGGTGGGCGCCTGTGGGAATGGGCACACACCCACCTCCGCCCACTGTGGGCGCACACTCATCCCCCCACCCATCACGTAACTTGGTGAGCTCAGGCCTCAACAGAGACAAGCGACCTTGGAGAAGCCCCCTGGTCATCGCTCCCCTAGCTGGGAACTCCTGAGTCTTACACACAGCTTTGGGTCACCTGGCAAGAGGGTTGCCACCTATGCAAATTTTTAAGGCACACTTATGAAAATACATGTTACAGGGCCTGCGTTGTTGTCCAAGTGTAGGCCCTGCACCATGTATTTTTCATAAGTGCTCCTTAAAAATGTACATCGGTGGCAACCCTACCTGACAATCAGTTGCCCTCACCTGGGCTCATTACCCCTAACTGGATCTCAGCTAGCCAGTGGTGTGGTGTTGGCCAGCTGTGGGCCTAATCCTTGCACAGACTTCCCCCCCAGTGCTCTGCCACATCCCTGTGGCTGCTTTGTTCTGCTCCAGGGAAGCCACGTGGCTGGCAATCCAGTGAGGGTTGCCATCTATGCAGATTTATCCAGGACACTTATGGAAAATACATGGTGCAGGGCCTTCACTGGTGTCTTAAGGTGCCAATGCAGGCCCTGCAACATGGATTTTTCATAAGTGTCCCAGAACAATTTGCATAGATGTCAACCCTAAACCCAGTGGACATAGTTAGCTAAATTGAGTGAGCGGTGACTTGGCATCAATAGACGGAGGCAAAGCCACTGGAGTAAAACAGGTGAAACTGGAGTCTAAGGGTGTACCTATTCATAGCGGACATACTCTAGTGGATAAGGTGGTAGACTTAGACCTGGGAGACCAAGGTTCAAATCCTGGATTAGCTGTAAACTCACTTGGTGGCCTTAGGTAAATCACTCTCTCTCGGCCTTAGTTCCTTACCTGTAAAATGAGAATGTCTATATCCCTTTGTCTCCCTGTACTTATTTATAAGTAAATAATAATCAAATGGCACTTTTTATTTGAACCTTTGTGTCTTTCCGGTCCAGATCAGAAGAAGTATCTTCCTCCTTCCAAAGTAACATGCCCGTAGACCTCCCGGCCAATGATTCTCTTGCAGCAGGCAGGACTTCCTCCTCCTAAGAAGCCTTCATCTCCTCCTATGTCAGTGGCCCCCAGGCCAACAGCCAACTTGCCGCTGTCCCCGCAGAAGCCCCTTGGACTGGGGCTTGCACACGAGGAGGAGCTTGCCAAGGTGGTGGAGCAAGATCCTGTGCTAGAGGAACTATGTAAGCCTTTGTGCTGCAAGCTCTGCAACGTCACCTTGAATTCGGCCCAGCAAGCCCAGGCTCATTACCAGGTAAGGAGAGGGAAACCAGGAGGATTTGGAGATGACCCTGTTCTGTTGCCTTATGATTGGCAGCATCCTAACCTGCTAGGGTCGTACAGAAAGTTGGTTCCAGTACCAGAGTGATGTGTGTGTGCGCGCGCTGAGGACTGTTGGGCAAATCAGGCCTCCCTTTTCCTTCCTTTGCTAGAAGGAGAAACTTAAACTTGAGTACTTGCTGAGGCTACACAAGGTCTCCATATTTTGCTCTGGAGCTCTACGTAAATAGCTGCAGGGTAAGGCTCTAAGCTTGCCAACAACCCAGCCGTGAACCCCTGCATCCTATTATCCATTTTGGTTCATTTGTTTTGGCGCTATTCGTGTACTAGGGCTTAAATCAGGAGTGGGGAGCTTTTTCCCCTCCCAGGGACCACTTTGAAAATTAGCACAAGCTTTGAGGGCTGCATAGAATTTGAGGTTGGGTGTCTGTGGGGGGATACTTAAGGGGGGAATCAGGAAGAGGAGAGTCCAGATCATGGATCTGTGCCAGGGATCTGTCCCCTATTGTTGTGTGTATGCCCACATCTCTGCTCCCTTACCCCGAGCTCAAGTTTTCAGTACTTAAAAACTAGATCCAGGAACCAGTTCCAGGAACTGGAAAGGGGCCACATAAAGGGCATTTTTAGACACACGTTAAAGTTCCGGGTGTTTCAATCTTCTGGGTTACAAGTCCACAAGTAAGTTCCGGATTCATTTTTCACACACACACTGCCCTGAGGCAGTTCCTGGATGCGTTCTTCACACAAACACTGCCCTGGAAACCAAGTGACCACAGCTGCCTGGAGCAAAGCAGTTTACCAGGAGAACCTTTTACACACAAAAGTTCTGGGAGAAATTTCACACAGAAGTTCAAAGATCCGGATGTTTAAGATCTGGATGAGTGATTTAGACACACAGAAAGTTTTGGATGTTATTTTATTATTTTATTATTTTATAAATTTATACCCCGCCCCTCCTGCAACGCAGCTCGCGGTGGCTTCCAACATTAAAACAATAAAATACCATAAAATCCATCCAAAACAATCAAATATTAAATATTAAATATTAAAACAGGGCTAGATAACACCAAAAAACAAATGGGTAGGGGACTAAAAACCTCCCTCCCCACCCTCCCTCCCAAAGGCCTGGGCAAACAGCCAGGTCTTACAGTTTCGCCGAAATGTTAAAAGGCTAGGGGCCAGGCGAGCTTCCTCCGGAAGGGAGTTCCACAGCCGTGGTCCCACCACCAAGAATGCCCTCTCCATCGTGGCCCCCCACTTAACACGGGGGACCTCCAGGAAGGCACCCCCGGCAGACCGCAGGAGCCGCTCTGGGGCGCAAAGGGCGAGGCGGTCCCTAAGGTATGAGGTATGTTGCAGCGAACATCCAGGAGAAATGTGTGTCTAAAAATACCTGTTGGCTAAATCTGGCCCCCGGGCCTGAGGTTCCCCGCCCCTGACTTAAATGAAGTAACCAAAATACAAAATTGACTGTAATAAATGAAATAACTGAACCAAACTAGCCAAAGTACTGAAATACCCAAGCCAAAATAGCCAAATAAATGGATATGCAAATATTGTTTCTGTGACAAATAATTATCTGGCGGAGTCTCTGGGTATTTTCAGACGTTATGAGATCACGCTCAACCACAGACAATCCCCTGTGGTGGGGAATGGTCCCGTAATGTCTGTTTGATCCCTGCCAGATGTTCACCACAGTGAACCACCGGCGGGGATCAAAATAATCACGCTTTTGAGGGTGGCCCAGGGTCTATCTCCGAAAGCGTGGTCAAAGTGATTCCCGCCAGTGGTGAACTCCCGGCGGGAATCACTTTGTGCCCCCAACAGACGTGACGTTACCACGCTCAACCACGGCGGAATTCACCGTGGTTGAGCGTGGTAATGTCTCGTCTGGCCCCTGACCACAGCCCGGAATCGGCGTCCATGCTCGCCGCCAATTCCGGGCCATGGTCAATACCCCGGGGGGCGGGCGGGTGCCGCGGCCGCATTGGCCACTGCGCCCGCCCATCTCCCAGAGGGCGGTCGGTCTCAGAAGCATGGGGGGGCGGGGCTGTGCGGCCTCACGTTGCGCTGCACAGCCCCGCCCCCTCCCCGATTCCCCGGCAGAATCTGCCGGCTCGTCTGTTGACGGGCCGGTCTGATTCCGCTGGGGAATCATTTGGGTGATTCCGTGATGGGGCCAATAGGGCCCCCATCACGTCTGAAATCACCCTCTGAAAACACAAACAATATTTGCGAATACAAAAACGTCTGTTCATTTCAACAACTTGCACAGGAAGTGACAAACAGGAAATGGTGTATCCGGGATGAAAGCTTGCTCTGGGTTAATCCAATCACACAACACCATTGTGGTGACCATAGGAAAGCGCATTGGCCTACTAGGCCCGAGGCCTGAGCAAGATTACTCATAGCAATATATTAACATAGACTTAGCTAGCAGACGCGCACAAAGCTGCTTTGCCGCTCAAGTCACCCAACGCGGGATTTGGAATGTGTTGATCCCCTTCCCCAAGATATTTAAAGAAATATCAAACAAATAATGGTCTGCATGACCTGATAAGAGACCAGAACGCTTAGTAAACAAACCCGTTTGCCAAGGATTTCTGGGGTTTTCCATAGAGCAAAACTGGATGTCAGGTCAGCAGTTTGACAGGACTCCTCGGAAAAGGAAAGGAATTGGGTACCCTTAAAATATTATTAAAAAACCCCACCCCAGTTTGTGTCTAGAGCAAGTTGGAGAAGAGCCAGGGTGGAGGAGAAGGTTTATCTACTCTGGGTCCCCCCTGGTTCTCCAAGCCAGATATCACCTGGAGCAGGTAACGATTTCTGCCTGGCCCTGTCTGCTTATTGGCTGTGATCAGCTAGATCAGCTGTAGCAGCACGAAACGTTTTGCCAATATTGCCTAAAACTAGACAGTCTAAATTGTTGATAAAGCCACGTATGATTAGACATGAAAGTGAGGTTTCTTCTGATTCTGGCCAGGTTAGCGCCATCCAAAAATGCACCCACCAATATGGCCTCCTGACTGTTGACAGACCAGTCTTCTTAGTCCAATAATTGCTGCTTGACGGAGCTAGAATGCTTGCGTTGCAAACCCACCGCACCAGGTGGCAGAGAACCCAGGAGCACAAGAAGTGGGTACTGCTTTCACACAACACTCAGAATGTGGGTTTGTGCCATTCCCCACTTAAATGTTGTGTGTACAGCGAACTTCCTGCAAAAACAAACAAAGAATTCACACACCCCTCTAGGAAGCTGGCCTGGAGTGTGCACCTACTGGGAGAACGATGTGTGAATAATCCCTTAGTTTCTTTAATGCTGCTGGGGCGCTCTCTCACCCCTACAGCGATGAATTATGTGAGTTCTCTTTCCAGGGTAAAAACCATAGTAAGAAACTTCGGAATTACTATGCCGCCAACAGCTGTCCGGCTCCCGCCAGAATGAATCATTCTACTGAGCTGGCTGCATCCCAGATTGTTTCCCTTCCCTCCCAGGTAAGGCACGTGGAGGCCACTGAGGCTGGCCGGCTGAATGTGGAATGTGTTGATCCCTGTCCCCCAAGATATTTAAAGAAATATCAAACAGATAACGGTCTGCATGACCTGATAAGAGACCAGAACGCTTAGTAGACAAACCCTTTTGCCAAGGTTTTCTGGGACTTTCCATAGAGCAAAACAGGATATCAGGTCAGCAGTTTGACAGGACTCCTCGGAAAAGGAAAGGCGTTGGGTACCCTTAGAATATTATTTTTTTTAAAAACCTAGTTTGGGTCTAGAGCAAGCTGGAGAAGAAGAACCAGGGTGGATGAGAGGGATAGCGTTGCTGCAGGGTTGAGGGTGAGTGCGGGGAGGCATTTTCCATGCTGTGGGCAATTGGTCCAGCATGTGCATTCCATCTTCCTGCAAAACCACCGGATGTTGATGACTCCTGGATGCAGCCGGATGCTTCTCTGTGGGCGTGCTCCCATGAAGGCAGGGTCCTTGCGCAGAAATAGCTGCCCCCCCTGCTGTTCCCATGAGCAGGAAGAAGCAGGGGCTCAAGCCGCTTTTAGACAAGCGGCGCGTGCCATCATGGGACTTTTCAAATTACGGCAAGTGGCTTTTAGACGAGACGTCTCGCGCGTTATCGCTGCCCACGCATTCTTTTAATACCGTGGATTAAATACCTCGGGGGTATTTAATCCGCGGTATTAAAAGATTGCGTGAGCGGCGATGACGCACGAGACGTCTTGTCTAAAAGCCGCCCACGATAATTTAAAAAGTCACGCAATGACATTCTGTGAGCGCATGCCGCGCATCTAAAAGTGGCCTCGATGGCCTTTTCTCTCCCTTGATGATTTATTTATTTATTTATTTAGTAGATTTTTATACCGCCCCATCCTGCACAGCAGCTCGGGGCGGTTAACAACAATAAAAACCATTTAAAACATTTAAAATACAATTATAAAACATATCAATAGGACAGGGTGGTATAAAAATAAATATACAGGTGGGGGATTAAAAATCACCCCCCCCCTCCCTCCCAAAGGCCTGGGCAAACAGCCAGGTCTTACAGTTCTGCCGAAATGTCAAAAGGCTTGGGGCCAGGCGAGCTTCCTCCGGAAGGGAGTTCCACAGCCGCGGCCCTACCACCGAGAATGCCCGCTCCATCGTGGCCCCCCGCTTAACACGGGGGACCTTCAGGAGGGCACCCCCGGCAGACCGCAGGAGTCGTTCCGGGGCGCGAAGGGCGAGGCGGTCCCTAAGGTAATGATTATTCAATTCGTTATTTCGATAGTGCTAGCTAGATGCCTGGCACTGAGCAATCATTACAGACCTGTCCCTGCCCTGGGGGTGAGTGTTACAATCTAGGAGAGACTGAGCAACTTCTTTTCTAATTGCTTCGGAGTGGTGAAGGGCAGGAAAAGGCAGAGTGACAAAGGGGAAAGATGCAGATATGCCGGCAGTAATGTACTTTCCTCTCTCTGGTACAGTACATATTGCAGGCGTATCTGAACATGGTTTCAGAGAACCAGTTGTCTAATCCTGTCCGGGAAATACTCTGCATTCGGCCTAATTCAGACAGATACCCCAGTGATTAGGGGCTGTTGAAAGCCATGCAGCAGAGCAGTCTTGCCATATCCATAGTGTTAGATTTGTGTGTGTGTGTGTTATGGGAAGTGTAGAGTCCTCCAGGCATCCTCCTCTAAACAGCTGCTTTCACTGTGCCCATCCTCTAGTCAGCAACCTCTTCTGAGACCCCGCAGTAGGGAGGGAATGGCTCCGAGGCAAGGCATGTGGTTAGCTGTGAACCATCGCCTTCAGCTCAAGCATACCACTACTGCTGATAATCATTTCTACAGCACTACTAGGGGTATGCAGCACTTTAAGAGATTTTTTGGAGACAGGTCCGTGCCCAGTGGGTTTACAATCTAGGATGGTCAAGAGACAGACACACACACGTTCCCATTTTACAGATGGGGAACTGAGGTTGAGAGGTTGTGTCTTGCCCTGGGCCACCCAGTAAGCTCATAGTTAGGGTGGGATTTGAACCCTGGCTTCCCAGGTCCAAGTCTTATCACCTTGTCCACTGCTCTACCACCCTGACTCTACACCACATCTGGCACTCTGTTGGCCCAGTGAATTCTCCAAAGCAGACATCTGCATGTTAGCACATAGTGAGCTGCAGCCAGTAACATCTGCATGTTAGCACATAGTGAGCTGCAGCCAGTAACATGGTGATCAGACGAGTCTGAAGCTGTGGCCTTTGGCACCAAAAGTGCAGATCTCTGCTGCTCAAGCAGGATAAGCTCCGTGGAGAAAAGGCTGCTGCAGTTGCCAAGGACGGCCATCAGAGGGAGACATGATGACATGCAAAATTCTCCAAAGCCCAAACCTGTTAAAGTCGATGGAATTTTCCCATCGATACACATTGTGTTTGGAGCAGACCGGAAGTCTTTGTATGGCAGGCGGGGCCTCTGGGGCAGCTCTGAATTCCAGACTCTCACCAGTGGAACAGAGTGGAGAAGAGTTTCCAGAATGTCCAGTGCGGTGGAACCCAGGGTTCACTGGGGGCGTGTGGCTCGCCCTGTGGAGAGGGTACCCCAGCAGAACCAGCCCCGGCTTCTCCCTGCTCAGGGTTGGAGTTGGCACTGCTCCATGTAGAAAGGCCCCTCTTAGTCCAGTCACAGTAGTGCTGTTCTGGAATTATGATTTCTATGGCGCTGCTAGGCGTACGCCACGCTTTATGGTCACTGATTTTTTGGAGACAGGTCCCTGCCCAGTGGGCTTCCAGTCTAAGATGGACACGGGTGAGGGGAACACAGGGACAGACAGACAGACACATCTTCCCATTTTACAGAGGAGGAAACTGAGGTTGAGCGAGGTTGTGATTTGCCCGAGGCCACCCAGTTGAGTTCATTGGCTAAGGGCAGGGTTTGAACCCTGGTTTCCTAGGTCCAGGTTCAGCACCTTATCCACTAAACCACAATGGCTCTGTAAGCCAGCCTCTACCCAGCTTGTGAAAGACACCTCCTGAGTGGGTCCAACGTCAGTGACTCCAGCCCAGTTTTTAAAAAATCTGACCCTGCTGTGGCTTTTCAACCCATCCTTTTTTCCCCTTTCCCGCCAGATGGGCTCCTCGAAACCAGGGGGGCGGGTGATCCTGGCCACGGAGAACGATTACTGTAAGCTCTGCGATGCCTCCTTCAGTTCCCCAGCGGTGGCCCAAGCTCACTATCAAGGGAAGAACCATGCCAAGAGGTTGCGCCTGTCCGAAGCCCAGAACCATGCCTTCTCGTAGGTATTGCTCGGTTTCCCTGAGTGTGTGCGGACCCGGGAATCCGGTAGCCTCTGCCCGTGTCTGACAGAGATGGTTAAATTGCAGCCGTTTGCCTTCGCCTGCAGGGACTCGTCAGAACCGGGCAAGCGGAGGGCGTGGAAAGAAGGGAACGAATACAAGATGATGCAGAACAGAAGAAACGTGTACGCAGTGCAGAGCAACACAGGTAACTTGCAGCTTGTTGTCTCTCTGGATTTGTTTCTGCTGTGCTTAGTTCAGGAAAGGGATCATATCATCCTAGAGTGTCAGAGTTGGAAGGGACCTTGAGGCTTGCATGCAGGAGGACGGCAGCTACAGCATCCTCAATAGATGGCTCTCCAGCCTCTTTTTGAAAAACTCCAGGGACAGAGAGCCCACGACCTCCCTAAGCAACCTGTTCCATTGCTCTAGGAAGTTTTTCCTTATAATTTTAACCAAAGTCTCCCTTCCTGTAACTTGAGCCTGTTTATTTCCAGTCCCCCATAGCCACGAAAAGCAGTTCTTTGCCCTCTTCCTTTTGGCAGCTCTTTAGATATTTGAAGACTGCTGTTATGTCTCCCCTTAATCTCCTCTTCGCTAGGCTAAACATACCCGCTTCAAATCAACCTTTCAGCATAAGACTTGCTTTCCAGACCCTTTGTCATCTTTGTGAGGGGGTGGAAGGAGCTGTGGCTCGGCAATCTCTTTCGCAGTAAGTTGCTTTAAGATCTAGTCCAAATCACTGCCTTAGAGAGAGGACTTTTGGCTCACGAAACAGCGGTGGGCTCTGGGCTCCCAGCCTGCCCTCCTTCCAGCCAGGGGAGAACTTCCATCATTTCCTAAGCTTTCCTTCTGGTCCTCTCTTCTCTGCCTTCTAGCCTAGCGGTAAATGACCAGGACTTCTGGTCGCCTGACCGGCACCCATAAAATTACTCATCTCAATTAGTCCTAGCAGCCTCACCTGGACTATGCATTAGGGATGGACGAACAGAACGCGTTTCGGATGTTCAGATGTTTGGTCGTTCGGTTCGAAACCCGAGTTTGGGTCCGATGGTTCGGTTCAGCCGAGTTTGGTTTGGCCGAACTTGGCCGAACATTCAAAAATAGCGAAACCGAAACGAAATCGAAACTGAAACCTAATTTTCAGCCCTGGAAAGACGTTTTTCCTGCCTCCGGACTCGGCCGAACACGACCGAGCTGTTTGGTCGTTCGAGAGTTCGGTTCGGACGTTTGGTTTGGATGTCCGAACAGACGGAGTTCGGTCCGAACTCCGAACATCTGAACCGCGTTCGCCCATCCCTACTACTCCTCTCCTTAACTGTGTCTCAGTGAACCAGGAAATCTGGAGTGCTCAGGCAATCCAACTCTGCCTGTTACAGGAGCCTAACCAGGGAGCTGCTCACTCAGTGGAAGTTTGGCGGCAGATCTGGCTGGGCACACGATAGGTCGATCATCTGCTCGTCCTTGTGGGCATTCCTGTGAGGGGTGCCTGGAGTCAAGGCAGCCACTATTGAAGGAGGTGGCTATGGGTGTAGATCCCCAAGTTCCTCCTAGATCCTCAAGTTCCATAGAGTTGGGAAGGGGTGAAGCTTGTACCAAGGGCTTCTGTAGGACAGTCGTACCTCTCAGTTCCTGGACTCGGAAATGATGGACTGCGACACTCAGAATGAAGGCGAATAAGGGACGGCACTCCTTGAAATGAGGGGTGTCCTCGTTGGCCTATATTTGTCTGTGTTGGTTCCGGAAAAGATTCAGAGGACAGCAGTGAAGGTGGAGAGGCTGACGACTAGAGCTGCCACCTTCGGTCCTTTCTTACCTGACACTTCCATTTTGGCGTATGGGAGTGTCAGGTAAAAAAACCCCACCTCAGGTGGCAACCCTACTGCCGTCACTGGGCCTAGAGAAAGGGGGAGCCATGTTGACAGTTTTTAAACCTCGAAAAGGATGTCGTAAAAAAGATGGAGAACATTGATCCTTCATCGCCCCGGAGGACAGGGCAAGAAGCGATGGGCTTAAATGACAGGAAGAGCAGGGTTAGGTGAACGGTTAGGCCAAACTTCCAAACGGTGAGAGCCGTTCAGCGGTGGAACGAGCTTCTGGGGGTGGTGGGTGTGTGGCATCACCTTCCCTAGAGGCTCCCAAGGAAAGACTGGGCAGGCCTCCATCAGGGATGCTTTCGGTCAAGGTGATTCTGCCTCAGCACATGGGGTGGGACGAGGTGACTTTTGGAGATACCTTCTCGTTCTATGATCGTATGACTCCTGTAACTATATGCATATTTAAGTAGCCCATTTCCTAATTCTCTGGGACTGGCTTGAAAGAAATAAACAGTTTTTTGCCTAAATTTTTTTAAATAGTTACCCACACATACAGCGGTCACCTCGCAGAAACCAAACTGGAACGGCTCAAATCTACCAAACAAGCTACAGGAGCAACCTTATGCTGTTGGTTCCCCCCACCCCCTGCCCCCCGAAAATTCAAGCTGCGATCCACAAACCACTTACTCTGGAATATTCCAATTGAAGCCATATTAAGTGGTTTGTGGATCTTGACTTCTGTTAGAGAAGGATTTTATATAGTTTATATAAGATATAGTTACAGGAGTCATAGATAGAATCTCCATTTTGTGTAGTGCCCAGTAGTTAAATAGCTGTTTGTTAAACCGCTAAGGCAGCATCGGCAGTGTGGCTGGGTCACTAAGCTTTGGGGCAGCCATGCACAGAATACTGAGCTCTGCTCCTCATTGTGTCCTTTCTGTTTTGGCTTATTTAGAAAATAAGGTAGCAGCTCCTGGTTCCTTACTTCGCTGGGCAGACTGTTGGCTGAAAGGAACGAGGGTGAGGTACAGTCAGTGGAAGTGAGATTTAAATTTGCGACTGCCTGGGCAGCCTTGCTTGGTGATGAATGCTCTCCAAGATGACTAGAGCTTCCCTTCCCTTCCTTCTTCCCCTGACACTCTCAATATGGAACAGACTCCAGAATTGGGGCCGGAAGCAGGGCAGTTGAGCAGGGTTCCTCCCCAGCACGATTTGTCTGTCTTTATTTTTCACTGGACTGCAGGAGGCCTCCACAGCAAGCTCTACGGCAGGGCCATGCGGCGGGGAGCATTTGAAGGCAGAGAGTCTGCGGACGAAACCACAGTGGGTAGATGCTGCTGCAGTGACAGTGGCCGTTCAAGGTCTGCCCCCCTTTCCTAGGCCGGAACGCCTCTCCTGGTCGTGTAGTCTAGTTGCCTGAGCACTGTGCAGTCTGCATCGCAGCCCTCTGAGAGCAAAGTTTTGTGCAGAAAGACGTTGCCTGTGGAGTTGACGCTTTGTCTGGCTCCTGCCGCCCCTCCCTGTCTGTTTACCTTGATCTTCTCAGTGGGTTAAAGTTGCTTGGGTTTGTCGGCCCGTTCGTTAGCTTGGTTTCTTGCCTCGTAACTTAATTGACCATCTGCCCTTCTCCGCTGCTGCTCCAAGTGAGGGCACTTTCCTCCTCTCTTTTCTTGGCAAGAGCCCAGGTCTTTTGGACTCCTACCGTATCACCTCAAATGCTGCTCCAGTGTGCGCTGTCCAGAATGAGAAAGTGAGTTCTAGCCACCCTCCAAGGCCATCTGCTCCTCCTTGGATCAGTTCGGAGGCTGAACATGGCTCTGTTTTTGGTTCAGCCTAGAGCAAAAAGGTGGCCTCTGGTTTCTTATTGTGTGTGCGTATTTGTCAGTGGAAGAGCTGGGAGAAAATAGAGCCTTCGGTTTCTTCTGCAGTTGCCCGTGACAGACTGTGTAAGTCTTTGCGGGGTTTAGCTCTCTAGTGGAACCCAGCCTGCCACCCAGTGATGCAGTTTCTGGGCAATAGGGAATGAGCTGATTGGACACAGGATCTATAGAAGGGAAGAGCAAGCCAGAGTGTGGGCGTGGAGAGAGACGAAGGCATGACAGTGTTTGAGGGCAGGAGCTGATGACTGCTTTGCCGTGGCCTGTTTTGAAAAGTGCTACAGACAGCTGGGATGGGGGGAGCCGGCGTGCCTACAGTTGAAATGGATCTCGGTGGGCAGATCCGTCTCTGGTAGATCCACCCACTCCGATCTGGAGCTGTTGAAATGGAGACGAGCCATGATCTGATGGAGATCGGGATTGGTTTTTTAGCACCATTTTGTCCATGTGCAACCCCCCCCCCATCTTTTGAGTATTGTGCAGGTGCAAAAATGGCACCGCCCTCCTGTCCAGGTTTTGAAAACATCCGTTGTCTTTCCCCCAGTTTTTCTACATCCTTCTTGAAGTGCAGCGCCCCAAACTGAACAGAGTATTTCAGGGGAGGTCCTTTGGTGCCAATAGGCACTATGGGTGTTTTTAGACAAGTGCCTCCCCACCCAACATGGGGTGTTGCAGGACCACGCGGGCGCCCTGTGCAGCCTGCAACGTGCATGGTGGATGGGTAATGGGTGGGGAGGTGCTTGTCTAAAAACATAAGAACATAAGAAATGCCATACGGAGTCAGAGCAATGGTCCATCAAGCCCAGCATCCTGTCTCCGACAGCGGCCAATCCTGGTCGTATGGGAGAAGGACCAGCAGTCACAATGGGCAATTCATTCCCTGCTGGTCACTCCCTGCTCCCAACAGTGTGGGAGCGTGGCCACACGTTGCTCCCACGCGGCTCCGATCCCCTGTAGGAATCAGGCCGGCACGTCTAAAGGACGGCCGGCCTCATCCTGTCTGGGATCCGAAACAGATCCCGGACCGTGGTTAGAGGGAGGCCTCCCTCTAAAGGAAGGAACTTGTTGGACTACTGCTTAATGGGGAAGGGGCGGGGTTAAAAGAGGGCACACAAAAGGTCAAATTACTCTTTAAAAAAAAATAATGAAGCCATGACCAGATGCTTCACAAATCACCCTGTGTCTCCTTTGTTAAGCATCTGGTCATGGCTTCACTTTATTTTTTTTAAAGATTTTGGCAAAGTAGCTATTGAGTAGTTTGACCTTTTGTGTGCCCTCTTTTAACACCACCCCTTAAGCAGTGGTCCCACAACTTCCTTAGCTTTTCTCTGACTTTTAACATCCTGGTAGAATCCCATCACGGTAGGCTCCACGTTCTGCCCCAGTGACGGTAGGGCCCCGTGTTCTGCCCCTGTGTGAACTTCTTTGTGGTAGCATGGGACACGCTCAGTAAAGCCCTGGCACTGATAACAGTCATGCACTATTTTCACATCACCAAAACAGCTACAGCATTACATCAAACCTCAAACCTGCCCACCTCCAACCCTCCTTGCAACTGAGCCACTCTTTGGGATTTGCTGGGATTACCCTCAACTTGCAGCTTCTTTCTGAGCAAGCGGTCCATCGGCTACTTTAGTTCCATGCCATTTCTGTAATGGTCTCTAGTACATTTAAGTGTGCCTGGCTGAGGGGTTTGTGTTTTTTTGCACTGCAGACCATTTAATAAGTGCTTGTTAATCGAAACGCAGCCCTCCACTGACGCATTGTTTCATCTTATCTTTCCAGAATGATGTTGAGGAGGACGGTAACAGTGCTTTAAAAAGTCCATTAAATATTTTTCTTATCATTGTTCTTTTTAATTAAGAAAGCAAGGGACTTACCAAAGAGCCCCTGGTTGGATTTTGATTGGGAAATGTGGAGCAGCAAGGCAGTCCTCAGCAATCGCTGCTGAGGCTGCTTCTGCTTGCAGCATGCAACCCTTTCCCCTGTCAGATCATTAATTAATTAATTTATTTAATATATTTATATCCCGCCCCTCCTGCACGCAGCTCGGGGCGGCTAACAAATTTCAATTAAAACAATTTAAAAAATATTAAAACAATCATAAAAATCTTACACTAGAACAGGGAGGACAGAAATGTACAAAAAATAATAAGGAAGGGTAGGGTGATAAAACCCCATTAACTCATGGGAGTAGTTACCTGGCAAAGCCAGGCCTCTAGCTCCAGAGAAAATGTGCAGCTGCAGACCAAGGCTTGGGCCACACGGAACCAACTGCTTGTGTGATCTCACGGTTGTGGGGAGATTGATTTGCTCCCTGCTGGAAGTAACCGAGACACAACTGATCAGCTGTTCATCAGGGAGGCCCCCTTCTGCCTGCCCTAAACCACTCGGGGTGAGGAGCCTGTCCCGGTCTGCCAACACTAGCCTTGGTCTCTCCCCAGCTGGGGATGCTGCTGGCAGACCAGGAGAGTCCTGCCGCCTCCAGTTCCAGAAGTTAACGCATGTTGCTCTCCATCCCCTACTGCTACTGGGGAGACGTCAGCCGTGGGTAGAGGGAGCGAGCACCTCTAGCCAAGGTTCCCCCATGGTGAGTTGGGATGTCAGGTGAGGCTGCGCGATCTGCAGGACGAATAGTTTGCGTACGTGGAATGTATTTGCTGCCTGGGGTCATGGGATTTATATTTACATCTCAAAATGGGGCCACACAAACCCCCAAAAGCTTGGCTGGTTTAACAAGACAGTGGGTCAGCCACTTCGGCCCATCATAATGGGTCGCCCTCACCTCTGTGTCCCATTGCAGTCTCTCTTGTCAGCTGCCTCCCGACTGGGCCCTCTCTTGAGTTGTGTGGGGGCGGTGAGGGCGTAGGCAGAAGTGTTCTTGGGGGCTGCTTCCTCCTGAGACCCACTGGGGCCTGTGCATCGTCTCAAACCTGTGCAGAACAATTCAGTGTAGGCAGAAAAGTAGTGGCTGGGGGTGCCGTTACGGATTAGAGGAGTGGGGATAAATGTCTTGTTTTGTTGTAACCAGCCCTCAGCCTCTGGCTTTTTGGGTAGAGTGGAATAAAAGTCCAAATTACTAAGTAAGCGGACACCCCTGGCTGGGTTATCAGCCGAGGGGATTGAACTGGGGAGCTCTCGCTTACTCCTCCTCCTCATTTCTAAAGCACTGCTAGGCGTACGTAGCACTTTCCAATCGCAGATTTCAGAGGCAGGTCCCTGCCCAGTGGGCTTACAATCTAAGATGGACATGGGTGAGGGGAACACCCAGGGAAAGACAGACACACACATATTCCCATTTAGGTGGGGAACTAAAGCTGAGAGGTTGTGACTTGCCCAAGGCTGCTCAGTGAGTTCATGGCTGGGACAGGATTCAAATTCTGTTTTCCCAGGACCAAGTCCAGCACCTTATCCACTACTACCTGGTATCCAGTATCCAGTCAGATACTGAATGGTATCCAGTTTAGTATCCACTGGTTAGCTGTGTTACCGTTTACCACATTACCGTTGAATGCACTACCGTTTAATTAGTGTTTCATTCCCCCCCCCCCCCTTTTCCTTCTGTCTGGACTGGTTTGGTTAAGAAGATTAATAGTGCCATACTGGGTCAGACCAATAGTCCATCAAGCCCAGCATCCTGTCTCCGACAGTGTCCAATCTCTTTCTCTTGGAAGAAGTACCCAACAGGTCACAATGGGCAATCCATTCCCTGTTGTTCCGGCCCCCAACAGTAAGAGGTTGCATTCCCTGGTTACGTTACACGGTAATGTGGTAAAACATAAACAGTAATTCAGTTAACAGTAATCGGTAAATGGTAATATCCGGTATTTCACTCTGGCTGTTAGTCTCCTCCACAGTTACCAAATAACTGGATATTAACTGTGGATAATTTTTTTACTATCTGTTCTAGCTCTGTTTAGGAACCTGAAGGTGATTTTTGTATCACCACACCGCTGGAGGGAGACAGCGTACCACGCTCTCCTGTACGACAAATAAAATAAGCTCTGCTTTGAGGTAAACTGATTTTTCTTTTTTTTGTCCTCTTGGCAGGCCCTTACTTCAACCCCCGTTCCCGCCAGCGAATCCCACGCGACCTCGCCATGTGCGTCACCCCCAGCGGCCAGTTCTACTGCTCCATGTGCAACGTCGGCGCCAGCGAGGAGATGGAGTTTCGACAGCACTTGGAAAGCAAACAGCACAAGAGCAAGGTGTCGGAGCAGCGGTATAGGAACGAGATGGAGAACCTTGGCTACGTACAATGACATGCGATTTCTCGTAGTCGCTTTCCCCCTCCCCTCCCCCGGATAGAGCAGCTTGTCTCGCCTGCTGTTTGACACATACCCTGCTTTGCGCGCAGTTCTCTCCGCTCTTCATGTAGCACCTTCAAACGTAACGGTAGCTGGGAGAGGTTTAATTTCGATCAAGGTGGGCAGGGCTACGCGTCGCAGGACATGAGGTGTTTTTAACGTTTGTTTACTAGTTAGCTGAGGCTCTCCGTTGCGTTAAGAGGGAACCCTGCCTTCCCCATGCCTTTGCATGAGCGTGCTAGGCCCAAAAGCACCGAACTGCCGTAATTCCGTCATGTGGGCTGGGAAAGCCCTGCCCCTCTTTATGTGCTCCGTGGTAGCTGTCTCTTCAGTGACAGGCAGTCTGTCGCCAGGGTCAGTGGATTTGTGACTTAATTTGGGACTTAACCCCTGCTAGGGGAAGCTAGCAAGATATAGCTTTTCTTTCAGTCAACGTCTCCCCGCTGCAGAGAGGCTGTGCCTCTTCTCTGTGGGAGGATTCTGTCTTTCTTGCCGTCAGGTAGGCCGCAAAGCCTATGGGGCTACACCGAGCTAGGAGGGAGCTCCTGCTGATGGCTGGATTAGTGGAGCATTTGCTTCGCCTAAAATATATATAGACAGGGTGAAAACAGACATGACGCTAACCACCCTTGGTGGTCATTTATGCATGTTTCAGGGCTGCATAGGGCATCAATACAGCCCTGCAACATGCATAAATAACCACCAAGGGTGGTTAAAGGGTGGTTAGCGTCATGTCTGTTTTCACCCAAAATTCTCCTGTACCAACCAACAAAGATCGATTTTTGGCCTGCTGCTAGCGATAGGTTTTTAACAGGAGCCTCTAGGACTCACCCTGGCGTGGTGGGTCTGGGCAGGTCCATTGGGGGCAACAGACGCTAGTCAGAAAGTCTGAGGAGATGAAGGGTCCTCTTGGTGTGTGTGTCTTTCTGTCTGTCTCTCACTCTCTGCACTGAAAAGAGAGACTGTGCTATGCTTCCTGGGCAGTGCACTTGGTGATGAATGAGCTTTGTAGGAGGCTTAGAACATCTGGCTCCAGAGGTCCAATGATATAGAGCAGGGGTAGGGAAACTCAGGCCTGAGGCCAAATGTGGCCTCTTTCCAGTATCTTGATTTGGTCCTTAGACCCAGTTCCTACCCCGAGCCATGAATAAACTGAGCTAAGGGTAAGGGAGCAGAGATGAGGGCATGCACACAAGGAAAGGGCACAGATCCATGATCTGGCTCCCCCTTTTCTCGAGTGTACCTCTTACGCACCCCTGCCTACAACTTGGATGTGGCCCTCAGAGCTTGCACTGATTTCCTGAGTGAGTTGGGAGCGGGAGAAGGTTCCCCGCCCCTGCCATAGAGGGACCACAGGCACTGCAGGGCGGTAGCCGTAATGTGGGGGAGGGGGTGTGAAGGATAGCTCAGATCTTGCCGTTTGAGGAAAGTGTTGCAGCTGCTTCCGCACAATTCCTCTTCGTTAAACACGATGGGCATTCCCCCAAGTGCAGTGAAACTCACAAAAAACCCACCTGCACCTGGCATTATTTTCTCTCTTTCCTTTAATCCAAATCTCAGGCTTATTTTCTCTCTCCCCCCTCCCCACCCATATTTTTCCTTCCTGTGAAAGTTCATACTACTCCAGTCCCCCCCCCGATAGCAGCTGGGTAATTGGAGAGACCCTCGTCTCTGTTCTGAGCTACACTTCTTTGCTCGTCATTTGAAGGTGTTTATTTAAGCAGTTGTGGCAAACGAGTTATTTCATCAATGTTCCTTTTTTTATTGTGTGTAGGAAAGGTAGGTGCAGCAGCAGCTGCTCTGATTTGTTCTTTGTCCTTCGAGTTTTTTATGTCGGGGTGACTCCTTTGATTTCCCTAGCGTGCAAAAGGCACTCTGCGAGTGCTACTCTCCTCCTCTGCCTACATTCCGAAACTGGCTTCACTGCAGTTGCACCAGGGATGAATTTGACCTGGTATCCTGTAGATAGGCCTAGCTCTGCTGTTCTTAATTGGTCTCTGTCTTGGAGTTTCCTGCATCGCAACAACCTTATTCAGACTTAGGAGGAAGGGGGAAAAAGAGACCCGATTTCTATTCATCTCTAATTAGCCAACCACAAAAAGGCTTGTAACACTTGGATGCTCAAAAGTAAAAGTTGCTCTGCAGAATCAGTCGGCGCATGGAGCAATCTCTGTCATTAGCCACAGCAGCAGCAGCTAGGACTGCATCGACGCTTTGTCTGTTGTGAACCTCTCCTCAACGCTGTGGGGTGAAACTGAGATTGGCTCCCAGAGGAGATCAGAGCGAGCATTTCCTGCTCCATATTCCCAAGATGGCAGGATCGTAGTCTCTAGGTTTATAGGTAGCTTTCCTATTAGTCTTTCTCTTTTGAAGAACTGCAGTTTGGAGAGAGACACAAATTGTCTCTCCAGTAAACAATTAGGATGATGGGTTGGAGTTGGAAGGAATAGGTTCACCACAGATTAGGTTCGTGACCTTGAGGCAAGTCACTGAACCTGTGTGCCTCAGTTTGCCCGTCTCTAAGATGGGGATAGCGATACTAACTTATCTCTAGGAGATCTACAGATGGAAGCACCGAGGCAAGAATTGCGATAGTGTTATTGTCAGAGGGTTTGTGTTAGAGCAGGCAGGTAGCTCCATGTTGTCAGTCAAATCTATCAGTGTTGTGTGCAAAAAGAAAGACGAGTTGGTTTTTTTTCAGTTGGAATGAAAAAAATCACCTGTTTTTGCTGCTATATGATAAGGTAGTTTTAAAACCATGGCAATACCCTGTGTTGTGTAGATGGCCTAATCCTGACCCGTGGTGCAAACCTGCAGAAAGTAGACTCTCTTGTGGGTTGGAAGAGCCCAATCCTCTGCTTCTTCCCAGGGGCACAGCTGCGAGGCAGCCCGTACGACTAATTCTTGTGCATGGCCACCTTGAGGCACACAACAGTCCCCTTTTGTGGTCACTCTTCAGCCTACGTCCTCCCCCCCCCAGTTTCACACACCATGAAACAGTGTCTGTTTCTCAGTTTTTCTGTGCAAGGGTGGGGTGAGGGGGGGGGCATGGGACAAGATTTGCCCTTATAGTGTCTCCTCCCAGCAGTAGTGTTGAGCGATGCAGATGTTGTTAACCTCAGCATTGCATTTCCATTGCTTGTTCGGCTGTAGGTACTAGTTCAACACGCTATTGAACTAGGTGTGGGAAAAGACTTGGCACTGCTAGGTCACCTGGCCAACTCCTAGCGGCCAGACCAGTGTGGTTCCTCCCAGAATATTGCTTTCTCGTGGTGTAGTTTCGAAATGTCTCGCTGACGAGGCTTCCGCTGGTCATCTTGGGAGACCGACCACCCTCAGTCGAACAGACCTCCTTGTTGGGAAGGTCCCCTGACACTCAGTCTGGCGTTTCTGATTACATTGGAATGCCAGGCAGAAGTATTTGCACCAACAGACTTTTAAACAGAGAGGTTTAGCACCCATCCCTCTTCTTGGTTTGCCGTTCCTCTTTCCCCTGCTGCTCTCTCGATTGTTAAAGAATGTGTTCTATGACCCTCGAGCCATGCCCAAGAAGAAAAAGGTGGGGAGACTTGGCAGTATTGGGAAGGGTGACAAGTTTCCCTGACAGGACGGAAATGGCAACCTTGATCCAGAAGTTCCACTTTAGTTCCTCCTTAAGAGCAGCTGAAGACTGATCTCCTAGTCAAGCACTCCATAGTGATTCCTCCCCCACCTCATAACCTTTGGACAATGGCCTGGAAGGGATAAGCCATGCAGGACCAGCCTTAGAATTTGTGGGGCCCAGGAAGAAAATAAAACTTAAGGCCCCCATGACCCCATTCTCCATAGCCCCACCCTCTATAGCCCCACCTCTTTAACCCCTTCCTGTAGGGCTCTGTTCTGTTACCCTAGTAGGCATGAGGAGGGGAGGGAAGGGCAGGCAGAACCCCTCAGACAGTAGCTACCCTGAGGGCTGAGCCTTGCAGGACCCTGAGGCCTCAGAAGCCCTGGTCTTGAGACTACAAGGACTGGCCTCCCTGTGGGCCTCCGACCACAGGACACAGGCCATGGGCCCTACTGACCTTGCTTAAGTCCAGCCCTGAAACAACTGCAGAACTTGCTAACATTTTAAGGGTTAAATAAAGGGCAAGCCACCCAAGATCCTTCCGATGGTAAGAGAAAAGACTTTGTGAGATCCTCATTTTATTTTTGTTAAAGTCATTCTTCAAATAGGACATTTGGGGTGGGGGTGGGGGGTTATGTGTTAACGCCATGTAGGGTGCAATCCTCCATCCATCAAAGTTTATTGGGAGTTGAACTATTGACTTAAATGGATGGAGACCGGTGCCCTCAGAAACAAACTGCAGGGGTTAAAAAATACCCCAGATATTAAGAGTACAAGGATGGTACCTTTTGTACAAGTTGCTATCTAGGTTTGGTCAGTGGGAGGGAGGGGGAGACAACAGGACTTTTTGTGAAGCTATCACATTGGCCAGTAGATTCATCATCTTCACTCCTACTGTATCTGTGTATATATATTTTATTGTGCTGACCACTAGCCATCTTGAGGCTATTTAAGACTTTTATCCTATGTTTTTTTGTGTTTTTTTTAATGTAACTAGAAGTCCATGCCACGCTTTCAGTTCAGATCCTAGTTAGGTATTTATTATACTTGTGAAAATGTGTTTGTTTCCTCCCCCGCCGGGATCCATGGTTTATTTTCTTTATGCATAAAATAACGCTGACATTGTCTTCTTGTGCCCAAGAAATTCCTTCGGGATTTGCTTTTGACTGAGTCTTAAAATCCCCAATTCCAACTTTTGCCTCAGTGGCACATTTCGTAGTTTTGAGCACAACTTGGTGGCAGGGAGGAACCCCCAAACCAATATGCATTTCTTACCATTTCTGAGTATTTGCAGTGAGACCAAGATGCAGCATTTGTATAATTCACCTGGAGTATGACGGGTGTAGTGTTCTGCTTGTATTAAGTAGGAGAGGCAACATTGTGTTCACCATTTACATGGAAAAGGTGGTATCCTCATTATCAACCTCAGTAGGGTTTTTTGTTATTGATATCAGCAGAGCCAGGATTCCACCCAATGTGTTATTTTGTTACTTAAAACGAGGGTCAGATCCTTTCTTGGTTACTCTGGTATCTGTCTAGAACAGGGGTAGGGAACCTTAGGCCCGGGGGCCAAATGTGACCCTCAGCAAGTTTTTATGCGACCCCTTTCCAGTGCCTGGATTTGACCCCTGGATCTAGTCTCTATTCCCCAAGCGCTGAAAAACTGAGCTCAGGATAATGGAGCAGAGAGGAGGGCATGCACACAAGGGTAGGGGACAGTTCCATGGCCCAGATCTATAAACTGGGCCCTCCCTTCCTTGAATACACCCATTAAGCACCTCCTCCCCCAACCTCTGTGTGGCCCTTGGAGCTCGTACTAATTTTCAATGTGGCCCCTGGCACAGAAAAGGTTCCCAGTCCCTGGTCTAGAATAACCCTCCTAACGTATGTGGAGTTATCCTGGATTGATGAGTGTTACCAATCCGACTTGGCACAAAACGTTTTGTCTTTTTCTCCATGCACATAAATGGGGTAAATTGAGCCCCAAAGCACTGATTCCCAATGTGGCTTAATAACATTCTATTAATAACAAGCAAAAACCTGTAGCCATGTTACACTGTGAGTATTATCTATCTTAGTAAGAAGCGCATGCTATGTCTTTGGTCCGTACGTTACATAGGCCTTGTTTGGGCAAGGCAGGCTGCTAACCATTTACTCCTAACCCATCAGACCTTTTAGTACAACGATCTTTGCTGGGTTTGCTTTGTAAAGAGAAGTTCTCTTGCTCTGTAACCAATTTCAGCAATCCCGTAGCCGGCAGTGTCTTGTTGTGTCCACGTTTCAATGTCTGTGTGTCCAAGGAGGCTTTGGATGAGGGGAGGCTCTGGCTCGTCAAGAAGAGCAAATTTCAGGAGGAAGCCAAATGGAAAATTGGCTTTGCAGCTGGCAAAGTCCATGCACTGTTAGAGGATTGAGCAGCCTGAGACTGCTCTCATAGATGTCCAAGGCAAAAGTCTCCATTGACTTTTCCCCAGGTTGAGAGAGGTTCCCATTTGCATAAAAGTAGATGTAATAAATAAATAAATAAATATGCTTTAATAAAACAACAACCTGTAACCTCTCGCATCTGAAACCCTTTTTCTGGGTAATGAGGAAAGGTTGGTGAGTTAAGAAAAAAAAAGGGGCAGGATTGTCTCTGTTTCTGAAACTCAAGCTACTTCACTGTGGCTTTTGAATCCTCTCTTTGGCTCGTGCTGAGAAAGGAGTCAGTCGCATTTGCTTCCTGTGTTTTGTGGTAATAGGCGCAAATGCTACGAATGTGCTTCATCTAGAGCCTTCTTGTCAGGTTCGTTTTTGACATTTCTTCCCCTCCGCCCCCTCTCTTTTTTTATTGCACTGGACTCTGCAAGGGAATAGTTGATGAAAATGATTATTTTTTTCCCATTCTACAATAAAACATCTTGCTCTCACCATTCCACAGCCTCTGTGTTTTGACTTTGCCCCTGCTAGTAATGCTGTTTTATATGCCTGCTCCAGTTAAACCTGTTCAGAGTCTTGTGCCGTTAAGATCAAGTCTCTGATATTCTGAATTTATAGTGCACCAACAATGCGCCTTGTGCTTGAACAGTCATGAATGGAACTAGGTCCCTGCCTCGAAGGTCTTACAATCGAGGCGGGACAAGCGAGAGAAGACAAAAGGGCGGAGGACGAACATTAGGGAGAAAAGCCCCACTGGTGCTGAGGATGGGCAGTTCTGTATCTGTCCTTGCCATGGAGTGGGGTGCTGAACTAGATCCCACAGAATTGCCCTGATATCAAGGTCAATATAAACTGAGGTTGCCAGATCAAAATGTCAGAAATGAGGACGCTATAGAGCTGTGAGGTTCCGAACATCCAGAATGTCTGTGGAGCTGAGGTGCCCTAAACGGGAGATGTGCAGGGGTGGGAAAGCTCAGTTCAAATGGTGTTTTTAAACGAGCAAGGCTTGGGGAGGGGTCCGTGGATGCTGAGTGGCACAGCTGCAGAGCAGCCATTCCGGTGGAGCGCGTGGGGAGGGATTCTGATGGGCGGCCATTTCACACACACACACCCCATGCCGCCATGGGGGAGGAAGAAGTGCACCGGCTGGCCTTTGAAATCGACATGTCCTGGTGTGAGTGCCAGGAAACCCGGACTCCGCAGTACTTGCGGCCAGTTCCTGCGACTTGCAGAAGCCGTGTCCCTTGCCGACAGTGTCCCCTGGCTATGGGCAGGGGCTACGTGGGCCCCCGTTGTCACACATTTGCCTCGCATGGCGCACTCCAAATTTCTCGACAGTGCTCTGTGAGTGGCCTTGAGTGGGTGTTGCGTGGCTCACAGGAGTGCGCATTCCCCTCTCCGCCTTCGGACGGGGGATCAGATGAGTGGCTCCTGGGTGGCCATGCACGGTAGCGTCTTGTTTAAAAACACCCCAAGTTCTACCCCCAAGCACTTAAGGGCCGCGGCTGTGGAACTCCCTTCCGGAGGAAGCTCGCCTGGCCCCAAGCCTTTTGACATTTCGGCGGAACTGTAAGACCTGGCTGTTTGCCCAGGCCTTTGGGAGGGAGGGTGGGGGGGTGATTTTAATCCCCCGCCCATTTATTTATTTATTACTGTCCTTTAGCCCTGTTTTATTGATGTATTTTATATTTATATTTTAATTGATTTTAATTGTTTTTATTATTGCTGTTAGCCGCCCCATGCTGCATTGCAGGATGGGGCGGGATACAAATCTATTAAATAAATAAATAAATAAATAAATAAATAAAAGATTGAGCTCAGGGGAAGGGAGCGGAGAGGAAGGCATACACACAAGGACAGGGAATGGATATAGTTTTACTCTCCTCTTCCTGAGTGTCCCCCTTAACCATCCCCACCCCCAACTCCCATGAGACCTTCAGAGCTTATCTCGATTTTCAAAGATGCCCTTGGGAGGGAAAATTTACTCCACCCTTATGAGCAACCTCCATGAAAACAGGCCCAATAAATGGGCAGGTGACCAATCATGGGTTTGACTTCAAACACCTCATCCAGTCTTATAATTAGGGGTTTGTGTGGCTGAAATCCGTCAAGGTCAGCCTCTCAAGGCCACTGGTTTTCCACCTGCAACTTTATTTACATAGTGTTGTTATTTTAAAAAAAACCCATTTCTATAGCCCTTTCAGTGTTCAAAGTGCTTTACAATCCTTATCTAATTCACCCTCGCAAGAAGTGGGTGGGACAGAGTGACTGGACCTGGGGAAGGGAGGGGTTGTATAGGTATTGCGATGGTTAATTTTGTTGGTTTGTGTGTGTTGCTGTTGTTTTAAAATTATTGTACACTGCCCTGAGCCACTTTTAGGATAGGACGAGCATAATTATAATAATAAACAACAGCACTGGATGAGAGCAGCCCAGGTGACGGTGAGTGGATCCTGAAACAACTTACAGCAACCAACCCGCTGTATGCAAGCAGGCATTGAGAATGGCAGGCTGAGGGCCTAGGAGCAGCTGAAGAGTCCCTGTAGGCTTGATGCTCCCCGTGTCAAGGTAGGTCAGAGTTTGGCCAAAGGAGGCAAGTGGTCCAGAATGGGCTCTGTTTTATTATTATTTCTGTTGCATCAGTAATGTGCCCGGTGCTGTACAGTCATGGCCTTTGACACAGCCCCTTGCCCTGGGAGGTTTACAATCTAGGATAGATGAGGGAAGATAGGAAGAGACAGAGATACATACGTTCCTATTTTACAGATGGGAACTGAGCCTGAGAGACAGTGACTTGCCCAAGGCCACCCCACGTGTGCCTGGCTAAGATGGTATTTGAAACCTGCTCTCTCAGGTCCAGCACCTTATCCACTAGGATACGCTGGTTCTCCACTGGCCGCCATTTTGTGAGTGGTGGGATTCTCCCCCTCTCCCTTTCAATTTCTTTCCAGTAAAGAGGTCTGGTGCTGGGATCCAGCCAGCCTGCTGTCCCTTAATGAGAACGTGACCCTGCTGGAACTGGTATTCTTCCACAATCCTTACCGGTCACCTTGGTGCGTAGGCACCAGGACGAGGGCATCACACTGACGCGTTTCTTCGACTAACCTGGGTGGCCATGCCTTTCCAAGGTCTCTCTTTGTCTACTTGAATCTAAGGATTATCTTGGTTGTTTACGTTAGGACTGGAAACGGTCAGACTGACATTGTAATGAGCGTAATTAGCAGAAGAGCCTTTATTATGTTTGTTTAACATCGCATTGGATGTAGAGCCTGTTGACTTAGGAGAAACGCAGGTTATTATTAGATTAAAAATAAATCCTGCTGTAATGAATGTTGGTTAAAACTGTGATTGAAAAAATTGACCAAGGTTAAAAAGTGGGAGGGAGGGGGACAAACAAAGGTTAACCTACTAGCAGCAGCCGGGAGAGACGGAATAATGGCATTTCCCTTGCGGTACTGTCCCTTGCAAGAGCCTGTCGGCCAACTCTCTGAGGGCCACAGAGAAGTTCGGGGGGGGTGGGGAGCACATGCTGAGCAGTACCCTTTTTATAGACCATGTGATCCTCAGGTTGCTGTGTCTGCACTTGCCTTATTCACCTCTGGAGTGGGAAGAGGTGCGCGCTAGAGGACCACAGCAACCAGTCTCAGGAACATAGAGGAGCACTCGGAAAGCTTTCCCTGATGCACTGGAGATGCACTCTCTGGGGTGCTGGTCCCACTCTCCTCCTTCTAGGTGATTTCTGAGAGGCTGGTCCCTCATTCCACACCATGATCTGCTGGAGACTAGTTCATGATCCACCAGTGGACCGCGATCTACCTGTTGGCCACCATAGGCTTCCATAACTGCAAACCAGTCACTACTCGCTATGGTTTATAAAGATTAGTCACTGCCACACTGGGTCAGATCCACAGTCCGTCTAGCCCAGGGTTGGGGAAACTTTTCTGGGCCACATTGAGAATTAGTACGAGCTCCAAGGGCCACATAGAGGTTGGGGCGGGGGTGCTTAACAGGTGTACTGAAGAAAAGGGCCCAGATAATGGATCCTTGCCATGGATCTGTCCTCAACCCGTGTGTGCCTGCCCTCCTTTCTGCTCCCTTATCCTGAGCTCTGCTTTTCAGTGCTTGGGGGCAGAGACTGGATCCAGGGGCCAGATCCAGGCACTGGAAAAGGGCCACATAAAAACTTGCTCAGGGCCCCTGGGCCTGAGGTTCCCCACCCCTGATCTAGCCTGTAGCTGAGCATCCTGGCAGTTTTGGTGCTTCGGAGAAGCGCACGAGTCATAAATGGAGTGATCCGTTCCCTGCCATTCTCTCCCGTCCCTGCCAGAGCGGGGGGCAAACCTCATCATCGACGAGGTTTGCCCCCTGCTGGTCTCTCAGGGTTGAAGTCTGGGAGTGCTCCCCAACTCCGCCTGGATGTCCGAGGGCGAGGAGTGCATTTCGCCAATGACATCTGGTGCGGCGGCTTTGGCCGTATGTCTTGGACTCCAACCTGGCCACTAGAATCAATGCTTTCATCACCTCTAGACTGGACGATTGTAACGCAAACGTGGGGCTACCCATGGTGACAGTTTGGAGGCTATGGCTGGTGCAGAATGCAGTGACCCGCCTCTTCACGGGGATGGGCCGCCATGAGAACGTTACACGTGCTTTATTCTCTGCACTGGCTGCCTATAGCCTTCTGGGCCTGAGTCAAGGTGTTGGTGCTGACCTATAAAGCCCTATATTGCTAAAATCTGACCTTGCCTTACTGTTGCAGCTGCAAAAACCCTACTCTGTGCTCTAGTCATCTCTCACCTTGACTACTGAACCTTCCTCTTTACTGGCCTCCCTTGCTCTGATCTGGCCTCCCCATCTCCATTCAACGCTTCAGACAAAATCATCCACCTTGCCCGTCGCTTTGACCACGTTCAGCCCCTCCTCTCCGCCCTGCACTGGGTCCCTCTACTGGAACGCATTCAGCACAAGCTCCTGGTCTTCACCTTCAAGGCTCTTCATGGCCTTGCTCCCCCATATCTCTCCGCTCTTGTATCCCGCCACGCTCCTACCTGGGAGCTTTGCTCCTCCTCTGCCCCAACCCTCAACTGCTCGCGAATCCCTTGCTCCTCTAAACGTCTTCGCCCCTTCTCCCTTGCTGCCCCTCATGCCTGGAACTCCCCCCCTGGATAGATATGTTCCACTCCCTCCCAACTTTCGAATCTCTCCTGAAAACCCACCTCTTCCATCAGGCCTTCCCTAGCTTGTCATGAGTGATACTGCATCCTTTCCCCCTCACTCAGAACCTAATTCCCTGTAACTAAGCGAAGCATGTGAGCCTGCAACTTCTCAACCTCATGTATGTATTCTTGTCTTTCCTGATGTTTACCTCTTCCTTGTATCCCCTTGCCTTGTCTCTCGGATTGTAAGCCCCTTAAGGGTAGGGACCGGTCTTTGACTGTGGATTGTACAGTGCCAGGTACATTGCTGGTGCTATATAAATAATAATAATAATAATTAAATATAATTTAATTAATATATGGCCTAGGCCCTACCTACCTGTGGGACTGTCTCATTCCCCGAGCTCTGGATCGGCTCCTGCGGTTGGCTGGAAGCACAATTCTCGAAGTTCCCCAGGTATCTGGGAAGCGACAATGGAGGGGGTGTTCTCGGTGGTCACACCTAGGCTGTGGATCTCCCTTTCAGCAGAGGCCCAGGTGGCCCCAGCCCTCTCCTCCTTCCGATGACAATGCAAGACCTGGCTGTTCCACCAGGCCTTTGGTGAGGGGGATGGATGAGGGTGGAGGGTGGAGATTTAGGGGGATACGGTTCTTGTATATATATATATTTTCTGGCCTCCCCTATGTTAGTGTTAGTATTAATGTTGGTTTTGTATGTATTTTATTATATATATTGTAAAATTGTTAGCCACACTGAGCTGCTTCAGCAGGAGAGGCGGGGTATAAATTGTTATTTAAATAAATAAATTAAATACCCCCCCCCCGAAACCCCACTCAATATCACCTCCTCATTCCCCACATCCAACCCCCCCTCACACCCCTATCCCAAACTCACCCACCAACCCCCTATCCCCCGCCAAATGCCTTCTTACTTTTAAATAAATAAACGCAAAAGTCTTACGCTGCCTCTGGAAGATGTTTAGGCTCCGGCTCAAATGACCGTCAGCGGGAAGGGAATTACACAGCACCAGGGCAGCTACTGAGAAAGCCTCCCTGTGAGCCCTTGTCGTTACATGAACCAGACTAACAGATGGTACCCAGAGGGAGGTGATCCTAGCCGATCGTAGGGGCCACTGCGGGGCATGGACGGACAGGTGGTCTATCAGATATGTGGGCACAGACAGTTTAGGGTAGGGATTGGAAAATCGGAATTGGATTAAGCCCATTCACCCGACTTTATTGCTTCAGATTGCTTCAGATTAATCTGATTCCAGCACAAGAACCGATAACACCTTGCATTGCCCATTGAAATGAATCGGTTCAGTTTCCCACTGAAGTCAATGGGGAGAAAAATATGAACCGATCATTCAAATCTGAAGCAATTGACTCTGTTTCTGATTCTAATCCGATTCCGAGTTCCCGTCCCTAGTTTAGGGCTTTCAAGGTTAAAACCAGCACCTTGAATTGTGCCCAGATATAGGGGGCTAGTGCAGACTTTGGGGCACTGGTGGGATGTGCTCCCGGCGCCTCACCCTTGAAAGGAGGCAAACAGCCACATTCTGGACACTCGTCAAGAACAGCCCCACACAGAGCGTGTGGCAGAGCCTTGAGGGGATGAAAGCATGGATGATGGTGGTCAGATCCAAGCCAAGCACGTGCACCTGAGACTTCGCATCCGCTTGAACGTTATTTATCCCTATGTCCCCTTTCCTTGTCTCCCCCCTCCGTGTCTATTAGATTGTAAGCCATAGGCAGGGACCGCGTCTATCTTACTGTTCTTTAAAGCGCCAGGTACGCTGCTGGCGCTATACAAATGCTTATAATAATAATAATAATAATTAATTAATAATTAATAAAACAAATCCAGGCACAACAAGGGGTCCAGAAGAGCACTCCATGGCTGTGAACCTGATTGGCCAGCGAGGCGGCTGGACTCCATCAATAACGGGAGTCCCAATCCCTTCCAGATCACAAGGCCGGCCAATCACCATCACCTCAGTCTTGTCTGGATTCAGCTTCCGTTGGCACTTCCTCATCCAGTCCCGAACAGCCGCCAGGCATTGCTGGGTAAGCAAATGTAGGAGGGAAGCAGAAACAGGGCAGTGGAAGCTGGGTGGAGTGGGGGAATTCCAGGGGTGACACTAGCAGCTCTCTAGCGTTCCTGGCAGTTGGTTTTTTAGTGGTTCCCTGGGAGTCAGTTCTGGGGGAATCCCCAAGAGTCACAAGGACCAATGTCAGTGGCTCTCCAGAGTCAGTTTTACTACAGCAGCTGCTCCTCCGCAGGCGTCTTGGAGGAGATGTTTTTAGCATCAGCAACGGCTCCCAGAAGCCAGGTCCTGTTGTGGCAATGGCTCCCCGGAGCCCCCAAGAGCAGATATGACTGCAAGAGGGGCTCCTGGTGGCCCAGAGTGGCAGCATCATCTTCCTGAGGCTCCTGGGAGCCAACTTCAGTGAAGTTGTGGCACCCTGCGAGTTGTTTTTTTTGGCTCCACCAGCAGCGGCGAGGACTGGAACGGCAGTGGTTTTAGCTGTGGGAGGGAGGCAGGCTGCCGAATGTGTTTGCAGGAGTAGGTGGGTATGAGTGCATTATCTGCCCCCGACTGGTAGATAAATTTAAACAGAATCAATTTAAATTTGGCCCAGGGGAGTAGAACTCCAGGATTAGGAAGTCAGACGGATGTGCGGCCCAAAGATGGCCAACCAATTTATTGTGGATCACAAAGTTAAGTTGAATCCCCCTGATTTATAAAATACCATTCTTTCGGTTACAATATCATCGGGGCATTAGCATGCAGACACCAAAGCCACATTTCTGAACCCCCCCAGTACCTGATTCAAAGACAATAGCCTGCTTGAGGAAATTATCTCCTCAAAATGTTTGCCTTAGGAAAGCGCACTATGGGGAGCTGTCGGGTTTTGCACTTAACAAGCTGAATGGTAAATGGATGAGCGACCAAACTCTCCCGAACAGTTCAGTGGAGTCAGCCAGTCATGCTGGGAAACATTTATTTTTTCTCAGCCGTGTATAAAAACACATCTCCACAAAGTCTGAGCGACACGTCTCCAAGATATAAAGCTCGCCTGCCCTGAACGACGGAGCCCAGAGAGAATTCCTGGATGTGAAGCCATAACTCTTAAAAAGATAAAATAACCTATTCATCCTAAAGGGGGGAGAAACACCCAGCAGGTTCTCTAGCGCCTGTCTCCATTAAACTGCCGTTAGCATATTAGGCTCTAGGGAAGATCTTCCTCAGCAGGCTCCCTGACCTACCTATAGGAGCAGATTATGATTTCTTTTACATCCAAGAGTGTGCCGGAGGCTTTCCAGATGAGTAATAAAGCAAAATCGCACTCTGATGAGCTTATAAGGCACGGAAGGGGTGAGAGAAAGTAGCCATGTGAAACTTTTGGCAAGTGGCTGTTGGAGCTAGGATTTTTTGATCACTCCCAGTTTACACAGAGGCAAATGTTGTTTACATGACTGGTCCTACCTAGAGGTTTAATTACCTCACCAACAGGTAGTGTGAGATAGCTTATCCCTTGGGGTAAAGTACAGTACGGTACCCCAAGGAGGGAGGGGCTTCTTTATGGGACAGGGGTGTTTAAAACGGTGAGGAACTTGAAGGCTACAGTAATGGGAGTGGGAGATTATAAACGGGCTTTATAATCCAAGGCAGACACTCTTTGAACTCCGAGGGATTCTGCAGTTATAATCTGATTGTCCATAGCTTGGTTGCAGAGGTGATGTTCCTCCCCGTTTTAAGTGCCTGTGGGACATGCTGACTGGAGCACGTCTCAGGGAGAGAGTTTAGATTTACCACAACCACAGGGCGGTATCCTATGTGGGCATCATTTACATCTGGCCTTTGGGATAAAAACTTTACGCATTGCAATTATAGCTTCAAATCTGTTCTTGTTTGCAGCGGCTCCTCCAGACATGTACAGGAGGCCTTTCCTACCCAGCGGGTAAATCTTTAATCTTTTTTTTCCCCTGGTGCCAGGAGTTCTTCCAATCTCTGGTTTTTAAAGAAATAATTTCTCTTTAGTCAGAAGGGTCTGCATATGAGCTAATTTCGCTGGTGCCACCTAGTGTAGTTTGCCAGCATTGCAGCTGCTCAGTTTCCGGGGTGGGCCGTGGCCCAGGTGGTAGAGCGCATGTATAAAGTCCCAAGCTCAGTCCCTTGTATCTCCGATTCAGGAGCTTGGGTAGCACACCTGAGTGAGGCTTCTGCCAGAGACCTTGGAGAGCTGGATTTGAAACCCTGCTGCCAGGTCAGGTTGTGATAATACTGGGCTAAAATGGACAATTGGTCTGACTCAGTTCGGCAGCTCCTTATATATTCTCATCTGTGGATTTGCTGTCTGAGTGGAATAAATGATAAAAGGCTTTCAATAAGTGAATGACAATGCTTGGCCTGGGTGAGACTGTTATCTGTGGGCACACAACACCCATTTCCCTTGCAAATTTGCTAGAGGTTCCTTAATCTGTGTTTGTCTTGCCCCCGAGCAATACATCCACACAGGTGATTTCCCTGCATTTCAGCGCTCTTTTCCCCTCGCCTTTGCATCAGGTGGCAGAGAACACAAGCGACGCTCAGGAAGTACAGGGAGTGCTTACTCTGCTGCACAACATTCTGAATGTGGGTTTGCACACAGGGCCGGCTTTACTATAAGCGGGACCCAGGGCGCGGAAGAAATGCGGGGCCCTATACCTTTCGCCGGTAGCTGCCGGTGGCGACCAGCAGGCCTAGTGGCAGTCCCTGGCCTGGGAGCAGTGTGCTCCCCGGCCCGGGGGCGGCGCACTATCCGGGCTTGGACTCAGGGAGGGGCACTCCCCTCCACCCATCCCCAAGCCTGAGCGGCCATACGGATTCCGACCAGATCACTTACCTGATTTGTCGTCGCCACCTCCGGTCAGGGCCCCGTGCTGCCCTCCCCTTTGCTGCCCGGCCCAGTCTCTCGGCCAGGGGGAATGAGGGATAGAGAGGCAGAGGACCCGCCTCTCCCTCATGTTCCCTGGCCAAAACAGCCAGGCAGGCAGGCAGTGGAGGGGGCCAGCGTGTGAGGGAGAGGCGGGGCCTCTGCCTTCTTCTCCCTCACTTCCACTGGAAGTGAGGGAAGAGGGAGAGGGTGCCCCCTCCCCCAGTGGCTGTCAGTCTATCAGCCAGGGGAACTGAGGGAGAAGCAGGGCCTCTGCCTCTCCCTCATTTCCCCTGGCCGAGACGGTGCCGGCAGCAGTGGGGGAGGGGGGTATGGAGTGTGGGAGAGGCAGAGCCTCTGCCTCTCCCTCACTCCTGCTGCCCCATCCCTCCCCGCCCAATCCAATTTTTAAAAAAATAATTTAAAAACTGCGGGCCCCCCCCCAAGCGCGGGGCTCTGGGCAGCCGGTCCTAACTGCCCCGTGGTAAGGCCGGCCCTGTTTGCACAACTACCCACTCCAAAAGAGCATCGTGTGAAATGAACCCTGGTGGACATGACATTAGATTAACTCAGGCTGCTTTTAGACGTGCAGCTGGATCAGGCGCGGGACCGGCAAAACAGCCGCGGCGCTGTTTTAGACAAACCGGAAGCGGAAGTTGTGCGCGTGATCCGAGGCCGCGCATTCTTTTCCGGCCGCGTATGTCACCCCAGAGAGATCAGGGTGGTTCGCTCGCGGTCGGCAAAGAATGCGCGGCCCCGGATCACGCGCACAACTTCCGCTTCCGGTTCGTCTAAAACAGCGCCGCTGCTGTTTTGCCGGTCCCGCGCCTGATCACAGCGGCACGTCTAAAATCGGCCTCAGAACGCAGCAGAGAAATGTCTATTTCCTCTACTCCCTATTCCCAAAAGCCATGTGCGTTGATGTCCATGATACAAACTTCCCAACAGTTCCTATTTAGGAGGGATAGTCCCTCCTTGGGTGCTGAATCCCACTGTCCCCTTTTCAGGGAGTCAAAGTACCTCTTTCAGAAGAGAGAGTGAAAAGAGTTGGTATTCAAGCCTCAAGCATCTTTTTCCTGGTTGCCTCCCAGGAAAAGCACTTGAGAGAAAAATGGGGAGATGATGGAATGACAAGAAACTAAATGGAATGAGAAGCAGGAGCGGTTCTCTTCCTTCTATGCGCTTGGATTGTTGGGCGTTGCAAGTGAGAGGGTGGAGCTTAGTCACTGAGGGATGGAGTTTATTGGCCAAGGCGGTGGAACTTATTCCCTCTTTGGCTGCTCAAAATGGCAGGCGGTATGAGGATGTGTTGCGCCACCCAATCAGACCACAGTGCAATTTGTGCCACCCGGATGCACTGGATTAAAGGATATCGTCTGGGGAACAACTGGTGGGAGGGGACTAATGAATAGCCACTCAAACACACCGGTACATAAATGTGTGTACAAGCGGCTATGCATAAATGATCATGTCATTGGTTTCATCATGTGTAGGCTGGATGGGTTTGTAATTATTATGCCTGACAACACCCCAAGCAGTTTATGGGAACTGATTAGTCAATCCTTTGAATATGACTAATGCTTTGCTTCTCAGACTGTGGGGTGGCCCCCAGGGAGATACAGGGGGTGCTCCGAGGGTGGGGTGGGGGGCATGTGAAGGACCAAACACCTAGCTCCTCTCTGACTGAGTTAGTTGGAATCTCCAAAATAATGGGGTGGCAAGGGGAGGGGAGAAAATCAAAGAACAAGGGGGGAGAAAGAGGACCCTGGAACGTGCTCTGTGCCAAGGTGCTCAGCACTTAGATGGCCAACAGGGATGCTAGCCTGTTAGGGGTGTTCTCCAGGGCTACTGTCAGGGGTTGAGCTGTGGTCAACAGTCAATAGGTCCATCCGGGTACTCAGCAAACTCAGATGGTAATACAACGGGGTGGTTGAGCTCTGGTCAAGTTCCAAGGGGTCCGATACCAATGTCAAAGTGGGGGTCAGCAGGTTCGAGGTCTAGAGCCAAAGCAAGATCGATGCCAGAGGGTCAGTCAGGGTACATCAGGACTAGGGTTGCCATATATGCAAATTTTAGAGGACACTTATGAGAAATGCAGGTTGCAGGGCTGCATTGAAGCCAATTCTGCCCTGCAACCTGTATTTCTCATAAGGTGGTGAGACCCTGAGAACACCAGCCTCCTTCCCCGAGATCTTTCCTGCACCCTGTGACAGGGCAGAGTCCCTGTGGGCTGCTGTCCCTTTAAGAGAGTGAGCACCAGCATAGTGACCATGCTAGCAGGGCTGCAGGTGCTGCCAGAAGCAGTGGAGAGCCCCTAATTAGAAGTAGTTGCATGAGTGGGCTTGGAGTGGCTACCCTGGCAATCTCACCTTAAGGCCAGCCCTGCTGTCTGCTACCCGTTTTTGGTCCTCCAGGGACCATCACAGAGACCTGTATTTTGGTGAGAAGCCTATCTAGTTCCTGCACATCTCTATGGCATTTCTAGTGAGTGGGGGGTGTTTATCATTATGTCTGGACTGGTGGCATGCTCTGCCCCTGTCCCTCTTGCAACAAGCCCCCCACATCTCTTCCTCCTGAAGGAGTTTGAGGAGACACCCATCACTGCCTGCTGAGTGCCCCAAGCAACTGCTCACCCCAAGCTGCTTCCCAATGAAAATGGGAAAAGGAAGGAGACACAGCGGGATATAACTACCCTCCCCATCCCCATTGTGGCCTGCATCCTGAAAAGCACTAAAGTAATCCCTCCTGCCAGTGCCCATAACTTGTTTGTAAGACTCCTTGGTCTGCTCTGAGCCACGCGTTCCCCACGGGAGAGCACGTTCCCCACGCCACCTCCAGATGGGCAGTTGAATGAGCGTGGTAGCATCTCGTTTAAAAACACCCATCGAAATCCCTCTCTAGCTGGTAGGTTTACAAAACCTGTGCTCCACCATAGCAGGAGAGCTCCAGGATGCTAGCAAAGCAGTTTGCACTCAGCAGGCAAAGTGCCCCTTTTCAGTTCCTGGGGAAAGACATCTCTCCAGTCTGCTCTGGCCACGGCCAGGAAGTACTGTTTCTTAAGCACTGCCGATAGCAGAGAGGAACATGAATTAAAGCCAGGAAAACCCCAAGCTTTTCAAACCAAGGGGCATCAAATAAGGCTCCTCCATAGCAATCTAGAGAGAGTGTGGTTGCCGCGTTGGTCCTAAGTGACAGAGAGACAAAGTGGTTCAAATGAGATCTTTTATTGGGCCAACTGCTGTTGGTGGAGATAAGCAAGTTTTTGGGCCACACAGGATCCTTCCTCAGGCATGTAGCGTAGCCAGTAGAAATATATAAAACGAGCAAATGCAGGGCAGGAATATATGAGGGGCATAGAATAAACGGGAGTGGACAGAGCAGGGGGGCAAAGAGAGAGAGAGGGAGATGTGCCAGACATTTAAAAACAGCTGTACAATTATATAATGGTGTAGGAGCCCAAGAGACAATAGGTAGTGGAAAACACTACCCCCCATGCCTGGAACGCCTTCCCTGCCCACATCTGCCTTGCCCCCTCCCTCCGCTCCTTCAAATCCCTCCTCAAGACCCACCTCTTCCTCGTCACCTTTGCCAACGCCTGCTAGAACTTTCCTCTCAACATTTACTGTCTGCCCTCCCCCTGACTGCAACCAAGCCAAGCACGTGCACCTGAGACTTCGCATCCGCTTGAATGTTTTATCCCTTGTCTCTCCCTATGTCCCCATTCCTTGTTCCCCCCTACGAGTCTTTTAGATTGTAAGCCGTAGGCAGGGACCGCGTCCATCTCATTGTTCTGTAAAGCGCCAGGTACACAGCTGGCGCTATACAAGTGCTTATATTAATAATAATATAATATGGGTAGTGGGTATAGTGGGAAACAGCTTATCCGGTGAAGGGAATACGCCTATCAAAGGAACTGGGTTCACTCAGTAACACAAAGGTTGAATATTCAGCTGACAGGGTCAGTTACAGACCAGGAGACAAAGGGTGATTTCAGACGTGACGGGGGCCCTATTGGCCCCATCACAGAATCACCCAAATGATTCCCTGGCGGAATCAGACCAACCCAGCAGCCGAGCCAGCAGATTCCACCGGGGAATCGGGGAGGGGGCGGGGCTGCGTGGTGCAATGTGTGCCCGCACAGCCCCGCCCCCCCACGCTTCTGAGGCCGCCAGCCCTCAGAGAGACAGGCGGGCACAGTGGCCAATGCGGCTGTGGCACCCGCCCGCCCCCCAGGGTATTGACTACGACCCGGAATCGGTGGCGAGCATAGCCGCCGATTCCGGGCCGTGGTCCGGGGCCATATGAGACGTTACCACGCTCAACCATGGTGAATCCCGCCGTGGTTGAGTGTGGTAACTTCATGTCTGTTGGGGGCACAAAGTGATTCCTGCCGGATGTTCACCCCTGGCAGGAATCACTTTGACCACGCTTTTGGAGATGGTCCCCGGACCATCCTCGAAAGCGTGGTTATTTTGATCCCCGTCGGTGGTTCACTGTGGTGAACATCTGGTGGGGATCAAACAGACGTTACGGGACCATTCCCCACTACAGGGGATTGTCTGTGGTTGAGCGTGATCTCGTAACATCTGAAAATACCCAGAGTAGTTAGAATGATTTCTAGGATGTTGGTACAGAGGATAACAGAAATTAAAAATGCAGTATACTGTAAGGTATTACAGATATTTGTTGTGGCTGGAGAAATATAGGTCCTGGTTAAGTCCATTATTTTTGGTGTCAGAATTCTTTCTCCATAGAAAACAGAGGTGGGGTGCACCGGTGTGAAATAAGGCTAATCAGTAATGGGATAAATGCGGTACAGGGCACGATCCAGGGAAATTGGGGCCGTGTGGAAAATGGCAGCGTTGGCCTCTGCTGACAGAGGAATGTTTGAAGTCTTGCCCATTAGAAAAAAGAAAACACTTCAATCATTCATTCTTGACATACTTTAACCATACCATCCCCTTCAGCAGCGGGACTCCCTGCGGCCCCCTTGTGTTATACATAGGTTGTTATATCTAGTTTATTGATGGGACCCTTATGCTGTATGTTTGTTTTCCACAGGTTGTGGCTAGGGCTAAAACTGGAATTCTGCCCAATTCTCGTTTTTGACAGAACTGGGTGGTTCGATTGGTCTGATCCGAATTCGGACCGGATGAAATTCTGCTTGGAATTTGGACTGGACCGACTGAGAAAAACCTGTCTTCATTTTGCCCATGTGCAAAATGACTGCTACTGTAAGTATGGTGGCCACCATTTTGTTGTATGGGGGCAGCCATTTTGCACATATGCAGAACAGCTGTGGCCATTTTGCACCCGCACAGATCGATGGATAGGAATTCCGATTGAACCCCCCGTTCCTCTTGTCTACAATAGGCGAGGCCCCTATCCCCACCACACACATACTCCCTCTTCCCACCCTCCTGTTGTTCCTCCCTTGTTCTCTGACCCTGCCCCCTTCATAGCCCATCATTTAGGAAATCTGCCCCCCCCTCCCCAACTTAGAGAGGAGTTAGGTGTTTGCTAGCTGTGCTCCTCCTCACCCCCCCCCCCATGCGCCCACTCTCGGAATACCTTCTGCCCCCTCACCACTGGATTAGTGAATAATGGTGTGGGTGAAATGATCATGCAATCAGAAGGGGGTGTCTGTCTTTGGGAAGCAATCCAATCCAAGCATCCGTTTTTGGTTTTTTTTGCATTTTTGAGAATGAAACTGCAGCAGCTCAAGTCTTGACAGGATTCTTTTAAAAATTTTTTTATGAATGAATAAAAATAACCCCATATTCCAGAAGCGGCCGTGTGCTTAATGAGTGTGCTAAATAACGCCGGTTAAACCCCAGCACCTTCCACAGAGACTCTGTCTGAGCTGACATGTGGATTATCTTTCAAAATGAGATTCCTTGCCATTTTATTGCCTTTTAATTAACACCAAGGACGTGATCCTCTGAGGTGCTGAGCATCAGTTGAAGCAGAGGGCTGCCAGCCCTTTGTAGGACTGGCTCATTAGTGTTAATGACGGCTGCTGAACTGAGAGTCTTGGAGACCACGGTGCTCTGTACAGTTCAGAGCACTGCATTCAGCATTGAGCCAGGCTTTTAAAATTTGGAGGGAATAGTCTCTAATTCAACTGTTATTTATATATAGAACCTCTCCAGTCCTGTGCTGAGCCCCGTCCTCTCTTCTCCTGCCTCCCCTGTTTCCATGCTTTTCCCTTCATTGTCCATGTCCGTTCCGTGGCTGCAATGTTGGCGGCTGCTGTCCAGAATTTTGACAGTTGCAAGTTAGCAGCCCTAGTCTCATTGACAGCACATTGTAAGGGAGTCTGTAGGTGTTCTGCAACTGTACAGAGCACTGTGGTCTCCAAGACTCTCAGTTCACTCTCCACCATATATAGCCAGAATATCTATATATCTAGCTCAGAGCTGAGGTTACAAATTAACAGTGCTACATTTCTAACCAATCACTGTTACTTTCAGTGTTCACAGCACTTCACAATCCTTGTCTAGGTCACCTTCACAACAACCCTGTGGTAAGGTCATTATAACAACAATAATAATAATTAATAATAATCTTTATTTTTATATAATGCTTGTGGCAAAATGCCACTTGCCTAGATGGCAGGTGTCTTTGATTCTCCAAATCTCTGGCTAGGAGTTCCCACAGCTGGCAAATCCCCCAAAACCCTTGATATTCTGCTGCCACCACCCGAGTTTTTCCCAGCGGGCATTCACACCACTCAGGAAATGTGAACCCCCAAAAGGTATAGGCCTTACATCTTCCCAAAAGCACTCCCCTTTCCTGGCACTCTGTTCCTGGGATTTCATAGCCAGAGATTGGGAGAATCAAAGAATTTGGAGATTTGGAGAAACAAAGACACCTTGCCCAAGCCCAAGGCAGGCCTAACCTCTAACTAGGCTTCTAAAGGAGCACATGTTCAGGATCCCACATTCCAGGAATTCCTCTGGGATCTCCTACAGCCAGCAGGAAACAGGAGTCTGATTGGCCTGGATGGGTCAGCTGGAATTTGTACCGGAGCCAGGTGACTTACCTGGACAAATCACAGGGAAGGGGAAAGGGGTTTTAAAAGCCTCAGACTCTCTCCATTTTGGTCTCTCTTCTTGGGGACTCTGATGGAGTGTGTGTTGGGACTGTGAAATCTGTAGCACTGGCCTAGCCAACACAAGTACTTGGACCCCATAGGGAAACCATCACCTATGGAGATCAGACCAGGAGGACTAACCCTGCATGAGTAATTGCTTGTCTGCCTGCTACTCAAGATACTGTACTAGATAGGCGCGTTCCAAACGGGGTACCATTCCCCCAAACCAGACTTGCTTTGCTCAAAGGGTTATCAACCCTTAGTTCTATGCTTTTATTCCTTTTTATATTTATTTTATTTATTTATTTGTTGCATTTATACCCCGCCCCTCCTGAACACAGCTCGGGGCGGCTTTCAATCATAAAATCACAATATAAACAATCTAAAACATATAAAATCATTCCAAAAACATTAAAAACTAAACAGGACCTGGGATATAAAACCAGTTAGGATGGGGGAGATAAAAATTCAACTACCCACCCCCTCCCCAAAGGCCTGGGAGAACAGCCAGGTCTTGCATCTTCGCAGAAATACCAACAGGCTTGGGGCCAGGAGGGCCTCCTCCGGTAGGGAGTTCCAGAGACGCGGCCTGGCCACTGAGAATGCCCTCTCCATTGTGGCCCCCCGCTTAATGCGGGGGACCTCCAAGAGGGCACCTCCAGCAGACCGAAGGAGTCGCTCCGGGGCGCGGAGGGTGAGGCGGTCACTGAGATATGAGGGCCCGAGACCGTGAAGGGCTTTATAAACCAATACCAGCACCTTGAACCTGGCTCGGCACACAATTGGCAACGAGTGCAGAGCCCGGAGCACTGGTGTTATGTGCTCCCGGCGACCCGTCCCCGAAAGAAGACGGGCCGCCGCATTCTGCACTAGCTGCAGCCTCCGAACCAGGCACAAGGGAAGCCCTACGTAGAGCGCTTTGCAGTAGTCCAGCCTCGAGGTGATGAAGGCATGGATGAGGGAGGCCAGGTCTGGGCCGGAGACGAACGGATGCAGCCTACACACCAGATACAACTGGCGGAAGGCAGCCTTAGTGACTGCCTCCACCTGCTGCTCTAGGCGGAGGTCCGCGTCCAGCACCACCCCCAGACTCCAGACCTGTTGAGCTATAGGAGGGCGAACCCTCCCAATAAGGGGGGCTGACACCTCCCTTGCTCTCCCCACCACCATCACCTCCTTATCGAGGTTGAGCCTCAGTCTGCTCTGCCACATCCATTCTGCCACGGCCTCCAGACACTGGGATAGCACCGAGATAGCAGGGTCTGGGTCCGTTGAAAAAGAGAGGTACAGCTGAGTATCGTCAGTATATTGGTGACAACGCACCCCGAACCCCCTCACGACCTCCCCCAGGGACTGCATATAAACATTAAATAGTAATGGAGACAGAATAGAACCCTGCGGAACGCCACATGATAAAGCGCGGGGGCAAGATGTCTCCTCCCCCAGCACCATCCGCTGGCTTCTCCCCGAGAGGAATGAACAGAACCATTCAAGAACCGTCCCATCCAGACCCCCGAGGTCACACAGCCGTCTCAACAGCAGCCCATGGTCCACGGTGTCAAAAGCGGCCGAGAGATCTAGCAGGATGAGAAATGTTGAACATCCTGCATCCATCTCCCGGCAGAGATCGTCGATCAAGGCCACCAACGCCGTCTCGTTGCCATAGCCGAGGCGGAACCCAGATTGAAACGGGTCCAGGAAACCGATGTTATTTAGATGTGCCTGGAGCTGGAGTGCCACTGCCCGCTCAATAACCTTCCCTAAAAAGGGAAGGTTAGAGACAGGTTGGTAACTGGCGAGGGCATCTATGTCCAATGATGGTTTTTTCAGCAGGGGGTGCACCACAGCCTCCTTGAGACTGGGCGACAGCCTCCCCTGCTGCAAGGACGCATTCACTACCCTCGCCAGCACCGTCCCCAACGTCTCCCTGGAGGCTTTCACCAACCAGGACGGGCATGGATCGAGTTCACAACAAGTGGCCCTCACACAAGACATCCACCGCATCAGCCGGCGTTACTTCCTGAAACTCCTCCCACAAAGATGGACCAGACGGGGCTGCCATCACCTCGCTCTCTCTACCTACTGCCCCTAATCTGGCTGCAAAATCACTCTGAATCCGAGCGATCTTGTCTGCGAAGTAGATGACAAACTCCTCACAGCGGGTCTGGGACAAGTCCCCGTCCAGGCAGAGGGAGGCCGGACTAACCAGCCCCCGCACCACCCGAAACAGCTCCGCTGGCCGTGACTTCGCGGACGCTATGAGGACAGCAAGGAACTCCTTCCTTGCTGTCCTCACAGCCTCAACATAGGACCGCAAATGGGCCCTATGGAGAAGTCGGTCGGAGCCAGAACGAGTACGCCGCTAGCGTCGCTCCAGCCTCCTGCTTGCTTCATACACCACAGCCCCTCAGTAAACCCTTTACTGTACCAGTAAAGTCTACGTTTTCTTTTTACCCTACTGTGTGTGTGTTATTGGCTGAGCATTATACGTCTCCTTAGGCCAGGTAACCAGGCCAAGCTACTAAAGAGGGGGAGATCTACCTATTGGGCTAGAAGCCAACAGCTTTGGAACCAAGGGAAGCCTTGGGGATCTGCCTCCAACGCAGAGGAGGAAATCCCAGGAACAGAGTGCCAGGAAAGGGGAGTGCTTTTGGGAAGATGTAAGGCCTATGCCTTTTGGAGGTTCACATTTCCTGAGTGGTGTGAATGCCCGCTGGGAAAAACTCGGGTGGTGCCAGCGGAATATCAAGGGTTTTGGGGGGTTTGCCAGCTGTGGGAACTCCTAGCCAGAGATTTGGAGAAACACAGTGAGGTGGGTGGCTTAGCTGTATAGCGCCCCCTACTGGTGTTTCACCACAGTGCTCCTCTGCCATGGCACTCAGAGTGCTTTACATATAACTAATAAGCACAACATTCCTCCCTTCCCTCCCAGAAAATAGGCTGTTCCTCCCCTTTGGACCAGTCTGCCTCGAACCTGCCTCCCACTTCAATCGCCACACCCCACTTCCCCCAATACAGCCACAAACCAAACCCCAACATCATTCCCTGCACCCCCAGACAAAAAGGCTCTACATTTTACAGATTGGGAATGGAGGCCGAGAGACAATGGGCCATGGTTGGGGTGGGGGATGGTCTGTGGGCGTGCCGCTGCAGGGGCAGTGTGGAGGGGGTGGGGACACATGGTGGCACACCCCTCCCCGTGCATGGAGCAACCTGTGTTGCTCCATGCAGGGGCGATGGGTGGAGGGACGTGTTATGTGGGACCGCGCACACATGCATGCACACCCACCCACCTGTCCACCCACTTGCCGCCGCTTCCACTCATGTCCACCACATGGGCATGAGTGGGTGCATCTCATTTACAAAGGGTCAACGACTTATGAGCCCTTGACAAATGACGTGCACGAGTGAGCTCGTGACTAAAATAGGATTTGGACTCTGGTCCTAGTCCATCACCTTATCCATTCAGCTATGCTGGCTCTGGGAGACCTCTAAATAAGAGGGAATGTGATTGGTTAACTTACTATATTGACCTCAAATGTAAGAAATGGTGACAAAGGACTGTGTGATTGGATTAACTTTTGTAGGTGAGAGTCTGCCAACTTTTGATGATTGGTTTCTTCTCTTTGTATTTAAATGTCTGAAATGTTAATGGACAAATGGACACCCCGCCCCAAGAAGCTACTTCTCAAGTGATTGCTTTCCTATTTTCACATATCCTGCATTTTGTACAATCCATAGCCATGTATTTTTATATTAGATGATGATGATGATGATGATGTACATATAGCGCCAGCCATGTACCTGGCACTGTACAATCCACAGTCGGAGACAGGTTCCTCCCCCTAAGGGGCTTACCGTCTGAGATACAAGGGAAGGGGATACCGGGGAGAGATAAACATCAGGAAAGACAAGAGTACATTCATGAGGTTGAGAAGTTGCAGGGTCACGTTCTTCGCTTAGTTACAGGGAATTAGGTTCTGAGTGAGGGGGAAAGGATTCAGTATCACTCATGACAAGCTAGGGAAGGCCTGATGGAAGAGGTGGGATTTCAGGAGGGATTTGAAAGTTGGGAGGGAGGGAGCGGAGCGAATGTATCCGGGGGGGAGTTCCAGACATGAGGGGCAGCAAGGAAGAAGGGACGAAGATGTTTAGAGGAGCAAAGGATTCGTGAGCAGACGAGGGTGGGGGCAGAGGAGGAGCAGAGCTCCTGGGCAGGAGCATGGCGGGATACAAGAGCGGAGAGATATGGGGGAGCAAGGCCATGAAGAGCCTTGAAGGTGAAGACCAGGAGCTTGTGCTGAAAGCGTTCCCGTAGAGGGAGCCAGTGCAGGGCGGAGAGGAGGGGCTGTACATGGTCAAAGCGACGGGCAAGGTGGATGATTTTGTCTGCGAAGCGTTGAATGGAGATGAGGAGGCCATATCAGAGCAAGGGAGGCCAGTAAAGAGGAAGGGTTTTTGCAGCAGCAACAGTAAGGCAAGGCCAGATTTTAGCAATTTTGTTCAGAGCAAAGCGTCAGGATTTAGCAACAGCCTGGATCCGAGGCTTAAAGGAGAGGGAAGAGGGAAGATGAATCCCAGGCTACGGGCCTGAGGTACCAGCTGGATAGTGACACCCTCAAAGGAAACTGAGAGGGAAGGAGGAGGTGAGCGTTTTGGGGAAAAGCCGAGGAGTTCAGTCTTGGCCTGAGGAAGAGCCTTGTGTGCTCTGAAAGTTTGCATACTAGTCTCACCTACAGAGGTTGGCCCAATAATCCTCTATCCCACCTTCAGCCAAATCATTTGGGGCTCATTCACTCAACAGTCGAATCCACCAAGCTGGGAGTCCCATGCTTCGGGGGGCAGCTGCATCACCTGAGAAGAGGGGGGGGGGATCTATTCCTTCTTCTGCATCAGGCCCTATTCTACCCTAGCTACATGCATGAGTGAGAAAGTCCCTGTGGTGCACCCCCCTTTCTGACATGGCTGCCCCCAGTCATCCTGATTTCCCCGGGTCTCAGGAACATGGAGAAATCAGGGCTTCTGCTGGGTCTCAAGAAACCTTGAGAGCTGGCCGTCCTACCTGACCCTCTAAGAGTACTGCCCCAGTGCAAACCCTTTTGAAATGAACAGGACTTGCCAGCTGTGAATGACCCACTGTAGGGACACTGTCAGGTTGAGAGTTTGAATGGGGCCAAACATGGCGGGAGGGGAATGGATACACTTTATCGGGCCAAGCGGGTCCAGGGGGGCCCGGGTTGCAAGTCCATTACCATGAGAAAAAAATTGAGGGTAAACTGGAGATGTCTGAGGATGTTTATGCAAACGTATTTCCCTGTACCTGTGGCGTGTCCACATCTTGTAAGATCTCGTGAGATTTGCTGGAGCCAATCATCAGAAGCGGTGTTAGAACGGAACAAGTAACATTCCGAACAGTGAGCCGCTGGCCCAGGGCCTCCTCTAGAACAGAGAGGCCACTTTCCCACGTTACTGCCCGCACACGATTTACCTCCGGGAAAGAATCCAGGAGGCAAAGCATGCATGGAATTTGTAACGTGGTGGGACACCTCTCCCCTCCCCCCCTCAACATTTTTGCTGGCAATCCTGCGGGGGATTGCAGAGTAGGCAAATCCAGCTCTGCATCCTCCTCAGGATCACCAGCAAAAATGCATGGGGAGGGGGGGTCCCACGTTACAAACTCTGTGCCTCCCTGATTCTTTCCCAGAGGCAAATCGTGCGCGGACAGTAATGTGGAAAAGCGCCCAGAGAGTGCCTGTACAGGAAACTCTAGCACGTGTAGTTTAGAGGGAGAGAGAGGTGTGACACGCTCTCCCAAGAACGATAAGTCCCAGAGTTCCTTAGTTCCTGGCATTTCCTATGCACAGGCATCAGGAGGCAACAGGGTGTGGCAGTACTGGCAGCAGGAGGGCAGGGCCAGCAATATAATAAGCAAGTTACAGCACATCCCTGAAAATCAGGGACACTGGGATCCCAAAGACAGGGCGAGCTAGCGCTGCCAAGAGGATTTACAGACCCCAGAACATACGTGAGTAACTGCGTTAGGCTGTAAAGTGATCTATAGACTATTTATGTCAATTCCCTGAGCCTCAGGGAAGGGTGGCATATAAATTTAAATAAATAAAATTCAGAAATAAAACAAGACATTTTCTTTCAAGGCTCATGAGACTGTGTGTATGGGATGGGATTGTGGCGGGGAGCCCCGTGTTACAAATTTGCACCGGTGCCTAGAGAAACGATGCTTGGGCCCTGGGGCCGTGTCCCCATCAAACCCTAAAGGAGGTGTCCCAAAGAGCTCAGGGCAGACCCGAACCTCCTGTGGAGCAGAAGGGCACAAAAGCGTGTTTGATTTTCCATGTGATAGACAGGCAACGAAAGCCGGGCCTCATGATCCTTCTGACTTTGCGGGTTTTAAGCAAGAGATATTAGAAAAAATATCACAGGGCTAACTGACTCAGGCCCTTAATTGCCGCTTGTGAGAAATTTCGCCATCTTGGAAACCAGGATCAATTTCCCGACTGTTTCCGAAGACCGATGCAAAATCTTGATTCTTTCTGCTTAGTGCGTACCATTCATCTACTGTTGTTTACTGTGTTGCTCAGGGTATTGTTTTACTTCCAGGTTTGTTGTTTCTGCATTTCTGAGACAATCACTGTGCGAATAGCTCACCCGTACCCCCCCCCCAGTGCCCTTTAGCCACCCACTCCAGTGCCTCCAATCAGAATTGCTGTTTTCTGTTGTTCCCTTTGCCTTGGCCAATCTGTAACTGGATTGCAGATTAGTAAAGGAATCTGTGTCAGCCAATGAATGGCAAGGAAGTACAAGGGAAAATGGAGTGCAAGAAATGTGGTGTTGTGTTGGTATTACCTCTCGGGATTTGAAATGAATGACAAAGTAGTATATGGGATCCCGGTAAGCAGAAAGTTGGTAAATCTGAATAAAGAAATGTCGGTCATGACATTACCAAGTACTGAGAAGTTCTTGATTTGACTGAGACGGTATCGAGAACCAGGATTTCAACAAGATTTCCCGTTTTAGCCAAATCTCATTTCAGCCCTAATTCAGAGTGATGCCGCTTTTTGATTGCATCAGTGTTGGTTCTTCCTATCGCAGTGAAGCAGAATCCGGACTGTTCACTCACTAATAAGGAACATGAGCTTGGGTTAGAGGATTGTAATAGGCCTTGTGCTTTGAGGGACAGAGCCTTGGTTTCACTGTAAAAAGGGGATAATAGCACTTCCCTCTATCACAAGAATATTGTGAAGATGAAAACATGAAAGGCTCAGAAGCATCAAACACGACATGAACCAAAGGAAGAGATCGATGCCGTGGTCTTTTTAAAAAAGGATATGGGCAGCAATTTCTTTCCCTCAGGCAATGGCTTTGTGTCAAGTGATACACAGGAGGTCAAATTACATTCCGAGGACTTTTGGAAGAAGCAACCTAGCCTTGATTAAATGCGCCTGTCCAAAAATTGGAGTGCGAAACCCCCCCGGCTGTGCGAGTACCCTTTTTAGTCATGGATATTATCGGGGTATTTGAAAACGCAAATAATTTCCCTGCATCATAAACCCACAACCTGTTTCAGCGGTAGGATTTTGCCATCTCTAATGATGATAAGTTGGGGTCACCCATTCATACTTAGGGTTGCCACTGATGTAGATGTTTCCAGGCCACTTATGAAAAATGCATATTGCAGGGCCTGGAAAAATATACATAGGTGGCCTGGTTACTTAGCAGAACTTCACCCCAAGAGAAGTCCTTTTGATCTTAGTAAAGCTGAGTTATGGGATTGGTCAATGGGACCAAAGCTGGCAACATCTGGATCTATGATCCTATAGGCCAGATTCTGGGGTAGTCTAAGCTAAGCTAAGCTAATCAAAACAAGTCTAAAGTGTTGTATTCCCTTGGTTGTTAATTATCAATTTGGTTTCAATTTGTAGGTTTGTCCCCTAGAGGCTCCTGTAGCCTAGGCTACAAAGGTGAAGGGAAGAAGGAGGCGGAACAAGAGAAACAAGGGAGGAGGAAGGGGGGGGGGGAAGAGAAGCAAGATGGCAGAGACTGTAGGGGTAGGGTTGCCACCTATGCACATTTTTAAGGAACCCTTATGAAAAATACATGCTGCAGGGCCTGCAACATGTATTTTTCATAAGGGTTCCTTAAAAATGTGCATAGGTGGCAACCCTATGTATGGGGTTGGAAATAAAGTTTAGTTATTTAAAAAATGTATACCCCGCCCCTCCTGCCACAGGCAGCCTGGGACGGCTAACAAAATCAATCAGTAAAATACAATAAAATATATAAAAACATCAAATATAAAAAATAACAATAACAATGAGGAGAAAAAAAGCCCATCCCCCCCACCCCCCCTTGCCAAACGCCTGATGGAACAGCCAGGTCTTACAATTCCTGCGGAAAACTGGGAGGTCCGGGGCCAGATGGGTCCCCACCGGGAGGGAATTCCAGNGCCTGATGGAACAGCCAGGTCTTACAATTCCTGCGGAAAACTGGGAGGTCCGGGGCCAGATGGGTCCCCACCGGGAGGGAATTCCAGCAGCACGGTGCAGCCACCGAGAACGCCCTGTCCTGTGTGGCCCCCCGGGAGACCCGAGGGACCTCCAACAGGGCGCCCCCAGATGACCGCAGAGGCCGGTCCAGAACCCGGGGGGGGTGAGGTGGTCTCGCAAATAGGCAGGGCCCAGACTGTGTAAGTTCCCTGTTTTAGCTAAAGCATGTCTCCAGTGTCTTGGATAAAGAGAGGCACAATACAAATGAAAGGTTCCTTGTATGTCCCCTTCCTGTGTTGGGCCATTGCACCTTGAGTCAGTGGGCAATCAGGCCTTTGTTGTGGCGGGCCACTCGCTCCCTCTGGATGCCCGTCTTGGTTCCTCCCTCCTCACCTTTAAAAAGCACCTAAAGACTTACTTATTCATCAGCTGATACCCCTTAATGTGTGTTTTCCTTCCCCGCAATCCCCCCTCTTTTAATTATTTCTATATAGATGATAGGTTTTATGTTAAATTTCTGTCTTGTACAGTGCTCCGAGTGTCATCTGGCGGTGGGGCACTACAGCTATAAAAGTTGTTGCTGTTGTCGTTATTATTTATTAATAAGTTCAAATGGAAACAACTCCAACTCCCTTATCAATAATCTGGAATGCTGCCTCTATTAATGAGTTAGTCCTTATGTAAACTGAAGCTGCCTCCTTTATTCCATTGGGTAAAAACGGACATGCGGGCAGTGTAGCGGTTCCCGACCTGGGGCAGGAAACCACAGGTAACATGGCGTGAGTTGGGGAGGGGCACCAAATAAATGTGTCCGCGGTCCGAGAGCCGTCCTGCTGCCCAGGTAGGGCGGGGAACTAAACAAATGTGTGGTTGGCTGGCCCTGCCACCAGAACTCCACCCCCTATCATGACAGACAGCCACAGCAACCAGCCATGGTGCTTGATCATGGGGACTCCTGCCTTAGGGTGTCAGGGTTGGGCCTTGAACCCATGGCTCTTGGGGTGCTGGAGAGCCTGTCTAGTGCCCTGCGCCACCTGGTGGCCTTGTAAGGGTGTTGGGTCTGTCTCTTATACACATCTAGATGTGTATAAGAGACAGGTTTGAGGTAGGGTGGCCACCAATGTAGATGTTTCCAGGCCACTTATGAAAAATACATATTGCAGGGCCTGGAAAAATATACATAGGTGGCCTGGTTACTTAGCAGAACTTCACCCCAAGAGAAGTCCTTTTGATCTTAGTAAAGCTGAGTTATGGGATTGGTCAATGGGACCAAAGCTGGCAACATCTGGATCTATGATCCTATAGGCCAGATTCTGGGGTAGTCTAAGCTAAGCTAAGCTAATCAAAACAAGTCTAAAGTGTTGTATTCCCTTGGTTGTTAATTATCAATTTGGTTTCAATTTGTAGGTTTGTCCCCTAGAGGCTCCTGTAGCCTAGGCTACAAAGGTGAAGGGAAGAAGGAGGCGGAACAAGAGAAACAAGGGAGGAGGAAGGGGGGGGGGGAAGAGAAGCAAGATGGCAGAGACTGTAGGGGTAGGGTTGCCACCTATGCACATTTTTAAGGAACCCTTATGAAAAATACATGCTGCAGGGCCTGCAACATGTATTTTTCATAAGGGTTCCTTAAAAATGTGCATAGGTGGCAACCCTATGTATGGGGTTGGAAATAAAGTTTAGTTATTTAAAAAATGTATACCCCGCCCCTCCTGCCACAGGCAGCCTGGGACGGCTAACAAAATCAATCAGTAAAATACAATAAAATATATAAAAACATCAAATATAAAAAATAACAATAACAATGAGGAGAAAAAAAGCCCATCCCCCCCACCCCCCCTTGCCAAACGCCTGATGGAACAGCCAGGTCTTACAATTCCTGCGGAAAACTGGGAGGTCCGGGGCCAGATGGGTCCCCACCGGGAGGGAATTCCAGCAGCACGGTGCAGCCACCGAGAACGCCCTGTCCTGTGTGGCCCCCCGGGAGACCCGAGGGACCTCCAACAGGGCGCCCCCAGATGACCGCAGAGGCCGGTCCAGAACCCGGGGGGGGTGAGGTGGTCTCGCAAATAGGCAGGGCCCAGACTGTGTAAGTTCCCTGTTTTAGCTAAAGCATGTCTCCAGTGTCTTGGATAAAGAGAGGCACAATACAAATGAAAGGTTCCTTGTATGTCCCCTTCCTGTGTTGGGCCATTGCACCTTGAGTCAGTGGGCAATCAGGCCTTTGTTGTGGCGGGCCACTCGCTCCCTCTGGATGCCCGTCTTGGTTCCTCCCTCCTCACCTTTAAAAAGCACCTAAAGACTTACTTATTCATCAGCTGATACCCCTTAATGTGTGTTTTCCTTCCCCGCAATCCCCCCTCTTTTAATTATTTCTATATAGATGATAGGTTTTATGTTAAATTTCTGTCTTGTACAGTGCTCCGAGTGTCATCTGGCGGTGGGGCACTACAGCTATAAAAGTTGTTGCTGTTGTCGTTATTATTTATTAATAAGTTCAAATGGAAACAACTCCAACTCCCTTATCAATAATCTGGAATGCTGCCTCTATTAATGAGTTAGTCCTTATGTAAACTGAAGCTGCCTCCTTTATTCCATTGGGTAAAAACGGACATGCGGGCAGTGTAGCGGTTCCCGACCTGGGGCAGGAAACCACAGGTAACATGGCGTGAGTTGGGGAGGGGCACCAAATAAATGTGTCCGCGGTCCGAGAGCCGTCCTGCTGCCCAGGTAGGGCGGGGAACTAAACAAATGTGTGGTTGGCTGGCCCTGCCACCAGAACTCCACCCCCTATCATGACAGACAGCCACAGCAACCAGCCATGGTGCTTGATCATGGGGACTCCTGCCTTAGGGTGTCAGGGTTGGGCCTTGAACCCATGGCTCTTGGGGTGCTGGAGAGCCTGTCTAGTGCCCTGCGCCACCTGGTGGCCTTGTAAGGGTGTTGGGTTGTCTCCCTTCTGTCTCCTTTGTATGCTTGTTCCTTGTGTGTCATGCCCCTTCTCAGCTGTAGTCAATTACCTTAGCCCTGCCTCCCAGCTTCCTGATTGGCCACAGGAAGTATTTAAGCCTTGGTGTGGCCACAGGAAGCTGGTGGAGCAACGTCTCTTACCCCCTTCCCATTCTTGTCTATGGTGATTGAGGAAGTACTCGTGCTGTGTGTGGTGTGTGA
>QEPC01012362.1:8785658-8796219 GCA_003113815.1 Sphenodon punctatus
AGACTTGTACTGAATCATCTGTTTTGGTAGACCTGCATTTCATTATTTGCTGTTGTTCATTAAACTTTATTATTATTATTTTGAACATTTGTTGTTTAAATAGAAGCAATTCTTTTGTTTACTGATCAGCCCAACAAAGACAAAATAGACTCCTCGTCTTCCCTGCCAACCACACCCGCCTGCCCACTTTTTTCATCGCCATTGTGCGCTCACCGAGTCCCTGACATTTCCTCATCACTCACTCAGTGGATTAGAGCTGAATCCATTTCAGTCAATGGAGAGTATCCCCTAATTAGTATTTAAATGACTATCAGTCCCCTAACATAACCATCAATTAGGTGGAGGATGGACATATTCTTTTATCACTATTACTTCCAATCCCTTGTTGAAACACAGATTTGAGGCTGGGATCTCTGGATCAGGTTCCAAACTTATTTTTAACACTTGGTAGGGTTTCCTCCTCTCTGGGTTTTGATCCAGAGTCTCTGGGCTTCCGGGAGCAGTAGGGGACAGTCACATCAGGAAGGGAGTAGGCTATAGGGACTTTCCCTTGCCCTTTATGACTTGGCCTGGCTCCTATGAAGCACCATGGTGCTCCAGAAAGGGTGGGCGTACAAATACTAGAGGACACTCCATGAACTGGCAGCAGATTTAGAACAAATGAGAAAGTATTCTCCCCCCAACCCCACCCCACCCCTCAGTGTACAATTAACTTGTGGATTTTGTGGCCAGAGGATGTGGTCAAGGCTAGCAGTATAGCTGGGTTTTAAAAAGGATTTGATAAGTTCTTGGTAGATTGGTCCATTAACAGTTCTAAGCCAAGTAGGTTGTAGCGAACATAACCTCTGACTATACAGGCACTTCTCCCAAGCAACCGAGACTGGCCACTGTCAGAGACAGGATGCTGGGCTTGATGAATCATTGGTCTGACCCAGTATGGCACGTACGTTCTTAAGGGGTGTGATAGCCCTCTACCCCACCTTTTCCTATATGTTCCTACTCCCTCTAGGTTTCCTACCGGAGGTGGTAGCAGCCGTACATGCTGGGAGTTTGGGGATTATGGACTGTCTATGGATCTTGAGGGTGATCTAGTCCAACCTCCTGTGTGGATGCAGGAGAAAATAAGGTATGACATCTCTGCCCCCCTCAACATGGGCTTGGCTGGGAATCTGCAACCTGTAGCATCCAAAACAAGACTCATGCCCCAACAAGTCTGATTCCTAGTCTTGGGGTTGGATGATTCATGAATTCTACTTCTTTTTCTTCCCTCTGCCCAACGATGGCTTCCATTCTCCCCCGCCTTTTTTATTATTATAAGAAATCATAAAGTTACATTTGCCATTCAGTCCTTTTCACTTATCAAAGTGATATAGTTTTATATATTAACATTTTAAAACAAACTAAAATAATAAAAAAAATAGTGATAACGTAATAAACAATATAGAGGAAACTTCCTCCAACCTTCATTCTTTGCTGAGGAGCAACAGGTTCCGTCGGATTTTCCTCACAGTGCAGATAGTGTATTGTCCTCTTTCTTTGTTCCTTCTTCTGATTTATATCTTGATGCGGCGGTGAATCCTTAGAGTTCCTGTAAATTTATAGATTTGTTTGTACCTGTCCAGATTTATACTGTCCGTTATTATCGGCCAACATGGTGACCATATTGTATGGAAATCTTCCATTATAATCCTCTGCTACTCTTTCCATTGATGTCATGAACCATATTCTCTGTAACCAATCATGTATGGTGGGACCATTTGGATTTTTCCACTGAGAAGCTATTGTATGTATTGCAGCCAATATCAATACTCGACAGGGGATTCTTCGATTAGATGTTATATCTGTATTATCATACAGAACCAGCAAAGCCATGTTTGGCGTCAATTCAAAGGATACTGGAATGTGCTTTTGGATGCATTGCCATACTTCCTTCCAAAATTTCAAGACTATTGGGCAATACCACCAACAATGTATGTATTGGAGTAGCTATTATTGATGCTATGTATATCCCCTCCAACATGTGTTGGAGTAGCTATTATTGATGCTATGTATATATGTTGGGGTCAAATACGTTCTCATTATAACCTTAATTTGAGGTTCTTTTATCATCAGTGGGTGTTTTCAGATGTGACGGGGCGGCTTCGCCCTGTCCCGAAAACAACCCAGAGATTCCCCGCTGGGATCACCCGGGCATGGCAAACAGACGTGCCGGGGATCCCGGCGGGGAATCAGGTGCCCGCCGGGAATCACTTTCACCACGCTTCTGTGGATTTTCGCGCCGGGAGCCCGGAAAGCGTGGTTGAAATTGACCCCATGTGGGTATTCAGTGTGGCAAACATCTGGCGGCCACCGAACAGACGTGCAGGGCACAGTGACCACAGGTGGGTATTCACTGTGGTTCACTATGATCTCGTCACGGCTGAAAATACCCAGTGATGATGCACATCCATACGTATGTTCCCATATCTATGACATATTCTTTTTGTTTACCACAGATTCTAAGCCTTCACACCGTTTAGTTCAGATAGCTCGCATCGTGGGTATGAAATTCCTCCCGTAAGGTTTTATAAATTCTAGATAGAAATTTAAAGGAGTGTATTTCTAGAAACAATGTTTTTTCTAATGGCTGGATCTCCCAAGTATAGGCCTCTTTATCGTTAAAGAAATTAAATGTACTATTGATCTTATTGTACAGCCATTGATCTATTTTTTCTTTCAAAAGATTCTCTATAGTTTCCTTATTTTTCTGTTGTCCAGCTGCAAATAGATGTGAGACTAAATATATTTATATACCCTTCTTTTTCCATCTAGACTTATCTATGGCTTTCTTTTCTTTTTGGGTGAGAGTATGTATTTTATTTTGTAATCGTGAGTATGGGGTTTTTCTTTGTGTGATTTCTAATTTCTTTTTGCATGACTCCCAGAATTTAAGTGAATATCCTATAAAGGGATGACGAATTACTTCTTTAGTTTTGGGTATAGGCATGTTCTCACTATCAAAAAAGTTTTGAAAATTCTGTACTTGTAGGAAGTGTTTTTCATTTTGTATCCAGTCAATGTCTTTTTTTTCAGAATACCATCCCTTTATGGATCTTAAGCCAGATGCCCAGGCATATAATTTTATATTTGGAATGGCCATCCCTCCCTTTTCCATTGAGGTTAGTAAAATTGTCCTTTTAATTTGTGGTTTTTTACTATTCCATATGATTTGAAATATCGTTTTGTTTTCTATATTATAAAATTCTGTTGGAAGTTCTATTGATAGATGACTTCCATTCTTGTTCTGAAACTCATTTGAGATGATAAAACCAGAAACAGCTGTGCTAGCTAAGTTCAGAGACGAGGCTGTCTGTGGGGGAATGGAGGTACACTTTGGCCAGCTCGCTGTCAAACGAATGACTTAAAACCATCGGAAATTTGGTTTTAGTCCCCCCCAAAGCAGGAAGGAATCGTCTTCCTTCAGGGCTGGATTGCCAATAGCCATTAGGACCTTGGCAAGCCAAAAACCACTTGCTAATATCTGGGCCAGGACCCAGATATGAAGATGTGCAGGCCATAAGGCCAATTGCAACACATGGGAGCAAATGATAACTGACTCGGAAATGGCGGTTTCGAACGCTACAAGCTGCTGCATAATAGCACTGGATTGACTTAGCCTCATGTACGGCACATCAAGAAATTGATGTAGATACTAAGGAGGTGCTGAGAGAGTTTGACCTTTGCAGTGATTGATGTGTCATCCTTACTTTAGTAAATTACGGGAGATCCGGCATGCATGATGGCGCAGCACTGGGAGCTGTGTGCTGGGCAGGATTATTTACTCAGATTGTTATCTGAACTATTTGCAGGTTTTTTTAGATTTCCTTTTAACAAGGGACCTATGCTGACAAAGTTAAGGCATTTTAGCAAAGCTTGTTCCTTGCTGGCTGGGTAGTTCAGCAGCATGCCCTGATATCTCCAAGCAAGACAGCCTCAATCAGTGGCTCCCAGACGTCTTGCCTCCGTGACCCTAAATATAATCCCGTTACCCCAAACAAAGACACGCAAAATATATCTAATATCAATTTGGACTGTGAACCAGTGGTAAACGACCCACCCACACAGGGTACATCCTTGCAGGATCAGGTCCAAACACCTCACCCAGGAGAGCTTGGGCTTGCAATGTCATATGTAGTCCCTTCACTGTTTGGAGTTAAAACAGGTATGAGCCCCTTACTTTGGCACTCGGTGCTTCCTGTGTAACTTCTCTGCAGAGTCCTTTCACTTACAGGACCAAGATCCCTGGCTGAAGCCCAATTTGTAGGGATGGGCCTTTCGGTTTTGCCGAGAATCAAAAGTGTCTGATAATGGTGCTTTTGGTCCTAAAACCGAGAACTGAACATTTCAGCAATATCAGATCTTTCTATTGGTCTCTGTTCTCGGTTCTTTGACAATAGGCTCAGCTTCTTAAAACGGTCAATTTGTTATGCTGCTGCCGGTTTCTTTTGGTGCCTTTTTTTTTTTTTTTTTTTAACCCTGCTCTCTGGATTGGCTGCCTTTTTTGAATTAAAAAAAGGCATCCAATCCAAGAGCTACCCTCAGAGATTTTGGGAGGGGGTGTAGGGGTGGGCAGTAGTGGCTCTGCTGGCCAACTACCATGAAGATTTTCCTGGCAAACATTCAGCAGAGATCAGGGATTGGTGGTGATGTGAAATTTGGGGGCGGGTTTGTTTTTCTTCTGGGACCTACTCTGACCTTGGAAACCATTCTTCAGCAGCTAGTTCTTCTGGAAGGAGTGGATTGCTGTGCTGCGCATCTGAGCAAGGTAAGTGATGGGGTCCTTGGGGTAGAGTACTCTAGTGGTCCAAGGGGGGGTGGCCCAAGGATGGATGGGGGTTCCCTGGCGGCCTTGCGGCTTCTGTTTGCCAAGGTGGGAGGGTGATATTGTGGCTGGCTCCTCCTGGGAGAGGGCCAAGGTTTGGGGGGTTGGGCCCCCCTGAACCAACGCTGTGGTTCAGGGGCCCCTTATACATGGTTCCTTTGGGGGGGCGGGAGGTGTCACTGAATTTTTCTTGTGTTCTGTTGTCCTTGGCAATGTGTGTGTGTGTGTGTGTGTGTGTGTGGCATATGGGTGTCTCCTTTCATCACATGGCTTGTTGGGGGTGTGTGTACCCAAAGAGTTTGGGGTTCTGGAGGCGCAATGGGGGGATATTGCATTCTGTTGCAGTTGAGGTCCGTTCCATGATCACATGGCTGGGAGGGTGCCCCAAGGCTGGAGTTTAGTGGCCCCTCTCCCACTGAGAGAGGCAGTGCTCAGCATGCCAGCAAGAGGGCTCTCTATCCCCCCCAGTGGCAGGACTTCACGTGGCAGCAAGGAGTTCCCAGGGTTAACAATACCATATTTGCACCCAGTGGGAGAGAGGCAGTGCACGGAACCCCAGTAAGAGAGCTCTCTATTGCCCCAGTGGCAGGGCTTAACCCAGTAGCAAGGAATTTCCAGGGTTAACAATAATAACAACAACAATAATAACCCAGTTGGCACTGTTGTCATTGGCAATATGGGGATCACCCTGGATTTGGGATTGACACTTGTTGCTGGCATTGGCACTGTTTGCAATGTTGGCATTGGCAATATGGGGGTCACACTGGATTTGGACTTGACACCGTTATTGGCATTGGCAATATGGAGGTCATTTTGGGGGTCACACTGGATTTGGATTTGACACCATTATTGGCATTGGCAATATGGGGGTCATTTTGGGGGTCACACTGGATTTGGACTTGACACTCTTGTTGGCATTGGCGGTGTTGGCACTGGCATTGGCAGTGTTGGCACTGGCAATATGGAGGTCACACGGGATTTAGGATTGACAATGTTGACATTGGCAATATGGGGGTATGGCGTATGGGTGGGGGATATGGCATACGGGTGTCCCTTGGCAGTTGCTAGAATTAATTGCTGTTTGTTTTTGTGTGCTGCAGTGCTGTGAAAAAAACTGTTTGTGTGGCAAACGTGTAGTGGCTACTAGTCACTTTGGCTAAACTGTGTAAACTAAACTAATCGACTGAAGTGTTTTACAAGAGAAGAGAGGTCTTTTTATTGCAGGGATTTTCGGTTTGTTCTCCCATTGATTTCAATGGGAAAACTTCCCCACTGAAATCAATGGGAAAAGAACCGAAAGCAATAAACCCGAGAACTGATAGACAGAGAACTGAAACCGATAAAACCAGAGAACCAAAATGTTGTCCAAGTCCCACCTCTACTGCTTTGCTAAAGCTCTTACCTCATCAACAAATCATGGCAGACTCTAGTTTCTCTGCAGCCTTTGTGTTATATACCTCTCAAAGTGGGCGGGATCAAAGTGATGATGAGCAGGTCAGTCTTATAGGGGCCACGGCCTGACACATTACAGAGCCTATCTGCAGAAGGCACAACCCGCCTGAGGTCACGATGACCCGCAGTTAAACCTCTTGATGAAATGATTCTAAAATAAAGCACTGGGGCTTCTCTGTAGTGTATAGGAATTATTTATTACGGTTATTAGCAATATAATCATATGCTAATATAATAATATGCTCAGCATCCCTTTTCTCTGGTAACTATGCTAAGTACGGGCACCTGTGACTTCTCAATTTCATGAATCTCTCCCTACATTCCCCTCTCCCTTGGTTTTCCTAGATTGTAGATACCTCGGGGCAGGGACCTGTCTCCGATTATGATTCTACAGCACCAGGTACATTGCTGGTGCTATACTACTAATTACACAAGCAATGAGCTTGGCACTGAAGAGTTGCGATTAGAGACAGGTTCCTGCCTGCCCTGATGGGCTTACAATCTAGAATGGATGAGGGAAGGAGAGACAGAGAAAGGGCGATAGGGAGATACAGTGAGATATTCATGAAGTGGAGATGTTGCAGGAGTGCATATTTAGCAAGAGGAGGAGGAGGACCCTGAAGAACAAAACGGTATAAGGAGAAGCATCGATGGGCCCTGTGGTGGTGAGGCACTCGGAAAAGCCTAATGGAAAAAGTAGGGTTTTTTAACGGGGGAATTTGAAGGTTGGGAGGGAGGGAGCAGAGCTTATGTGGTACCGCAGGGAGTTCCAGATCTAAGAGGCAGCATGGAAAAAGGGAGCAGGAGACTGGGTCTGGTGAGGGTGGTGGCAGAGGATGAATGAAGTTCCCAGGTGGGAACATAGCAGGAAACATGGGCAGAAAGACAAGGAGGAAAGATTGAAGAAGGAGCTGGGTATGTTTAGCCTAGAGAAGACTAAGGGGAGACATGATCACGTCTTCTTCCACCCCCTGAAGGGCTGTCACAAGAGAGGATGGCAAAGACTTGTTCTCTGCCTTCCCCCTGACTAGATATAATGGGTTCAAACTACAGGAAAGCAGATTTCAGTTAAACATTAAGAAGAACTTCCTAATGGTAAGAGCTGTTTGGCCATGGAACAGGCTGCGTAGGGAGGCGGTGGTGGGCTCTGTCTCCTTTGCTGGAGGCTTTCAAACAGAGGCTGGGTGGCCATCTGTCGGGGATGCTGTTGCTGTGGATTTCCTGCACTGAACAGGGGGTTGGACTAGATGGCCTCTGATATCCCTTCCAGTTCCATGATTCTAAGGCCATGAAGAGCCTTGAAGGTGAAAGAAAGAGGGTAAGATTCCATTTAGAAGTTTGGGAGCTCTCTAAGAGAGCTTCTTGTGTTCCATGTTTGGAAGACACCACAATCCTGCCAGAGAATGTCCCATCAGCACAAGGGACTGCATGGTCAAGCTCAACACTACTTCCCCCAAATCCACATTTGGATTATGGCTTTGAATCACGCCAGTTTTGCCAAACCACTTTCTGCCAGAGGACCTGATCAGCTTCTTAAAGTGTTGCTCCTTTTCTAGCAAGTACCACAGACCTGTGCAGTGCCGGATAAATGGCAATAGCCATCAGAGAAGGTTGGAGATCCTAGCACGGAACACCGGCACGGTCCCATGCAACCGAATGGCACACGGCTATAGAAGCCTCTAACCTATCCTTGCTATTTCTGTAGTGGAGGTCACTAAGGTCATTCTGAATTAAACAGGCCTTTACTTTTAATATGCAGTGCCTATTCCAGGCTAGATTTTTTTCATTCACACTCTGTCACTGGATTTAATTTATGTAGGTAAGGTGCTCTTAGATCCCGAGATGATATTTCACTCACTACTGTATAAAAGGCTGAGTAAATACCACCCCTCCCCCGCCAAAAAATGGATGTCTGTTTTGAATAGAGGCAGCAGCTTTTCCTAATTAGGAATTTTATCTCAGCATCCAAGGTCTGGATTTCAACTGACATTAATCTCAGACATCAAAGAGTGATCCCTAATAGCTACATGGTGGTAGCTCTGCATTTTTTGAGGCAAAAAATGAAAGAAAAAAAAAAAGGACCTAGAAAAGTCCATAACAATAATTTTCAGGGAAGCAAACCAAATGAAAGTTGATGGGAGAATGAAGAAAACAGGCATCTCTCTCTCGCTTTAGTTGTTAGTTCTTATTTCTCACTTTTTATCCATGGACTTTTTTAATTTTCTGAGCAAAATGAGAAAGTGAAATCTCTTTAGCTCATGATTCAAAACAGCAGGCTTATTTAGCAGAAGAGAGTTTTGGATCCAACCTGGTGTAATTCATACTGGCTGCCTCTCACAGGTATAGGAAAGAGGAGAAAAAAAGAGCCGGATATTGAACGTGGTTTTCCAGCTAATCAAAAGCTAAAACGTGATAAAGCAGTTTGCATCAAAAGGTATTGTGGATAGTCCCTGGAGAGGAGAAGTTGATAGGAGAAGCACATGGTAAATAAAAGGATGATATATCTTCTAGCCCCCCAATCACATTCTATTTCTTTATTTCTTTATTTAGTGCTTAAGAAATTGAAAAATGACTTTGTTTAACAACTATGCACTCAGCACAACTGGACACGAATGAAGATTAATCCTGAGTTATGTTACAGAAGGAGCTTAAATTTCAACAGTACCAAGGTGCCAAAACTGACAGTTAGCAGAGGGAGCTCTTACTCTGTACATTAAAACTCAGTGATGGGAATAGCTATGGCATAGAGACTCAAGAAAGCTCAAAACCCAGGGTGCGTCTACACAGGACATCAGCCGCCCCTCATAGTCCTATGATTTGAGCAGCTGGTCAGTGGGGGTGTGGAAACTCCACCGGCAGAGAAGCTGTGCTAGTGGGACTGGTCTGCTCCCAGTATCAAGTCACTACTAAGTTTTCCTGCTTTGCCGGCAGCATCCCCATTATCTTTGTGGTTGGGGAAGCTGCTAGCAGACTGTGTCAGGTACATGGGGTGTCTGGGTTACGAGCAGACAACTGGTTTGGGAGTGGAGTCAGCGAGTTAGGATCAGGGCCAAAGCAAGGAGTAGGGATAGTACCAGGTTCAGGGTGAAGCCTGAGCAGGACAGAGTAAAGTCAGAGTCTGAATGGAATCAAACAGGCTGGATCCAGGCAGAAACACGGCACAGACAGGAAATGCATCTGGTTAGATGGTCCACTCTGCTTCCTGTTGCTGCCAGCCAGGTTTACGTGTTGGCAGGCAACCAATCAGAAAGCTGGAGGTGGGGGTAGAAGGCTAAAGATACACAGCTGGATGGGGTGTGGTCCAACCAGTGGGGTGAGGGCCCTTATGGCAACTCTGGGGCCCAATTCAAGAAGTGGCAGTGACACTGGTTCCTACTGCCCAGGAACTCAAGGGCTCCTAGTTGAAGACCCAACTTGTGAGACTCTGCTGCGCTCCACTCACAGAAGTGCTTGGGGAAGAACCTGGGGCTGCCATCGGGATACCCCCATGCCTGTCAGCAAGTGTGGAGTCCTGTTGTGGGAATCAACAAGTGTTGCAATCCACTCCTGTTGCGATGGATCCACCCTAAGTGAGAGGTGATATTTGAAAAGTTGACTTGGTGAAATAAAGTCCCCTGGTTGCTCCTTTTCTCAGGGGAATGAAATCAGTGGTGGCTGGCTATGGTTTCTCTCTGTTAGGGGAGGAGGGAGAAGATGGGGAAAATGGATCCCAAGATGTGTAGAAGACCCTCACCCAATCATTCTCAGAGGCTCTCCTGGGGGCCGTTCACCGTAGAAAGGGGAAACAACTCCTCAGGATCTTATAAGGCCCTAGATATCCCAACCAGGACGAGGCCAGATCATCACGGGGGGGAGACAACGAGGTCCTGAATGAAGCCCCCACTCTTTCGTCCAGTGTACACCCTCTTGCTCAGACACCAAGGTCCTAACACCACTCTCTTGCACACAGTGCTCAGGGGAAGGGTAAAAAAGGTGCAGAGGCGTGTGGGATACGGTGTTCAGCAGGGGCGGCTGGTGGGTTTTGAGGTTGGAGGGGCAGTAAGGCCAGTGGGCAACGGTGGGCGGAGCCAGGGCAACGGTGGGTGGCATAACCCAGCAGCAAGAAGTTCCAAGGGTTAATGTTGAATGGACATTACATTACTTAATCAAGCAATTTCAGTTAGGTTAGGCAGGTTATAATCACCTCCTCTGCCAGGTTTAAAAGCAGGCAGACAACCTTAAACCTCACTTACAAGCAGTTTTAGCAAA
>QEPC01012362.1:8803338-8814442 GCA_003113815.1 Sphenodon punctatus
TATTGGGTCAAAGACCAACAGCCAGGAATTTACCCAGCTCATTGTTAACCATTTGCTCATGCCACAGGAACAGAATTGCACCAGATGCCTTCTCTTTATTGAGAGAATGGGTTCACCAGTGCAGTCTTCTCCATTCCTCTGTGTGCATAGTCCCTTGCAGAATGTCAGGGTAATTCATTCTGTTGCTGTATCCATCTATCACTGATACGGGGTTCATTACTCCCACCCTCAAGGCTAAAGACACTGTTTCTCAGCTGGGTGAGAATCCAGGTTGTAGTTCTCTTCTGATTTCTTGTGGAAGGAGACTACCCAGATGGCTTCAATCCTTTCTTGCACTCATTTAGGAGTTCCAGCAAGGACACCTGCTTCTCAGTTTCAGAAAACATCTTGAGGGGGGTTACAGGACCAGCCTTAGAATTTGTCCCCCATCCCAGTGTAAAATGCTGGGCCCCAGGTGGTTCCACCACTTCCCCCATCAGGGGGTGCCCCTGATGGAAAAAGTGCTTTTGAAAGTAGGGAAAATATCAGGGCTCAGAGTGGTTGCTCCAAATTGTCTTATAGTAAGGTTGGCCTTTGGGGGCAAAAGGACTGCTTGTCTGTTCCCACACCTAGATCCCATCCACACCCCCAACTTTCTGATTGGCTGCTGGCTTGTGGCAACAGAGGAAGTGCATCTGATCTCACTCTGCTGCAAACTTTGTGCCCTGAACCTGACTCCGAGCCTATTCTGGTCTCTTTGTCCTGATCCCCGACTCGGTTTGACTCCTGTCCCGACTCTGTCCTTCTTGTCCTGAAATTATTCCCAGCCCTGAATCTGCCAACCCTCTGATCTTGACAGTCCTTTTCAGGATCAGTCCCTAAGGGGTTTACAAATTCTGGGCTGAGAACTTTTTCCTTTTTTGACATGAGTATAATTCGAATCTATGCTTTTAAAAACACATTTCTTCAGCTAAATAAAAGTTACCTTTGGATTTAGGCTTGAGCTAGATCAGAAGATGCCTCTCTAAAGCTGGGCCTGCATGAGGGGTTGTGCTCCTATTTACTAACCAAATAACCAGGCCGGTGGTATTCCATCATAAGGCGAGTCATGCGTTAGTGCTGCCTAGCGGATAAGGTGCTGGATATGGAAGACATGGTATAATAATATGTTTTATAGTTTTATGATTTTAATTGTCCAGCCGCCACCTAGGCATCCAGGCAGAGCTGTGGGTCCAGGAGCACCCCAAGACTCCGGACCTGAGAAACCGGGGGGGCGGACCCCATCAATGATGGCCACCACTCCCTTGACCCTCCCCACAACCATCACCTCGGTCTTGTCAGGATTTAGCCTCAAGCGACTCACCCTCGTCCAACCCCCCACCGCAGACAAGCACCGGGTAAGCACTGAGACTGCCGGGCCTGAGTCGGAAGAAAATGAGAGATATAACTGGGTGTCATCAGCATATTGACAACATCTCACTCCATACTCCCTAACAACCTCCCCCAGAGGCTGCATGTACACGCTGAACAGGAGAGGGGATAAGATGGAACCCTGTGGTACTCCGCACGTGAGGCTCCCGGGGGGGGGGGGAAGATGAAAACTCCCCCAGCACCACACGCTGGGTTCTCCCAGCCAGGAAAGAGTGTAACCATTCAAGAACAGTCCCGTCAATCCCTGCCCGGTCCCGCAGCTGAGTCACCAACAACTCTTGATTAATGGTATCAAATGCAGCAGAGAGATCTAATAGGATCAACAGGGTCGATTGACCCCGGTCCAACTCATGGGAGAGGTCGTCGGCCAAGGCCACAAGCTCAGTCTCCGTGCCATATCTTGGACGAAAGCTCGACTGCGAGGGATCGAGAAAATTAACCCAGTCCAAATGCCTGTGAAGCTGCTGAGCCACCACTCGTTCAATAACCTTCCCTAAAAAGGGAAGGTTGGAGACTGGCCTATAACTGGCAGGGGCGTCAATGTCCAAAGATGGTTTCTTGAGGAGGGGCTTCACCACTACCTCCTTGAGACAGCCTGGCACGCTGCCCTCCCCAAGGGAGGCATTGACTGTCCTCGCCAGCAGCGGCCCCAGTGTTTCCTGGCTAGCCTTAACCAACCACGACGGGCATGGATCTAGTTCACAATATGTGGCTCGAACAGTCCCAAGAGCATCCCCCGCATCTGAGGGCGACACTGCCCGAAACTCATCCCATAAAACCAGACCAGAAGGGGCTTCTACTGCCTCTGACCCATTCCCTGCTAAAAAAGTCGCATCAAAACTGTGGTGATTTTGAGCGATTTTATGCGCAAAAAAGTCCACAAACCAATCACAGCGAGCATTTGATGGTTCTACGTCCAGGCGGAGGGAGGCCGGACTGACCAGCCCCCTCACCACCCGGAACAGCTCAGCTGGGCGCGACTTAGCAGATGCAATGAGGGCAGCAAAGAAAACCTTTGCTGTCCGCACTGCAATGGCATAGGTACATAACCAGACTCTATGCCGTAATCGGTCACCTTCAGCACGCAAATGATGCCACTGTCGCTCTAACCACCGCCCTTCCTGCTTCATCTGCTGCAGCTCCCCGATATGGTAAATTTGGATGTCCCAAACGATACCTGAAAATCACGTTATTTCTCATCGGTACCAAATCAGGTATCCATTTAGGCTCTATTTAGAACGTTATCACATTTTTTCTCCCAACGCATTGACTCCCTTGATTCTTCTCCACTGGATTTGGTCTCTCTCAGCTCCTTTCTTCACCCTGCCTTTGTGCACATGAAACCCAAGAGCATCCGAGTCTCTGTCAAATTTTCAATTGGCCCCTGACTTCCATGGAGTGAAGCTGAGCCACGCTAGCTAAAGATCTAGTCTTTTCGTCTGAGCTCAAGCATTCCATGGCGGGTTGATATTCATGGATCTAAATATTTTATTAGTCTTCTACCAGTATGAAGGAGCAAATGAATTCCCGGGAGAGTGGTGCGATTCCCATGCAAGAGAACGGCTGATTAGCAAGGTTAATTTTATATCAACCCCAGTACGTTTGTCGTGTTTCAATCAGCTTGCCTGGTTCTTCAGCGATAGGCCTGTCCTATAGTAGCATCTTCTCTGTTCTATCCCAGGAAGATGCATAGGCAAATGAAAGCAAGAATGGTGCAGACTGAATTGTGGATGTCAGAGCAGGATTGCAACTTTTGAGTAATTTCACATACTTGAAAAGTGGAAAACTGAAATGTTGGGGTTTTTTGGGTACTCAAAAGGGTGTCATTTGTAGGCCTCTGTCTACACATTTCAACTACTGGCGAGCGCACACACAAATACTGGTTGGGTGTTCAGCCAAGGTATTTTTTATGAAAACGCAGTGAACATTGGTCCGTGCCATTTAGGGAAGGAGAGAGCAGTGAGTCCGCAACTGCCCCTGACAAAACAGAGGCAGGGCGGCCTTACCACAGAGCGACCTTGGGTGGCTGTCCCGGGCCCCACTCTTTCTGAGGGACCTGCAGTGGCCTTTATTTTCACCAGGACAGGTTGAGGGGGCACCACTCCCTCTCACTGGGGCCTCAAACGTGACCCCCTTCAGGGCACCACAGAGGTTGCCCCCAAGAGGGAGGGGCCATCAGGGGCCCCACCTTTTATCTTCACCCTGGGCCCCGCAAATCCTAAGGCCGGCCCCGAATCGAGGAGAAGTGAGCCGCTGCTAGGAGTCTGCTTTCACAATAATGTGCATGCCCCGAAGCTTTTGCCCACACGGTTTTGAGCAGCCATGATTTGGCCTGCCCCAGAATGCAGATTTACACTTTGCAGATGGTATTTCAACATGAAAACTGTTTAATTAGGCCTCTGTCTACACACGTTTCAGCTATCGGCATGCACCCAAAAATCTAACTTTTCGGGAAGGCCAAAATCTCACAGTCAAATATTCAGGCCAATGTTTCAGAGGCTGGGCCGGAGCCAGGTAGCAAATTGGGCAATGAATGTTTTATGGAGGCTTCAGAACTGGGGAAACATTTTGTGGAGTGGAGTTATCAAAGCTGGTGCATACAGCCCCCAGGCCTAGAGGTTACAATGGAGTCAACCACTTATTGGAGTTCCTTGTCATGTGTCTGGGCTTGTTGTGTGTGTGAACATAACTGAAACATTCGTCAGAACCTTTGCCATTCTAATGAGCATGCTGTAAAGGAAATCTTCACCCAGCTGACCCTGATGACAGCTATGGATGCTGAGCTAATAAAAGTGTTTAATTTGTAAACAAATAGAATAAAACGGATGTCAGGGGTCAAGCCTGCTCCAGGAGCCTTGCCCTTTGACCACAGAAGTATTTGACCTGGAGTATGTGTCCAGTTTTGGGCATCTCATTTCAAGAATGACATTGACAAATAGGAGCAGGTTTGGAAAAGGGCAACAAAGATGATAAAATAATAATAATAATAATAATAATTTTTATTTTTATATAGCACTCCCCTGCCATGGCACTCTGAGCACTTTACATAGAACAATTTAACACAACTTTTAATCCTCACAACAACCCTGTGAGGTAGGTTAGGCTGAGCAAATAATGTGACTGCCCAAGGTCACCTAGTGAGTTTCTGGCCAAGGCAAAACTTGACTCGGGGCCTCCCTCTACCTCCCGGTCCAGGTACTGCACACTTAACCACACCACCACACTGCCTGGGAAAGCAAATATCGAGAGGAAAGGTAGAAGACCCAGACAGGGAAATAGCTATAATAGGGCAGCAGGGGCAGCCAAACATGGGCCTACAAGCTTGGGACCGGGGGGGAGGGGGGTGTCCAGGATTGCTAGGTGTCCAAGGATTCCTGCTAAGAAACACTTCTGTGGGAAATAGACATCCTGTAGCTGCTGTGCATTGTTAATTGATTAGCTTTCCCAGTTCCTTGCATTATCTAAGGGTCTGGGAGAAATTTCTGCTAGGAAGGGAATGACTGGTGCTTTGCGGAAGCAGAACAATTCCCTGAAGATTATTTTGTAAACTTTGCAGACACTTCCCAACTCTAGAGTCCGCCTCACTTCCTCCTCAGCTGGAGCCTATGATGCTTCAACTCGTAGGCTTTCTGGATCAGGGAAGGCCTGGTTTTAGAAGGTTTACGTTATTCAAGAAGAATTTTCAACTCTTCACAATGAGCAGCTTCAAAGAACCATTTTACAGGTACGCGTTCCTCTATTGTTTCACATAAATACCACCTTTATTCTCAGAGCCATCTGGCCCCTTTCTTTCTGGGTAAGAGGGGATTGGGGGCACTGGCTAGCTGAGATTTGGGGAAGGGGTTTGAGGGGAAGAAGGGTGGACTTGGATCCACTGGTGCTGGTTAGCTCCAGGGGGAGGAAGAACATCTTGAGGGGAAGATAAGGGGACTTTGGGGTGCTGGCTGGCTGGGGAAAGGAGAAGGGGTAGGGTGGGGCCTAAGGCGCCAATTCAGGGCCTGCAATATGTATTTTTCAAATGTGTTCCTTAATTTGCATAGGTGGCAACCCTACTTGTGGGGGAAGAAGAGAAGGTTTTGTGGTGCAGGCTAGCTAGGAGGGAGCAGGCGAGAGCTCAGGGGGCAAAAAGGAGGCTTTGGAGGTTCTACATAGCTGGGGAGGAGGAGTTGTCTTGGGGGTGATAAGAATGGACCCCTAAATTCCCCCCAAATGGGTACCCCCCCACTCCTGCTATGTAAACTGAGGCCAAGGGACCTGAGAGAAAGGGCATGCAAAAAGCCCCCAGGGACCAACGGGGATAGAGGCTTGACAGGGAAGCCTCCCCATACGAGGTGCACAAGCAAAAAGCAGGGGGTGTGCAGGAGAAAAGTAAAGCAAAAGTAAGGATCGGGCCCGACGCCAGGATCACTAGCTCACTCATGTAAGATACCAGTTTTCAGCTTGGAAGAAAGAATAAAGGGAAGACACACAAAGTAAGAATGGAGTCATTAGGAGAAGGGTGTGTTTTCTATTGATCAAAGCCTCAGGGACATGACTTAGCTGAGTAACATCCCCCAGGCCAGCGAGACTAGGGGATCCCCTGTGTTAAGCAGACATTAGAGACCAGGTGTGTCCTTTGTGTCCCAGGAAGCCGATCGTTAAGTCCTCTCCTCCCCTCCTTAACTACCCTCCAGCCACTGTTGTTTACTCTTTCCCCCAGTGTCAAAGATATCTTGTCTATCTTGTATAGCCCTTTTTGTCATGGAAGTAACCTCCCCTCGTAAGCCCATTGTACACCCCAAACGACCCTTCGTAGCCTCCCAAACTCCTTTGTCTGCACCCTTTAACTGTCCCTGGTTTTTTCCTCAACCTTTGAGAAGTCTTGAGACCCAGATACATGCAGGTCGCTCTGTGCGTGTCTGCGTTAAGACTTCTTCCAGACTCTGGTCTGTCCCTTCTTTCTTCCTCCATACCCCGAGCTCCGCAGAATCCGTGGGCTGCCTGTCCCGTCTCAACAGGCCAGGAAAATGTAAACTGCAGGTCCAGACTTTCCCAGACAACTGGGGAACCCCTTTTTCCTCCCTGTCTCTTTCTCTCTCCCTATTGCATTCTCTTTCTCCCCCTTGCTGAGCCAACACCGGCATACCCCCCCCCTCTCTTCTCCTACTATCCCCGCAAACGGCTTGTGTTTTAAACCCCACCAGCCAGACCGGGGCTGTGTTTCTCTGTGTTATATACCAATAAACCTGTTGTTTTTGGATACCTGTCTCCTTCTCTCTCTTTCTATTTGGGGAGGGTACATAAACTGCCTGTAGCGCATACTGTCCTCAGCTTGATCCTTTGAACACGTGGAGACCCCAGTTTAAGTCTTTAAGCCAATTCCCCCCGAAGTTTAAGGAATGGTGATTCTTGGGGTACATCGCCCCGAGAGGTCACGAGTGGGAGGGGGGGGGTGTCTCCTGTTAACAGGGGTACTGACTAGATGAATCCTGTCCGGTACCGTAACAGTGAGCTCAGAATGACATGGAATGCCCATTGGAAACAATGGAGATAATGGGAATGCCAACTGAAAATAATGGGATTTGCAAGTGGCTATAGGCTTTGACTGAATGCAAAGTAATGCAATGGAGCTGCATCTTTGGGGATGGGAGAGAGTGAGTGGAATGACTGGAATGGTCGTGAGGAGTGGGTGGAATGACAAGGTTTTGGTTGGGAAAGCAGGGGGAAAGCCATTATGACAGGGGATCTGGGTGAAATAAGTGATGAGACCATGGGGGGCACTGCTATCATCCCACCCAGTCTCTTGTCATGGGATGGGTGGTACTCAATCCCTGTCATTCCACCCAGGTTCTTGTCATTGTACCTGCTCCTCAAGACCACTTTCTCTGTCGTTCAACCCCACTCCTGTGGCCTCTCTCTTCTCTGCTCAGTCTTTCACTTCATCCACTCCCTGTGGCTTCTTCCCTGTTATTCCACCCTCTCTCCCATTTGCCATTCCACCCATCCACCCTTACTCCTGTTCCCTGTTGGAGATGCAGTTCCATCCCATTGCTTTATAGTCCATTAAGTTAAAGCATATTGTTATTCGCGTATCTCCATCATTGCCAATTGGCATTTGCGTTTCCTCCATTGTTTCCAATGGGCGTTCCATGTAATCCACTTTAGTTACATCTCCAGGGAAAGGCAGCAGAGGTGAGGGCATGCACTCAAGGCCAGAGGAGGTATCTATGCCACAGATCCATGATCCAAACCTCTCCTCTGCTTTCCCATTCCTGTGCACAAAGCCCACCCCTCATCCCCTCAAGCCCCCTTTCTTGCTCTCCCTGCTCCCCTTACCCTGAGAGCGATGGAACAGATGATTCTGAGCAAGCTGGGGTGGCCAGTAACTTTAAGTGCCCCTACTTCCAACACCTAGGTGGCCCTCGGAGCTTGTAATAATTTTCAAAATGGCCCCAGGGAAGAAAAAGGTTCCTCACCCCTGGTTTAGATTGCACATCAAACTCTGTAAGGTTGCTTTCACACAAGACAGTGTCTCCTGCAATTTTCTTGTTCCCATAATCTTCCCGGGATCTTCAAATCTTGTGGTTTATTTTCTGGGCACTCATCCCATGAGACGCATCTCCCACAATTTTTCCTTTACACATTTTACTACGACATTATTAATTGTGGGATCTACTATTCTCATGAGTACAAATTTTGTGCAATTTTTTGTCCTCCTTCTTGGGGCTGGAATTCACAGACCAGCAGTGCAATGAAATTAACAAGTTGGGGGTCAGAGCTGCGTGAAATTAACAAATTGGTATCAGAGCTGCGTGAAATTAACTAGCTGGGAATGAACCATGACTCCATCCTGCTGTCTTGCTGGTTTCCACGCCTGCTATCCCACGATTATAATAGACTGCGTTTTCAGACAAGCGCCTCCCCACTAATTACACCCCCCCCCCCATTATACATGTTACAGGACTGCATTGGCACCCTATGCAGCCTGGCAACATGCATAATGGTTGGGTAATTGGTGGGGAGGTGCATGTCTGAAAACACCCACTGTATTTCCACATTCCCAATTTTGCGCCACCATAACACCCATCACTGTAAGAGTAGGATTTCAGAGCCTGGTAATGCATGAACACTAAAGGCATAACTCGTGGGACGAATGCAGAATAGTGCACCTCCCGCATGCAGCTAACTTGCGAGAGCAAATTACAATCCCGCAATTAGCTTTTTGCGTAAAAGCAGCCTCAATTCTGAATGCTTACTTTGGTGAATACTGTGGGCATTAAGGGGTAGAATACTATTGGGTTTTCTGATCTGTGACAAAATCAAAGTGGCTCTGTCTATGCTTTATCATGGCAAGGAAATCATAATATCACTAGGATGGTGGCTACTTGTGGTTTCACCGTGAGACTCCCATTTTGACCTATGGAAGTTTCAGGGTCAAACTGTGAGAGGTGGCAGCCTTAAATATCAGATCCCTATATCCAACCAGAATCCCTGAAAGGAAACAGTAGACCAGAGAAAATATTTTCTCTCTTTCTTTACCGTGCAAGTTGTTAGTGTTCTGCAAGAAGGAACCAATCTGGCGGGGGGGGGGGGGGGGGGGTTGAGGAACAGTGACATGAGAAAGGGGCAGCAATTGTGGGGGGCACATCCATCTTTTGCACCTGGACCCATTCCAATCTAGCTACGCCACTGGGAACAGGGTATGTTTAGCCTAGTGATGTGGAGATTAAGAGAAGCCATGCTAGCAGTCTTCAGATATCTAAAAGGGCGGCCACCAAGATGATGGCAAGGAACCGTTCTGCATTGCTACTGAGGTCAAGACTAGAAATAATGGGTTTCAATTACAGGAAGGGAAATTTTGGTTAAATATCAGGAAAGAATTCCTAGAGTGGTTTGGCAATGGAACAAGTTGCCTAGGGAGGTTGTAAGCTCTGCCATCAATGGAAATTTTCCATCAGAGGCTGGAGGACAGCCTTTGGTCAGGGATGTTGGAGCTGTAGTTATCCTGCAAGTCGGGGACTGGACTATATGTCCTTCAAGGTACTGCCCAACTCTGTGATTCGAAGTTTGAGGGAGTATTCAAACAGGCTGGTGGAAATACGCTTCTACCCCTTCCCTCCCATCTCCTACTCCCACCCCTCTTTTTCTAGAACTTGCTCAGAGCTAAACTTGATCGGAGCCAGGGCTGGCGCTGTTGCCGCCAATCAGCTGTTTGGCTCGACCAGTCAGTCCCAACCTTGTCAGGGGAGAGAGACTGAGGCTGGGGCTCCTATATCCCAGCACGGGTGGTGCTGGCAGGGTCTGGAGGAGGTGCTGGCGCAGCGCCGAGTCCCGGCAAGCCTCGACACAAATTAAACCCATGTTCTCTAAAGATCCTGCATTTCCAGGAGAAGTAAGGTCCTGACCTTACGCCCAGGCATTCTGAGTGCAAGGCACCCTTCTTTGACCTTGCCTTCACTAATGCAAACTCAGAGCCACATGCACCGATAATTTATTTACATTTACAAGCATGCTGCAGGGCACAGCTCTTTCCCGAGAGAGAAGATGAGAGAGAAGAGAGTGAACCGTACATGGCAAATATTAGTCATGTCTCTTCATGCACTTCTGGAAAGTGCTCATGGATGAGCGGAGGGAGAAGAAGGATCTGACTGAAATATGAGATTAAAGATCTGGAGTTAACTCAGAGGAGTGTGTGTGTAGGGGGGAGGAAAAGCCTTGTTTTATGTAATTGTAGCTTGCTTCAATGGACTCCAAACCCCTGAAAAGACAGTGTAAGAGGGTCCAACCCTCAGGGTCTACGTGCCTGCAGGATCCTCACCCAAACTGGATCCAAACACATGGGTTAAACTCTGTTTTGCTTTAGATGCAGTTTGTGCCACCAGCTGCATATCTACAGAGTCGTATACAGGTCCCCGTGTCAGGCAACACCCCAGCTAGGCCTGGGATTCTTCAGCCCTTCTGTGTCCCCAAGGCATAAGGTCCTTTCCCAAGTCTTTCACCTCAGCCCAGCAAGGACAGGTGGCCAAACAACTCCCCCTTGCCAGGTTCCCACCTTGTCTCCAGCAGCACCAGGGGATCGCACATCAGCTCCTCTGGCTGGCAAGGTCTCTTTGTCCTCAGGTCTCTTGCAACATGCTACTCTCCAGCAGGTCTGGCTTCACAGTCTCCAACAGCAGCCTTGCTGCTCACTTGATCCTTCGCTCAGGCCTCAGCCTCGCAACAGCTTCTGCCCCTAGCAGCAGCCTCCTTCAGCAGCTCCGGCTTGCTCTCAGCTCACTTCCACCACACCCGTGTCCTGCTGCCCTTCATCAGTGGCCACCTTGTCTCTGGGAGGAAATCTCCTCCCTGCTCGCCTCCTCCAACCCTTCCACTTGCCCCCTTGACCCCATCCCCTCCTGACCTCCATTGCTTCCACTGTCGCCCCTTCCCTCCTGCACATCATCAACCTCTCCCTCTCTACTGGCTCCTTCCCCTCCGCCTTCAAACATGCCACAGTCTCTCCTATTCTCAAAAAGTCCACTCTTGACCCCTCTGGCTCTTCTAGCTACTGTCCTGTCTCACTCCTTCCTTTTGCTTCCACGCTCCTTGAACATGTTGTTTACTCCTGCTGCCTCGACTTCCTCTCTGCCAACTCCTCCCTTGTCCCCCTCCAATCTGACTTTCGCCCCCTTCACTCTACTGAAACTGCTCTCGCTAAGATCACCAATGATCTTCT
>QEPC01012362.1:8821346-8848396 GCA_003113815.1 Sphenodon punctatus
GAGGGAGAAGGGTCGAAGGTGGTTAGGTGAGCAGGAGAAATGAGGGAGAGTGAGGGAGGGGACAGAGGAGGAGCGGAGAGCGCGTGCAGGAGTGCGTAGGGAGATTAGGTCCAAGAGGTAAGGGGGAGCTTGGTCGTGGAGTGTTTTGAACGTGAAAACCAGGGGTTTAAACAGGATACGTTCAGAAAGGGGGAGCCAGTGAAGAGAGAAGAGATGAGGCTGCACATGGTCGAAGCGACGGGCAGAGTGAATGACCTTGGCAGCGGAGTTTTGGATTGCGATAAGGGGGGAGAGGTGAGAGTGAGGGAGGCCAGCAAGGAGGAGGTTGCAGTAATTGAGGCGAGGGATAACCATGGCATGAACAAGGGTTTTGACCGAGGAGGTAGAGAGAAAGGGGCGGATACGAGCAATGTTATGGAGGACGAATCGGCAGGATTTGGCAACAGAGTCGATGTAAGGTTTAAAAGAGAGATTCTGCAGGGGTTTTCCCCGAGTCAAAAAAGTCTCTAGGCCAAACTTCTAGCCACTTACAAATGCTTCCTTGCAAATGTGGAACCGATCCTTCACTCACTGTGCCAGAGAGAGTTGCATTCGCTGAATAACTAGCAATGGCAAATGCAACAAAAAAGCATACCACTGTATTGTATTGTATAATTCTGGATCTAGAATATTTTCTACTGTACAATGCCACACAGTATAGTGGCATTGTACAGTAGAAAATATTTTGTGGTATGCTGTATTTTCTAGTATGTAGGGCTGAAAGCATGAATTGATTAGTCAGATGAATCATTTAATACATTGAATGCAGAATAAAATAGAAACGGTAAAATAGCAGGAACTGCATCACGCGGTTGTGGCCTGTTTGGGACCCTTATGACTGCGGCTGGTCACTGTCTGAGACTCGATGCTGGACTCCGTGTACCATTTGTCTGACCTTGTTTGGCACTTAGGTTCTTAATTAAAATTAAAAATAAGTTCTGAAACGTTAAAAAAAATGAATAAAGAGAAAATTAGATCAAACCATTTAAAAATAAAAAATTAAATGCAAATTAAAAAAAAAACCTCCCCCCCCCTCAATGAATTATGGTGATATAAATCTGTATTGAGATTTTGTAGTAGTCTAGTGATTCATGGATTCATTGATTGATCAATCAGTTAAAATGCAACCAAAAATTGTAATCATTTGAGAGTCTAAATAGGTTGGTGTTAGCTCACTCAGAAGATTGCTGGCCTGTTTCCCACACCTGAAGGCAGCATGAGATGGAGTCTGAAGGCCAGTTAATTCCTATCTTCAGGACTGTCATCCCTTGAAAGCATTCACACACTACTCTAGTAAGGAGAACAACGAGGGGTCATTCAGCTGAGTGAGGGGTAGTTCGTAGTAACTACCCCCAATGGATAAACATGCTTCCAGACCTAAGAACAGCCCCTTGCACCCATCCCTTCTGCCTCCAGCAGCTCTGGGTGGAGTACAGCATACTAGACCATAAAATGCAGTTAAAATAATTTAAAACAATCCATTAAAAACCATAAAAGTGATCAAAACAGTGTGCATCAACTAAAAAGCAAGAATGCAGCAACCTCCCCCCACATGCCTGGCAGAAGAGCCATGTCATTGGAGTCAGTGCAGCCCTGCAACCTGTATTTCTCATAAATGTCCTCTAAAATCTGCATATCTGCCCCCCCCTAATGGTTGCTGTAGTGTCTGAACTGCTATACAACACGGCAAACCAGAGGCACAGTAGTTCAGATGTCGCAACAATTGCATATGCCTCTCAGCATTTTGAATGGACAAACCCTGCCCCCTTGGCTTTTAAACTCCACCTCTCATCAACTCCACCTCCGGGCCGGTATCCTGGCGCATGTCGGCCCCCGGGCGGGTGTGGAACCGGTTAGGATGGTTTGCCCCTGACGGCTTATGGAACCTGGAAGGTTCCAGACTGCTCTAGGGGATGTTTCCTCTGATCTCGCTGGCCGCTCACTCGATGACCCCATGACCATATGGAATTCATTGCTAGTGGAGGCCATTGACCGGGCGGCTCCCAGGCGTCCACTCCCGAACTGTCGACAACGCAGGTCCCTGTGGTATACGGAGGTGCTGCGGCGGATGAAGCGGGAAGGGCGGCGGTTAAAGTGACAGTGATGTCATTTGTGTGCTGAAGTTGACCGATTGCGGCATAGGGTCTGGTTGTGTACCTATGCTGTGGCAGTGCGGGCAGCAAAGAAAGTTTTCTTTGCTGCCCTTATTGCGTCTGCTAAGTCCTGCTGAGCGGAGCTTTTCCGGGTGGTGAGGGGGCTGGTCAGTCCGGCCTCCCTCTGCCTGGATTTAGAGTTATCAAATGCCCGCTGTGATTTGTTTGTGGACTTTTTGTGGATAAAATTGCTGAAATCCACCACAGTTTTGATGCGACACTTTTAGCAGTATGTGAGCCATAGGCAGTAGAAGCCCCATCTTGTGTTCAAGCCACTTATTGTGAACTAGATCCATGCCTGTCCTGGCTGGTCAAGGCCAGCCAGGAGACACTAGGGCCGTTGCTGGCGGGGATTGTCAGTGCCTCCCTTTGGAGGGCAGGATGCCAGACTGTCTCAAGGAGACTGTGGTGCAGCCCCTGCTCAAGAAGCCATCATTGGATGTTGACGTCCTGGCCAGCTATCAGCTGGTCTCTAACCTTCCCTTTTTAGGCAAGGTTATTGAATGGGTGGTGACCCGGCAGCTCCGGAGCATCTGGACCGGATTAATTTCCTTGATCCCTCGCAGTCTGGCTTTCGTCCTGGATATAGCACGGAGACTGTGCTTGTGGCCTTGGTCAAAAACCTCTCCCATGAGTTCGACCAGGGTCATTTGACCCTGTTGATCCTGTTAGATCTCCCAGCTGCATTTGATACCGTTGATCATGAGTTGTTGGTGACTCGGCTGCGGGACCGGGCAGGGATTGACGGGACCGTTCTTGAGTGGTTCTGCTCTTTCCTGGCTGGGAGAACCCAATGTGTGGTCCTGGGTGATTCTTCATCTTCCCCCTGGGGCCTCACGTGTGGAGTCCTGCAGGATTCTATCTTGTCTCCTCTCTTGTTCAATGTGTATATGCAGCCTTTAGGGGAGGTTGTTAGGGAATTTGGTGTACGGTGTCATCAATATGCTGATGACACCCAGATATATCTCTCCTTTTCATCTGACTCAGGCCCAGCAGTCTTGGTGCTTACCTGGTGTTTGACGACTGTGGGGGATTGGATGAGGGTGAGCTGCCTGAAGTTTAATCCCAACAAGACGGAGGTGATGGTTGTGGGGAGGCCAGTGGAGTGGTGGCCCCCATCATTGATGGGGTCCGTCCTGCCCTGATATCTCAAGTTCAGAGTCTAGGGGTGCTCCTGGACCCACAGCTCCACCTGGATGTCCAGGTGGTGGCTCTGGCGAAGGGGGCATTTCGCCAATTACATCTGGTGCGTCGACTTTGGTCATATGTCTCGGACTCGGATCTGGTCACAATCGTCCATGCTTTTATTACCTCGAGACTGGACTACTGTAACGCAGTCTACGTGGGGCTACCCTTGGTTCTGGTTTGGAGACTGCAGCTGGTGCAGAATGTGGCGGCCTGCCTCCTAACAGGAACGGGCCATCGCGAGCATTTTCTTCTCTGCGCTGGGACCCAATTCATGGTGTTGGTGTTGACCTTTAAAGCCCTAAACAGCCTGGGCCCAGCCTATCTGCAGGACTGCCTCACCCGCCGGATTCTGGATTGGCCCCTGCAGTTGGCTGGGGGCGCCCTCCTCGAGGTCCCCTGGGTTTCGTGGGTATCAACCTTGCGGAGGGCGTTCTCTGTGGCTGCGCTGTGGCTGTGGAACTCCCTCCCATCGGATGTCCACCTGACCGCCGACCTCCCCTCTTTTTGTAGACAATGTAAAACCTGGCCATTCCGCCGTGCCTTTCCCAAGGGAGATGGGGTGGGTGGGTGGTAATTTGTTTTATTGGGGGTTTTAACTGTGTTACTTTTGTTTTATTGTTTTAAATTGTTTGAATATGTTGTTAGCCGCCCTGAGATGTTTTGAGCAGGAGAGGGAGGCATACACATGTATTAATAATAATAATAATAATAATAATAATGATTAATTAATAATAAATAAGCTCCACCGCCTCATACACTTACACGCATGTGCGCGTGCACATATGCACACCCTTCCCAATTTTCCAAACACATAAAGAGGGACAGAAGCTCTTCTGCTTCCACTTAGTTTCTTGTCATTTTACTAAGGGTGGGACTTGGGCAATATTTTGGTTCTTGGTTTGTATCGATTTCAGTTCTCGGTTCTCTTGGTATCAGATTTTTAACATTGTGGTTTTCATGTTAAAAATCCGATAAAAAACGAATGCAAAAGATCTGATATCAAGAAAGAACCGAAATAGCGGATTAATCTGATATAGCCATTATCGAGTACTTTCGGTTCTTTCCAAAACCCAAAGTCCCATCCCTACATTTCACCATCGGCCCATTGTCTTGCCAAGTGTCTGGAACTACTACTGCCGCTGTTTCCCTGGGAGGCAAGGAAAGAAGTGGGTGAGGAGAATACTAGTCTTTTTGTGTCTCTCCTGAAAGAGGAACTTTGATCCTGACAGAGGGACAGTGGGATTCAGCACCCAAAGAGTGACCGTCCCTCCTAAATACTGGAACCTGTAGGGAGGGATGCAATTACATTGTGAGACCCCTCACTAGATTACCACTGACTGCTGTTCCCTGGGGCTTTTTGTTTATATTGCTGAAAGCCCGTTTCGTTACCTTTGTTACCATAATGTGTGAATGCTTTTAACTAGTAGCTGTTCTGTAGACTAGAAGTGTGCAATAGCCAGGCCTGCCTTAAGACACTGCAAGGCCTAGGGCAGCTTCTGCTGCCGCTGGAACCCACCGGGACTGCTGGTGTCTACTTTTGCCACTGCTGCTGGGCACCACTGCTGCTGCCGTCATCACCAGTGCTGGACCTGGTAGCCCAAAGTTTTGGTGGCAGGCCCTGACAGCAGCTCCAGGCCCAGATCCTGCAAGTGAGGACAACAGTAGCAGTAGTAGTTCTAGCCATGGCAGCAGTGACCCTGTGTGTCAGGGTCAGAGGGGAGGAGAAGTGTCCAGAACATGCGTGGGCATGAAGATCAGGGGGTGGGCCATGGAGTCAGGATTGGGGACCAGGACACAGAACATAGGGTGCAAGGTTGAAAGGGGAGCCAGAGAGCAAGGCTGAGTGGGAACCAAGGAGTAAGAAGGGGAACACAGCTGGTAGGAAGCAAGCCAGGAAGACACAGATGGGAACTAGGCCAAGGGGAATGAGAGAGTGAGCAAGCCACTCCCCACAAGAAAGACTGAGGGAAATGAGGGAGCAAGGTTGTGGGAGGGAGAGACCAGAGAATGACCAAGACTGAGGGAAATGAGGGAGCAAGGCTGAAGGGAACAAGGCCAGAGAGTGAGCAAGACTGAGGGAAACAAGGGAATAAGGCTGAGGGGGGAGAGACCAGAGAGGGACCTGGGAACAAGGCTGATGGGGGCTGGAAGAGCAAGGCAGGAAACAAAGCAATAGCAGGGGCCAGGAACCAGGAGTGGGAATATGTTTTTCCACCCAACTTCCTGGTGCTACCAGGAAGCCTTATATGCTGGATGGCAGCCAACCAGGAAGCAGGAAGGCCTGAAAGGGGCCAACGATAGACTGTTAGCGAGGCGTAGCTAGGGAAGAACAGAGAGGGCTCTTGTGGGGAGTGGCTGGGCCTAAGACAGGCTGAGACAGTGGCACAGGAAGGCCAACCATCATTCCAGGAACCCCAAGGGTGTAGTTTGAGGTTGGGTTCTGCACTGTGTTGCTGGGGCCACCATCACCAGGATCCTGCACAAGGCTCCTTAGCAATGCAAGACCAAAGGCAACTGCCCTGTTTGCCTTCTCTAAAACCGGCCTTTAGGGATGGGCGAACGCGGTTCAGATGTTCAGAGTTTGGACTGAACTCAGTCTGTTTGGACGTCTGAACCGTACGTCCGAACCGAACTCTCGAACGACCGAACAGTTCGGTCGTGTTCGGATTAGTTTGGATGAGTTCGGGGGCAGGAAAAATGTTTTTCCAGGGCCAAAAATCAGGTTTTGGTTTCGATTTTGTTTCAGTTTAGGTTTAGCTATTTTTGAATGTTCTGCCAAGTTCGGCCAAACCGAACTCGGATGAACCGAACCATCAAACCCGAACTCGGGTTTCGAACCGAACGACCAAACATCTGAACATCCGAACCGCGTTCTGTTCGCCCATCCCTACCGGCCTTGCGCGGTAGCTAAACGGGATGTGCAAACAAGGCCCGTGGTTGTCTTCGCAGTGTACACCTATGTAGAACTTCAGAGTGCTTAGCAGGCAAACAGTATTGGTGATGAGTATCTTTTCCATTAAAGTTTTGCATTTTAACTGCCTCTCCCCCCTTCCCGACAAACAGGAGATCCTACGCGGCGACAATGTGTTATGCATTGAGATTGCACTAATTTCCCAATTTTTGTGTGTGTGTGATATGCTCAATATATTTTTGAGTCGCTGAACACGAACTCTCCCGGCTGCAAGCCATATGCTTAAAAAACTGAGGGAAGACACTGGAAATGAGAGAGAGAGAGAGAGAGAGTGAGGCAGAGGCATGGATGCATTGCAAGCTCCAGCAAAGCAGATATTCACTAAGGAGGAAAAAAACAACAACAATCTTTTGGAATAATCCAGGTAAGTCAATTAGTCTTGCTTCATCTCTTCCAGAATGCTGTAGCACCTTATCATGTTTTAACACATTCTGTTGGAAGGTGGAGGCTCAGACTAAGGTTGCCATCCACTGAGAATTGGCTCTGTAAATCCAGGAAGTCCACTTTGTGGCTTGTTTTAAGGAATCTTGCCATTTTTCAGAGAGACTTTTTTTTCTCATCCCGGAGGGAAATGATGGAATAAATTGGCTTTTGGTGTTGATGTCTGATTTAAGAAATGGTTGACTACAGTGCATCAGTGCGTCCTTTCCAGTGAGGGGCTGAGGCATTTTTGGTGAAATGCTGTTCATTTGTCTAGTTGAACAGTCTTTGTTTATCTGTGCTGATGTGCCGGCAACTGGCCACTGCTTGGCAGTGCTACTCAAGTGCATTGAGAGGGCTGGAATGAGAAGGATGCTGCTAGTGTAGCTGGTCTACCTAGGAATTCCCATTGCACTTGTCACTGATGGTGTTCTTGGTTTGGGTATCAAGGTTGCATTGGTTTTGTTATCTGTTGTGTTGTGTCCGTAAGAGTCTCACAGTTGGATCATCCCTGAGGGTCATGCTAGTTGACCTGTTGGTGGCCCTGGCCCCAGAAACCCCAGGGTATATGAAAAACGGAGTTGAAATGAATGTGTCATTCAATTCTGTATTTGCAAATATAATTTATATGTTCAGCCATAGGGACTGGGGTTGCTGCCCCGTCTCTGGGTTTGGCCTGGATTTTGGCCCAGAGTTCTCTGTGCTCCAGGGGAACCCCTAGTCTGTAGAGAAAGGATCTTTCAGAGGTGGCCGGGGGGGCATCGTCGTCCTAGCCCCTATGGAGTATCATGACACTTGGTAAGACGGAAGTTTACGTCAGAAAAGGGTGTGACAGCCCCATTGCCTCGCCCCCTTTTCTAACATGGCTCCGCCCCTGTGGAATGTTGTGACACCACAATGCCCCATAAAGGGTGGGGATTATGCCAGGAAGGGTTGTGAAAGCCCCTTTGCCCCAACATGGCCTGCTTTCTCCGGGTGAAAGCCTAAGGGAAGTGGTAACCAACACTGGAACAAATATTCAAATTATTCATCTTGGATCTTGGCTCTTGCTCAGGTCCTGTGGGGAACCAGACATGGTGCAGGGCTGCATTGGTTCTGGTGCAGCCCTGCAACATGTATTTTTTCATAAGCATCCTCTTTTAAAGGAGAAGTATGGTAACCCTAAGCATGGGGCCCCAGGAAGGGCAGAGCCTGGAGACGCTGCCCTGTTTGCCGCATCCTAGGACTGACTGGCCCTAGTTGGTCTCTCTTCCCCACCAATTCCATTCATCACCGGTGCTGAATGGGGGTAAGAAAAGGAGGATCTTTTGGTAGCAGCTCAGAGCTGTGGGTATGTTGGAAGCTGCTATTAGAGATGATGTCTGCCTCCCCAGATCTGTAGGTGATATCCTACCCGTTTGGCGGAACCAGTAGATAAGAGCCTAACAGAATAAATAGAAAGAGGGAATGGGGGGCGGGGGCCCCTCTTAGAGAGCCGGTTGTTGATTGGTCAGAATATCCCCCCTGGACCCAGCTACCCTCAGTGGGGTGAAGAGGATGAGGGCACTTTCTTTGACAGCACTGGACACAAAAAGTCTCTCGTTCTCTCTGGCTCTTTAGCTCCCGGTCTCTGCTGTTTAGTGTTCCCATGCTGGGTCTCCCCAGCTCTCTATCTTGGATTACGCAGTGCTGGGAAGGACTGATCCTTGGCTTCATTGCTATGATCCCCTCATTAGTCAGATCTCCCGGTACACAGTTTAACAGCTTCGGGGCAGTGGAGTTTTATCCCATGTTGGGAAGAGATGCCAGAATGACTTTATCGGTAGCTGAAGCAGCACAGACTGGTACATATTTTCACAGCTTCTTCATCAGCTGCTAGAGCAAAGATATTCATGCCTTCCCATACCTGCATGCAGGCACATCCCCCCTCATACACATATGACTGCAAGCACATACACATACCCCCTACCCTTCTATACACACATCCATACAAGTATAATCAGTCCCCTCAAAATGGGACAATTAGGGACCAGCCTTAAGAAGGGGCCCATAGGGGTCCCAAAGGAAGTGCTACCCTGTTGCCCCATCACCGCCAATCCTGAGGGGGCCCAGGAGTCCCAGCAACACTACTGTCATGGCTCTGCATTTCATAGCCACATAGCTCTTCACTGCTTGTCCAGCAGTCCAACCAACGTGGCTCTCCCGGGGTCCCCAAGACACCCACCACTCCTGAGGTTCGTGGCAGTGAACATAAGAAGTACCATACAGGGTCAGACCCATGGTCCATCAAGCCCAGCATCCTGTCTCTGACAGTGGTCAGCTACTGTATTTCGAGAGAAGTCAAGTACAGGTCATGGAGATGTGACCCATCTCCTGCTGACCATTCTCAACTACCGGTAGCCAGGGGTTTAAGCCCCAACTAGTAAGCATTTATCGCTCTATCCTCTAAGAATGTATCTAGTTTCTGTTTGAAGCTAGTTATGGTGCTGGCTTTTACTGCCTCCTCTGGCAACGAGTTCCACAACTGTATTGTTGGCTAAGTGGAAAAGACACCGGTGCTGGGTGTCTTAGGGACCCCTGGAAAGCCATGTCAGGTGGACGGCTGGACAAGCACCAGTCTGCCAATTGTTAAAGGAGCATGGCTATGGAGGGCAGGGCCATGGGCCCCCTGAATTTTATTTTCACCCTAGGCCCCACAAATTCTAAGGCCGGCCCTGACTTAGGCACCATGGTCACCAACATTTGGACACATCATTAAGCCAGGGCTCTGTTATTTTCCATTTTGGCTATTCCTGTGTCTGGCTAGGATCACCTGCGGCAATGCCAAAATCCCACCGTAGTGGGTTTTTCCGTGGGTTTTGTTGTACTCTACCGTGTGTGCGTGCATCTGAAAGTTTATAGACGCGTCCATTCCCCTGATATTTGGAGACCCTCTCCAAATGGTGGGATGCTCATTCCAAACGGGTGGGAACAAAATCTGTCTCTAAACCAAATGCCACGTGCCAAAACATGTGTAACGGTGAACAACGGATAACCCAAACGTGTTTCCCCCTACTATTATTATTATTATTTTATTATATTTGATTTATTTTATTATAGCGTCAGCGATGTACCTGATGCTGTAATGCTCTCCCTTCTGCACTGATTCCCTAAAAAAGTAGCAGTGGAAGAAGCAGACCACAGCAGTAAGCAGAGCAGTAGAAGCAACGCGACATCCTAAGGCCCAAACCTGTTTCCCCACTTAGACAAACTTTTCTTTGTCTTTGGTGGACATTTTTATTGAGTGAAGACATACGTATTTGATATTAGTGCCCTCTAGTGGTGGTCTGGAGAGAGCGCGAATAGTTGCCGTGTTGGTCCCAGAGGCAAGGGATGTAGGCAGACTCATTCACACATGATGTCTTTTTACTGGACCGACCTCTGTTGGTGACGAGGACAGGAGCCTTTGGGCCACACCGGACTCTTTCTCAGGGAGGTGAAAAGCTAGACCTACAGACTGAGCAATGCAGGATAAGTACAGAAAGCAGCCACTTGAGGAGGCTGTTGGGGGTGGGGTGGGGAAGTTTACAATGGAGGAAAACCAACCCTCAAATGTTAAACAGAATCAATGCAGACTAGACTAGGTACACGACGTGTTCCTTCTATTGTAAGCAATCACTTGGGAGTACGGGTTACCACCTTCGCGCTACATGGGGGTGGGGGAAAGGGCTGTCATGTAGCTTTCTGATGTAACCCCGCCTCTTATGGAATGTTGTGACATCACAGAGGGTGGGGCAAAAGGATTGTTGCGTCTCTTTCTGAGCCAACCAGAATACAGAAATGACCAAAAGACAGAAATACCCTACCTGAAAAACTGGAAACATGAAAGAATTAATAAAATACCCGAAAAGCCAGATATACAATTATGCAGCTTTCAGTCATGGAGAATCTGCTTGTGCCCAAAGGGTCACTTGAGAATGTGAATCATACCTGCAAATAATAAACGTGCTATCTGGTTTCAGCTTTAACGTACACAGTGAAAACTTTTGTCAGTGTCACATTTCTCAGGAACTATTTGCTCTAAGGATTAATTTGCCCAGATGCATCATGGTTCTAAGTCTGCTTCTGTTTAAGTTGCTCAATGGGAAGAGGATTCGATCACCTGTCATTGTTGCCTGATTCTGGTACTGGTGTAATGGCTAAGGGTGCAGTAATTGGACAGGGGGTGAGAGAACTCTGGTTCAAGTCTCACCTTAACCAGAAACTCACTGTGTGATCTTGGGCCAGTCACAATATACTCTCAGCCTAACCTACCTCACAGGGTTGTTGTGAGGATTAAAAGTTGTGATAAATTGTTGTATGTAAAGTGCTCCAAGTGCCATGGCATGGGGGCACTATATAAAAATGAAGATTATTATAAATATTTTATGATGTTACCTCCCATACCCGAACACTCTGCAAAACAATTTCCTGATATGAGAAGTGTCTGTGTTAGAGGCTTGTGATGTGACCCAAACAGCATTGCCAACCCTCCCCTTGAAATCAGGAGGCTTATGAAAAATGTAGCCCTGCAACCTGTATTTTTCATAAGCCTCCTGATTTCAAGGGGAGGGTTGGCAATACTGCTCAAGCTCCAGCCCAATAGGAATTTACTGAGTTAGATTCACTCTCTGTTCAAGTCCTTCAGGCATTGACTCAGTTCCCCAGCTGCAAGAGGCCCCGTTGTGACTGGGAGCCTAGTTGAGACTTATGCCCTTTAAGAATTCGTGCCAGTTCAGCACTGGTGCAATCCTGGATGTAGGATCATACTCAGGCTGGCGCTACGGTGCTGGGGCTATTATGGCCATAGGATCACATTGTTAGCCAGTCGCAGGATAATGCCTCAAAGACTCCTGGGACATATAAGGAGGCTTGTCAGTCTGTCTGAGGAAGCCGATGGAGAAGGAGCTCAGTAGCAGTAAGATCTGCCTGCACTACTGGTGGTGTGGAGGCCTGAGTTTAGGGGTGGCTGGAGCCCAGGAACCCTCAACCCTGTTGGGGCGTAGGGTTGACCTTATTGCTACTTACTCCATGCAGGACCCTGACCCTGAACTAGTGTTTGTGCATGTTACTGAACTGAGTGGAGAATTCATCTGTGCTGGCGATCCTGCTGATTCTTCTAGGTGCCCTTGCTTCCCCTGCAGAGTTACACCTGCTCTCTTTGGACTGTCATGAACTTACAGTGCTCTGTAGGGTATGAGGCCATGTTGGAAAGGGGTGGGAGGTGCTCCTCTTCTCCTTGGCTGTTTTCCCATGAGATTCCTGGCGCAACATTCGGCACTGCGTGAGTCAAATGATGCGAGCTCCCATCTTGTGGGAAAAGCGGAAGTGCGGGTCTCCCGCCAGCAAGCTTGTGTGTCAGACAGAATAATGAAATCCGACGCTGTCCGAAGTGCAAGCTTGCCGGCGGGAAACCTGCACATCAGCCTTTTAGCAAGATGGGAGCTGCACATGATTTGACTTGCACAGGCTCCTGTGGTGCCAAAGGCGGTTCAGGGAGTCTCGTGGGAAAGCAGCCTCAGTCTGTGAATGGGAGCAGCAGAACTGAACAGCAGATCCATGCCCATCAGCTGTTCAGTCCTCCTCTGTTCCAGGAGGTATGAAGTGTATTCTAAAATAGAGAAAGAAGTAGGAGACCCAGCTTGGAAAGGAACTGTTAGGGATGTGAGAATGCGGTTCGGAGTTTGGACCAAACTCGGTCTGTTCGGACGTCTGACCCGAACGTCTGAGTCGAACTCGAAAACAGCTGAACAGTTCAGTCATGTTCGGTGAGCTCGGGGGCGGGAAAAACGTGACTTCGGGCGGGAAAAACGTGACTGGAAGGGGGAGGCAGCTGAGGAGCAGATTTCCTGGCACTAGGGGTGGAGGCCAGGGGTTGTTTCAGGGCCAAATGATACTGATACAAAAAAATAATCTTTGAATTCGGTATTGATAGCACTATTTTTGAATATTTGGCCAAGTTCGGCTGAACCAAACACCGAATGTCTGAACATCCGAACCGCATTCTGTTCGCACATTCCTAGGAACTGTATCTGAAATTTCTAGCTGACATTTAGTAAGGCTGATGCTCAGCTACTCCCCTGGGTGAAAGCTACCCTTAAAGGGCCAGTGACTCAAGTACGACCAGAGTGGACAAGCTTATGCCTGTACAAATGCATACTTTTCTGCAGCGCCTCCAATGAAAGTCTGGCTGGAAGGGCCTAGCAGGAGCTCCAGTGGTCTTTTTTGTATTCTCCTCAGTGGGAGATGGAGCAGGGTGCGAAACCTCCCAGGGGCCAAATCTGTCCTGCAGCTGTTTTTTATTTGGCCCCTTTCCAATTCCTGGCTCTGGCCTGTGGATCTAGCCTCTACAAACAAACACTGAAAGGGAGCTCAGGGAACAGAGATGAGGGCAAGCACTTGAGGGCAGGAGATGGATCCATGGCACTCAGATCCTCCCCCCCCCACCCCCATCCTTATTGCACCGCCACCCCCAACTCTTATCCAGCCTGCACTAATTTTCCTAGTGACTCTCAGCAGGGAAAAGGCTCCCCATGGTTGGCCTAAAGCATAGGGACCCAGTTCACTTAGTTTTGTTTTAGCCTGACTGTTCTCTGCTGCCTGATCTGAAGGAAGATGTGATTGGAAGAAAACTCCCCAAAGCACCAAGACAATCTGTGCAGTGAGCAAAGGCTGGTGGAGAAAGATGAGTCTCTCTTCCAAGCAAATCAGGACATTGAGTGCATTCCCACCTACAGAAAAATGCTGGTGTTTCGAAATGCAGGCAATTTAAAAATGTGCTTGCATTTATTCACACAGCTTTTAATTTGCGCATTCCAGCCATTTAAAATAATGTGCCTTCCACATTCCCACACTAGCTTAAGTCAGTATCACAAGCACCTCGCTTGCCCGGAGAGGGGAGAGGAGCTGAGCTAGAGCCGGGAAGCAGGGAGCTCTGTAACTGACATGGTTTTAACCTTTAAAGCCCTTCACGGCCTGGGCCCTGCTTATCTGCGGGATCGCCTCACTCCCCATGTGCCCGTGCTACCCTTGAGATCGTCCATGGGAGCCTTTTTGGAGGTTCCCCGGGTGAGGCGGGTGGCCACCGATGTTAGATCTTTTTCGGTGGTCGCCCCTGTGCTGTGGAATTCACTCCCGGAGGAGGCTCGGCTGGCTCCCACTCTCCTGCTGTTTCGACGCGTATGTAAGACCTGGCTGTTCCGTCAGGCTTTTGGCGAGGGGTAGGGGTGGGGTTTTTCTCCACATATTGTAATTTTAAATTGTTTAAATTTTTAAAATACTTTTATTGAACGTTGTTCGCTGCCCCGGGCTGCCCTGAGGGCAGGAGGGGCAGGATATAAATTTTAAATAAATAAATAAATAAATAAATAAATAAAAATATTGACTAGGCTAGTCAGTATCGTGTCCGATACACAGCACTGGCTTTCCAAGCCAGGGAAGCAAGGCCTCTGACATGATATTGACTAGGCTAGTCAGTATCATGTCCCATACACAGTACTGGCTTTCCAAGCCAGGGAAGCAAGGCCTCTGACATGATATTGACTAGGCTAGTCAGTATCGTGTCCGATACACAGCGCTCCGCTTCCCCGATTCTCGGGTCCGGGGAGGGGAGAGGAGTCGAGCCAAAGCAGAGCGCTCATGATATCGAAGAGCGGAGGACATTCTGACAGGAGGATTTATGCGGGCGTTTAGAAACGCGCTCTTGTAAAGGTAGGTTTTTGCCGCTTGCCAGTGCGCTTAAAAAACAAGCTCAGGCCCGGTCAAAGAAGCGCACACAGCCTTTCACACTACAAGGAAATATGCGGGGAAAAGAAAAAAGCTCTGATTTGCTGTACGTGGGAATGTGCTCATTGACTTTCATCTTCTGCCTTCCCCCTTCCTTTCCGTTCCCACTTGACGACATTTAATCTTCGTGAAAGAGTGCGATGGGAGTTTGCGACATTAGCTTACATGGCAGGGGGCGACACATTTTTATCTCATGATTGGTGTCTTCGTTCCTCCCTCCCCCCCGCATTTGAAGAGAGAGAATGTCTAATTCTCTGAAAAGAACAGAAAACGTGTTCCCGGTTGCAGCAGCAGGAGCAAGCAAAGGACAATGCGAGCAGCTGGTAGTAGCAAACATTTCTTCTATCTCCCATTCCTGGTCGTCTTTAAGCATATGGTAAAGTGGGTCTGGGGAAGCGACATCCCATTTCACTAGGACCCCACTCTGGGTTGTGTTTTGCAGCATTCTGACGTGTTGACTAATTCTCGTCCGATCGTACAGCTGCCTCGGCACCTTGATGACGCTGAACTCCCGTTGAACTCGGGCTAAGTCAAAGTGCCGCTGCTGCTGAGTCATCAGACATTGCATTCAACGCTTTTACCTGGACGAGTTTAAAGCCGCTTCTTTTTACAGTGATTTAAGCCAGATGAGTCTTCGACATGGATGTGTTTCAAAGAGTGCTTCCTTCTGCCCCATCCCAGCTCAGACGGAGTCAGCGATAGGCTGCGGCTTCAAAAAAGGCCAATGCCATTTTTGGCAGCGTTAACCGAAGCCTTGTTTCCAATTCAGCAGCAGTAATAATTCCACTCTTAGATTGTAAACCTCTTAGGGGTAGGGACCAGTCTATAACTGTTGATTGTACAGTGCCAGGTGCATTGCTGGCGGCGCTATATATAAATAAATAATAATTCAACACTGGTCATCATGCCCCACTTGGAATATTGCATCCAGTTTTGGGCACCTCATTGATAAATTGCAGTGGGTTCAGAGGAGGGCAATAAAGATGCTGAAGTCCGGAAAGCAAGTCTAATAAGGAAAGTTTGAAGGAATTGAGTATTCTTAGCCTAGATAAACGATTAAGGGGAGACATGATAGCAGTCTTCAAATATCTGAAAGGCCACCACAAAGACGAGGGTTAAGGAACTGTTCTTCATTAGGGCAGAACTACAAATAATGGGCTTAAGTTACAGGAAGGTGGATTTTGGTTAAATAGCGGGAAAAGTTTCCTAACGGCAAGAGCCATTTGGGAATGAAACAAGCTGTCTTGAGAGACTGCAGGCTCTCAATCACCGGAGAGTTTCAGGAATTGGACGGACAGCCATCTTTTGGGGATGTTGTAGCTGCCGTCCTCCTGCCTCCAAGCTGTGGGGTTGAAATAGACGACTCTTGAAGTCCCTTCCAGCGCTGTGACCCTTGGTTGGGAACATCCCGCTAGGCCTCTGCTCTGTCCACACCTTGTGCCAGTAGGCCTTTCTCCTATAAATCTGGAGCAGTTTGTCTGAGTGGCTGGAGATTAAAGCGCACCTTTATAATTTTATGAGTAATGTTTTTATGTTGAGAGATAATTGAATCCTATGCTTCAGAGTGCGAGATGATGACCAGCTCCGCCTTCCTTGTGTGTGCCATCCACACAATACGGTACCAGGGACTCTGTTTGTCCTCTAAAGACAGTGGACTGGTTACTGACCAAGGATGCAATGCGCATCCATGCAGGATTACTGGCCTCCCCCGCTCTCACCTGTTCCCCCCTTATCTCCATCCCAAACTCTGCTGCTAGGGTCATCCACTCAGCCCGTCGCTTCGACCACGTACAGCCTCTCTTCTCCTCTTTTCACTGGCTCCCCCTTCCTGAACACATCCTTCACAAACTCCTGGCATTCACTTACAAATCCTTTACAACCTGGCTCCCCCTTACCTCTCAGTCCTAGTCTCCTTACACACTCCTGCACGCACTCTCTGCTCCTCCTCTGTCCCCTCCCTCGCTCTCCCTCGTCTTCCCTGCTCCCCTAACCACCTTTGTCCCTTCTCCCTCGCTGCTCCCCATGCCTGGAACTCCCTCCCTGCCCACATCCGCCTTGCCTCCTCTCTCCAATCCTTCAAATCCCTCCTCAAATCCCACCTCTTCCTCGCCGCCTTTCCCGATGCTTGTTAGAACTTTCCTTTCAATATTTACTGTCTGCCCTCCTCGCAGACTAACCGCAACCAAGCCAAGCATGTGCACCTGAGACTTCACATCCGCTTGATTGTTATTTATCCCTTGTCTCTCCCTATGTCCCCTCTCCTTGTCTCCCCCGCCATGTTTATTAGATTGTAAGCCGTAGGCAGGGACCGCGTCTATCTTATTGTTCTCTAAAGCACCAGGTACACAGCTGGCGCTATACAAATGCTTATAATAATAATGCAGGACAGTACGGATGGAACTATCGGATTAATCGGATAATGCCGATAATTGGCAATATTGGATTAATCCTATAATACTGATAATATCGGTATTGGCATATTGATTTTTTAACACTGCTGATTTTTTTGATCTTTAACATTGCGGCCATTTTAAAAATGGCCGCAATGTTAAAGAGCCGAAAAATCGGCAATGTTAAAAAACGGATATGCCGATACCGATAAATCCGATATCGGATTAATCGGATATTCTGCACAGGTGTAAGTCCTTGCAGAACTGAGCTCCCAGGTGGGATACCTGTATTGACTGACCCATGGTTATCTGGCAGCGTAAATTCTCCCTTGCTATTAATTATTATTTTTATGCCGCTGGCAATGTGTGTGACACTAAACAGTGGTGATTAGAAATGGATCCCTGCCTCAAAGGGCTTACAGTATAGCATGGACAAGGAAGAAGGGAACATAGGAAGAGAGAGGGAGCCATTTGTGAAGCTGAGAGGGTGCAGGTGCATGTTGCTTAGCTTAGTTACAAGGGGAGGAAGGGAATCCTGAGGGATTAGTCGGTATAAGCAGAGATGAACAACCTATAGGGTGAGGAGCTAGGGAAATCCATTTTTAGGAGCGATGGGAAGGTTAGGAGGGAGGCAGGAAGCAGAGCATACGTGTTCAGGAGGGCATGGCAGGCATAGGGAGAAGGGGCGAAGATAGGTCCATTCATGGCTATTGGACAAGTAGGTCGGGGGACATTACCTCTGACTGTCAGGAGCAGGGAGGGAACAATAGGGAACGGATTATGACCTGTTGGGTACTTTCCCCAAGTGACCAAGATTGGCCGCAGTTAGAGACAGGTGCTGGGCTTGATGGACCATTGGCCTGACCCAGTACGGCCCTGACTGTGTAGAAGCTCTGGGGTAAGTGAGGGCAGTGACAGAAAGGGAGCGAAATTCCTGGGTGGGAATGTAATGGGAAATGAGGACTGAGGGATTGGGAGGATCAAAGCCATGAAGAGCCTTTTGATCATGTTGCATCACGATTATGTTCTCTTCCTTGTGTACAGGCTGGCGGTGAAACAAGCAGCTAAACTGCTGCTCGCAAGAATTTTGCCATTTTGGAAACCTGGATTTTATTTTTTTTAATTTTTTTTCCTGACCATTTCCTGATACCGATGCAATTTCTTGATTTGCAAAATACTGTGAGATATCCTCCCCCTTTATTGACTGTCTGCTTACCGTTTACCGCATACCATTCATTGGCTGCTTACCACATTGCCAAGGGTACAGTTTTACTTCTGCGTTTCTGGCTGCTTGTTGTTTCTGCATTTCTGAGCCAATCGCTGTGTGAATAGCCTACCCCTTAATCTCCATTCCGGTGCCTCCAATCAGAATTGTTGTTCTTCTTCTTCCCTTTGCTTTGACCAATCTGCAACTGGATTGCAGATTAGTAAACTAACCTGCGTACCAGTGACAAGGAAGTACAGAGAAAATGGAGTGCAGAGAAGATAGAAGGAATGTTGTAATTTGTTGGCATTACCTCTTGGGATTTGGAACTGACGGCAAAGTGGTAAATGGCAAAATGATAAGCAGGATCCTGGTAAAAACATCTGTAACAAAATGTCAATAGAGTACCAAGAGGTTCTTGATTTGATCGAGATGGTGTCGGTAATTGGGATTTTGATGGAAATTCCTGTTTTTGTGAAATCTCGTTTCAGCTCTATGGGCCTCTTAGTGGATAACGTCCCCTTGTAAACTTACATGCCAGACAGAGCTTTGAAAACAAAAGCCTTAGGAAGGCTGGATGATGAAAATGTCAGTTGAGATGATCGGGAAACGCCAACAGACTTGCCACAATGTCATTGGCTTGAATTTTTCCTTCCTGCTGCTCTTGTGTGCAGGTCGGCTGCTGCTCTGCACCCCACAGGTGGCTGCATTTCAGGGAAGGTTTTGGTGTCCATAGTTTGTGCAAGGCTTTGCCAGGATGGACATTAATGCCCTTTAAAAATAGGATTATCAGCCAGTGCGTAAACTTGCCTCAAACAGCCCAATCCGTTGAAAGGATCCACTTCACTGTCAAGCTCTGCCTTTTGAGAATAGTGAAGGAATAAATTAAGAAGACGACAAGCTTATAAAAAGAGCTTTAAATTTCAGGCAGCATTCTCCACTTTGAACAATTGGATTCAGCTGATACAAGTGGTAAATCAAACTGGGCGTATTTCCCATATTAAAGCAATTTTTTGAAGGAAAAAAAAAATCATGCTGCAGAGTTCTCCCTCCAGAAATTAGTTTTGTTTTACAGTTCAGCAGCCTTGGATCCTGGTCGAAACAATCAGAGAGGCTCTTCCAAATGGCAGAACTGTCAGAACTCAGCTTCCTTGCAACAGGAAGAGAATGTTTAGTCTTGTTTGCTTTTTAGCCAGCCTGCACCTGGGTCTTATGTGCATGCTGGAGTTTTTTTCCACTGCTTTGGACATTAAGTGGATTAATTAATGACTTGTTATCCTGACGATCAAGGCGTAATGACACAAAGGCTTCTTCTTCTGCTTAATAATGCGAAGGAGCCTTGGATGGTTGTAGAAAATATTATATAAATCTCCACGCAGATTAGCACAAGGCAAAGACTGTATGCCCATTAAACCGCTCAAACCTATCTGGGAAATAATTCAGTCCTTTGCTGTAGGATATCATGGTGACAGGAGGGATGTTCGTTAGACTAAAGCACTGGGCTGGGATACAGGAGAAGTGGATTTCCTTCTCAGTTGTACCACCTCTCCCTTATGTCCCCTTGCAGCCTCTAAGGTCAGCCGAGAGCACACACTCTTGCAAATCCCATCATTGCACCACGTCTACACAACAAGGGAACACAGAGAAGCATTCTCGGTGGCTGCTCCATGGCTTTGGAGCTCCCTTCCTGTAGAGGTTTGCCCAAGCCTGCCTGGGCATCTTCCGGAGGCGGTGCAAAACCTATTTATTTGGCCAGGCCTTCAACAGGAAGGGTTAGAACTGGAAGAGAGAAAGGTGGGGAGGTCTGGGGTATTTTATATGTGGTTTTGATGAGTGTTATCTCTTGTATTTTATATGTATTTTTAAAATGATGTTAGTTGCCCTGAACCTTTGGGTAATGGTGGAATAAAAATCCAAACAAACAGAACCTTGACGTTACCTTGGAATCCTTCTTCTTCATCTTCATAATATAATTAAGTATTTATTTATATAGCACGAGCAGTGTACCTGGCACTTTATAGCTGTTGAAAACAGACAGGGTCCCTGCCTGGGGGGTTTACATTTGTCTCTTGATTGGTCAAAGTGAAATAACGAAACTTTCTTTCTCCTCCATTTGTTCTAGTTTTTCCTGTCTTCCAGGCAGGGACTGGTTCCTATTGTGTGTTAGGGCTTGATTTAAAAAAATTACCGCTCCTTTAATGTCTCCCTCCCCGAGTCGACCTCCCCCTCCCTTCCCCTCTCGGTTGGGGTTCCCCAAGGTTCTGTCCTTGGCCCTCTCCTCTTCTCTATCTACACCCTGTCCCTTGGCGAAATTATTGCCTCCCACGGATTCCAATACCATCTCTATGCTGATGACACCCAACTCTATCTCTCTACCCCCTCTCTCTCCTCCTCTATCCGCTCACGCCTCGTCGACTGCCTCTCTGATATCTCCGCCTGGATGTCCCGACGCCAACTCAAACTGAACATGGCCAAGACTGAACTCCTCATTTTTCCTCCATCCCCCTCCTCTCCCTCTGACCTGACCATCTGCATTGATGGGGTCACCATCCGTCCTGTTCTCCGTGCCCGCAGCTTGGGCTTCATTTTTGACACGCACCTCTCCTTTAAACCTTACATTGACTCTGTGGCCAAATCCTGCCGATTCGCTCTCCTCAACATTGCCCGCATACGCCCCTTTCTATCTGTCTCCTCGGCCAAAATCCTTGTTCATGCCATGGTTATCTCTCGCCTCGACTACTGCAACCTCCTCCTTGCTGGCCTCCCTCGCTCCCACCTGTCCCCCCTTGTGGCGATCCAAAACTCTGCCGCCAAGGTCATTCACTCTGCCCGTCGCTTCGACCATGTGACGCCTCTCCTCCTCTCCCTTCACTGGCTCCCCCTTCCTGAACGTATCCTGTTCAAACTCCTGGTTTTCACGTTCAAATCGCTCCATGACCAAGCTCCCCCTTACCTCTCGGACCTAATCGCCCTACGCGCTCCTGCGCGCGCTCTCCGCTCTTCCGCTGTCCCCTCCCTCGCTCTCCCTCGCTTCTCCTGCTCGCCCAACCGCCTTCGTCCCTTCTCCCTCGCTGCCCCGCATGCCTGGAACTCCCTCCCTGCCGACGTCCGCCTCGCCTCCTCCCTCCGCTCCTTCAAATCCCTCCTCAAGACCCACCTTTTCCATGCTGCCTTTCCCAATGCCCTCTAGTCTTTCCCCTTGCTCTTACTGTCAGCCCTCCTCTGCTGACTGCTGCTACCGACCACCTTGTAACCAAGCCAAGTACACGCACCTGAGACTTCGCATCCGCCTGAATGTTTGTTTGTCTTCTCCCATGTCTCTCCCGCTGTCCCCTCTCCTTGTCTCCCCCTCCTTGTCTTTTAGATTGTAAGCCACAGGCAGGGACCGCAGCTGATTGTATGTTCTGTACAGCGCCAGGTTGTTACTGGCGCTTTATAAATGTTTAATAATAATAATAATAATAATGAGGCAAATTCATGGAGCCTTGGCCATGTGGGGCTATTATTTATTTATCTGAAAAAATTTCAATCCTGCCACAGGCAGCTCTGGGCGGCTTGCAAACAATAATCACAATAATAAACAATAAAAGCAGCTTAAAACAATATAAACAGAGAGGAATTAAAAAAATATCCCAAACCTCCCACCACCCTAACCCATTCCCACCATCCTCCCCATCGAAAGCCAGGCAGAACAGCCACATTTGATTTGCACGTTATTAGGCAAGATTATTATTAATAATAATTCCCATAGCACTTTCTGCGTTCAAAGTGTTTTTCAAGCCTTCTCTAGTTCACCTTCACAGCAACCTTGTGAGGTAGGTCAGTATTTCCATTATGTAGATGGGGAAACTGTAAAAGGTGTTGGTTTTGGGTCTGGGAGACCAGGGTTCAAATCCCTTCTTAGCCACTGGGTGGACTTGGGCAAGTTGCTCTCTCTCGGCCTCAGTTCCCCATCTGTCAAATGGGAATGATAATGACCAACCTGGAGAAGCTGTTGTGAGGGTGAACTAATAAGGGATGCTGAAGGACTCTGAACACTGAAAGTGCAGGAGAAATGGTAAATAATAAGTCTCAAAGTGAGCTCATGCAGTGTTTGGAAACCAAGTAGGTGTTCAGTGGGATACATAGATATGTTTCCCTCCTGTGTCTGAGCCTAATAGCTAAGGAACAGAGAACTTTATCAGACATCAGCCATTGCCCCACTCCGATTTGTAGACTACAAAACATTGCTCTCTTACATTTGACTTCTCCTCCTCTGTGGCTGGTATGTTGGCTGCAGCAGCTGAAAGAGAGGCACTTTATTGTAACAAAATGATTTCAAGGCTGCATAAGGAACCTCTCTGTTGTGAGTACTCGGCATGTGATGGGAGCTAACATCTTTAGCTGCCTCGTGCTCGTTGCTGGTGTTATAATGTGACAGACAGAAAACATCCTGGTTTGTGGTTTTGTTTTTTCTCCAATCTTGTTGGGGGCATAGCTAGATTGGAAGGGGCCTTGGTGAAGTAGATGAAGTGGAAGAGGTTACCTGGTAAAGACTAGGGCTGACTCAAATTTTTTGCCTGTTTTCCGTCTCTGATGGAACCAGGCATTTTAATTGTTCCAGTCAGAAACTGGAACTAACAATCTTTCCTTAGGATTTCTGAGCGATTGAGCTGTTTGTGCAAATGGCCACCGCCGTACAACAAAATGGTTACTGCCATGCTGGTAGCAGCCATTTTGTTGTACAATGGCAACCATTTGGGGCATGGACAAATTGCTTGATCAGAATTCCCGATCATAAAAAATTTTTTTTGATTGGAATTCCAATTGAAATACCAACAGCCGCTCCATTTTTGTGGAAAAACAGAACAGCTGTTTGGAACCAGCCCTAGTCAGGAGGACCAGGGCTGATGAGCCAGAATGGGGTGATGGCCACAGGCAGGGCTGGACTTGGAATGTGGGGGCCCAGGGAGAAAATAAAATGTGGCACTCCCCAGGGACCTGCCCCACTCCTTTAACCGCTTCCTGCAGGGCCCTAATCCTTCACACTTGTAGGTGAGGGAAGGGTGGTGGGGACCTGCTGGAAGCAGCCACTCCATGGATTGAGAGACCCAGTTGGGGAGAGGGCTGCACAGATACAACCTCCCTGGGGCCTCAGGAGCACTGAACCTGAGGCTACCAGGACTGGCCTCTCTGTGGGGCCCCCTCCAACCATGGTTCCTGACCCATGGCCCCTACCGGCCCTGCTTAAGGCTGGCTTTGTCCTAACATGATGGCTGAAAATGGAGGGAGGGTGGCCTAGTGGCTGGAGTAGGGAACTAGATGTCCAAATTAGTGTTTCTTCATGTGTAGTTGGCCGAATGACTAGATCTCGCTGTGATTCAACATGCCCATCTGAAAAGCAGAGATAAATCATAAGCCCCTGCTTCATGGGGTGCCCTGGGAGGCTTGATTTAGCTTGCGTTGGAGAAATGCTTTGAGATCTTCCAGTGAAAGGAAGTACAGAGAAGCCCATAGCAATTTAGGATTTGTCACACTAGATCAGTCCTATTCCCCGGTGAAGGCTGAGTCATGCTGCCGTAGTATTTAATACACTGGAACTACCAGTAAGGTAGTTTGCATGGAAGTAAGTCAGCATCAAAGCTCCCATGGACTAAACCCTTTAGTTATTTAGCCCCCAGTTCCCCCTCATTAAAGGGTCAGCTCTTTTTCATGAGGGTTTTCCTCCCTTCCATTTGACTCTGGCTGTTTGCTAAGGTCGCTCCCCGTTTGCAGAGAGAGGTTTGCAAGTCAAGAGATCTGATAATAGAACCGGTTTTGATTGGCACTCACCGGGGTGGCAATGTTTTCAGTTACTTCTCGAGCTGTTGCTGTCACCGTCTACGGCTTTGCAGAGAATGAAATATAGACGGTTGAAACCCGCCAGCCACTGACAGCCCGTGAATGAGGTTGGGAAGATCAGGTGGAGAGGTGGATTAAGAATTCTTGCAGCCCAAAAGAACATTGCCTTGACCACCAGACTTGATGAACAATTGCTAATATTGCCTGAAAGTCACTCAGTGGTGGGAGGCGGCACGGGGACTGTTGCTGTAAGTGCCTCCTGTAGGATGTGGGTGGTACCCTTCTCATCCTTTCTCTGTGGTAAGGATGGCAAAGATCCGCCAGCAGTAGGATACCACCAGTGCTGCCTGCTCTGACAGAACTATGCCTGCACAATGACTGCTGTGGTAGCTTCCAAATGGGTGGGGCCCTCTGTTTCAGGGGCTTGGATGCCCCATGCAGTAATTCCACCCCTGGTCAGGTCGCCCGGGATAAATTCTGCACCCTCATACGAGCCTCTTGAAACCAATGGACTTGCCTGAGGTGTAAGTGTGAAGTGGAGCATATTTAGTCGAGTTGGTCTGGGGACGTAATCGCTGGCAGGGAATGGATCACACCCCATTAGGACCCGTTGCACGCTTCTCTGAAGCAATGTCAGGTGAACAATGTCGGAGACCGGAAGATGGCCTGGGTGGGCTTTTGGTCTATCCCAGTACAGCTCTTTGGAAGTTTATACATTTGTAATCCTATTGGGCCTGTGACCTGGGTGTAGCTACAATAGGTGCAGCAGGTGCAACCGCACCAGGACCCACATGACTGGGCCTCCCCCAAGCAGGTAGAATGCACATGCCCACTGGAATGGAGTGCCCTAGCCGGGGGCCCATTCCAACTTCTGCACCAGGGCCCATTCTCACCTAACCCATGCCTCTGCTTGTGACTACTTACCCTGAGAATTGTCAAGGACTAGGTACATATTCAGTACATAGCTATTCTTCTGGGGTCAGTTTGGGGCTTAGTTATCCTTAGGGGTAGGCCTACTTTCCTGTAATGAAGCTTGGAAACGGGAAACCAGAAGGAGTTTCTCCTTGTTATTTCAGGAATGGAGAAAATGCAGTGACCATGGATCCCTGTTTATAATACAACAGTAGTTAGAGACCTCAAATGACTTCCAAGACCCCTCTGTGCTCAGTAGAGGGAATGTTCCTGCATGAAGCGCTTACATTCTACAAGGGAAGTAACCTTAGCTCTGCCATACACCTACTGTGTGACCGTGGCCAAAGTTATCATGACTCTAGGGTGTGGCCTCGAGTCTCCACGTTCTAACCCATCGATACTGGGCTCTGAGTGAAGCCAAGACTTCTCTTCTCCAGGTTATCCAGGGAAGCCACCAGTCACCAGGAAAGAGGGTTATTTGGAGCTGCTGATAGGCCTGTGTTACAGGGCTTAATTTTGGGGGGGGGGGGAAGGGGGAAGCTTTAAAGGAGGGAAGGTGTTGAGCCTCGGGAAATGTTCCCAGTAGGTGTGTGCAACCCGAAATGTGGGGAAAGAAAAAAACAGGTAAAGGCTGATATTGCTCATTTTGGGGCCGGAAACAAAGTCAGAAAAAATCCTGGATGGTTTACTTGGTTTTTATTGATGGTTTTCCTACCACACCCCCTACGATGGTCACAGTCTAGATTCAGTCATAGGAACTCCTGTAGGAAGGCAGGTTAGTCCAGTGGTTGGGTTGCTAACTGGACAATAGGTTAATTTCCCTGCTAGCTCTGGGGCAGGAGGTGTGGCTTCTGGACAGGCTTGGGCCCATTCTCTCTCTCTCTTTTTTTTTACAAGTTAAGCACTGGCTATGTAGCCTACTCCCTGGTGGTATGGAGGGCAGAGCTCCTGCCTTGGCCTCTACAGATCTGGGCCGGAGGTTGTAGCTGGTGCAGAAAGCGGCGACCCGCCTCCGTGTGGGGACAGGCCACTGGGAGCACACTACACCAGTGCTCTGTTCACTGCACTGACTGCCTATAGCCTTCTGGGCCTGATTCAAGATGTTGGTTATTACCTTCAAAGCTGTAGACAGCCTGGGCCCCGCGTACCTGTGGGACCGCTCATCCTCCGTGTCCTGGATCGGCCCCTGCGGTCGGCCGGGGGTGCCCACTTAGAGTCCCCCCAGGTTTCCTGGGGGGCCACGTTTGAGCGGGCATTCTTGGTGGCCGTGCTGTGGTTATGGAACTCCCACTGGAGATTCACCTCTCTCTGGATCTCCCCTCCTTCCGTAGACAGTGCAAAAGCTGGCTGTTTCGCCAGGCGTTCGTTGAGAGGGGATGAGTGGTGGGTGGTGGTTATTTTGGGGTCAGGGGTTCTTGTTGGGCCTTCATTTGTTGTATTTTTTAAAATGATACTTTATTATTATAGTCGTTTTGATATTTTTAGGGTGTTTTTATGTGTTTGTATACCGCCCCGAGCTGCCATTGGGCAGGAGTGGGTGGTATAGAAATGATGAAAAGAAATAAATAAATGTCCAATGGGTCGTCTTCACAGGATCTGGAAGTGCTTCACCAACAATAAATATTTTCTTCATTGCTATAACAGATGAGTGGACTGGGTCAAAGAAAACGAAGTGGAGCATTCAAGGTCAATGGTAGAACTAGGAACAGGACTTCAAGGTCTCATTTGTCTTCTGCAATCACCAAGTCCTGCTGCTACAGAAAGGGTGGGGAGGGAACCTTTTCTTTCCCAAGGACCATGCTGAAAATCAGTACAAGCTCCAAGGCTGCATCGAAGTTGGTGGTGGGAATGTTAATAATACTTGGGGTGGAGGAAGGAAGGGGAGGGCCCATATTATGGTTCACTGAAATAGATGATATTATTAATATTACATTTCTACCCTGCCCCTCCTGCCAACAGCAGCTTGGGGTGGCTAACAATAAATGATTTAATATAAAATAAAATCAATATAAATAAACAACATTAAAATCTATAACATTAAACTCTGCTGCCAGGATCATCCACCTAGCCTGTTGCTTTGACCACGTGCAACCTCTCCTCTCCTCTCTCCACTAGCTCCCTCTTCCCGAGCATATTCTAAACAAACTCCTCTTCACCTACAAAGCCGGTCA
>QEPC01012362.1:8858619-8911468 GCA_003113815.1 Sphenodon punctatus
GGGGGGGGGGGGTCTGCCACAGCAAAGGCCCAATCAACCACCAACTTAAGGCGTGATGGCAAGATCCTCAAACAGTGGGTGGCTTCTCAGCACAGTTAACCATCAGGGCAAGGTTCCAGGAACAGGGCCCGAATATGGCCAGGGCCGATACCATTCAGGGCCCTGAAAACCAGCAGCACAACCTTAGATTCTACCTGACTTACATTTTCCCAGTCTGCCATTCTGACTTCTTACACACTTGAGGAAGGGTCCTGTGTGGCCCAAATGCTTGTATCCTTTCATCAACAGGAGCCAGTCCAATAAAAGATACCATCTAAACGACTTCATCTCCGTTTGGAACCAGCAACAGCGCCCGCACTCTGCTTTGGAGGCAGAGATCGTATATTCCATGACTCGCTGGTAGGTCTCAACTCTATGGTGGCTTAACAAGTAGTAAAAGGGTGTGATTTTAATCTTAACAAACTGTCATGGTTACTGTAGATGTACCACGTGTTTCAATACGCATTTGTTAACCCCGTGTAGGCGTACAGCTTGTTGATGAACTAACACTTACACAGAAACCTGTCTCTTCTACACGGGCAGGCTGTCTGTACCGCTAGTGTTGTTGCATCTTCAGGGTTCATGCCTGCCCCCTCATTGCATGGACTGCTATTACCACCAATCCCCTCCTGGGAGTTGCTTCCAGAGGAGGAGGAAGTGGAGGATGAGAGGCAGGGCCCAGCCTAGGCATCATGCTGGACACCCTGATTGCCAGAGAAGACACCACTGGCAGCTTCCTGCCTTTTAAAGATTGGCTGCTCTACCTGGGGTGGGTACCACTCCTGGATTTATTTATTTATTTATTTTTACAGATTTATATCCCGCCCCCTCCTGCAATGCAGCTTGGATGCTGCCAAGGGGCAGTGGAAGTAATGAGGTTTTGGGAGAGACAGTTGAATTTGTGTTTCAATGAAAGTTGGGTGTGTTGGATTGGGGATGATAGGGTGAGAGGTGCCATGACCCCTTGCTGAGAGGTGGGTACAGTTTAGGGGAAGGGGGAGAAATGGTGGGTGTGCCCCCCTGGGCAAGAGATGGGGGAGTGGGTTGGGGGAATTTCCATGTGTGAGAGGCATTGGAGTGGGTTTGAGTGGACAGGTATGGGTATGGGTTTCTGAGAACTTTCTTTTATAGAGGGTTCAGATTTTTGTGTCTTGTGATATTGGATGCCCTCGGGCTGGGAACCTGCCATCAACATGTTCACAATCAGGTCGGGATGACCAACAAATGTGCTGGCAGCTGGGCTGCTGGGTAGGGTGAGAAGCCGCATGAACCCCTCATGCTGCGCCCAGCGCCTTGCCCCCTACCATGACGGCTGCCATGGTGACTGGTCATGGCAGACCTGCTCTGAGTTGGATCATGGCAGGCTGTAACAAGCATTATAGTCCACTGTGGCCTGCTTTGGTCTGATCGGACCGACGGTAGCCTGGGCTGTGATCTTGGAGGTCTCTGGGATCACAGCCTGGGCTTGTTGCTGACACGCCCAGAAGCAATCCTGGGCAAACATCTGGCAGTGCACCAACAAACATGCCGGTTGCTTGCGGGCCAAAGCAGGCCACTGTTACAGTTGTTAACACACATTGTTTTTTAACGTATTGTAAGCTGCCTTGAGACTTATAGGGAAAAGTCAGGATAGAAATTGAAAGTAATAATTTCAATGTGTGTTATCTAACTTGTTTTGGCTAATGTGTTTAAATAATCCATTTATCACTTGCTATCTACCAGGTACAGGAGCTGATACACAATGCATGGTTAGAGCAAGTCAGTTTAGGTGCCAACATAAGAATTCTTCCGTCTACTCTATCTTGCCCAAACATAGAACCATTAAGATTAGTTTTGATTCCTCTCCTTGATAGACCTCAGGCAGACTGGTAGACTGAATTAGGCCTCAATCGGGTTTTTCATCTATTTAAAAAATGATGAGGCATATGTTGCATTTTAAAATTGATGTAGAGTCTCCATGAAGCCCACAGGTTTTGCTTTTTCCGGTCTTGCTAACATGGAGATGCTCAGAGCCTATGGTGACTGGTGGTAGCACAAAACTGACAGATAGATGATAGATAGAAAGGAAACATTTCCAAACTCTCTCCCATGTTACCAATGCTTGATTTGATTTTTGGAAAAAGTACCTTAGAAAAGGTGTCTTAAACATGTCAGTTCTGGATGCCAAAGGTATTGAAATCCTGAAGATTTAATTGAATATATTTTCTTTTAACCACATAGTTTTGGAGCCCTGATTATAACCCCAGGAATTTATTTGCCTAAGAAAAGTCATACAATGGATTACAAGATTGCAGGTTAACTTCACCGCTGTGACTCATTTGTACAGTTCAGACAACACGTGTACAATTTGTAAAATCTTGTAACACCATGAAGTTTTCAGTATTACATGATGGGCAAAAAGTACTTATACGGACGAGCTGGACAGAAGACTGTGTGCTTTTTCCTTGTTTTTGGCAAAAAAAAGAAACCGTAGAATCTTCTTGTTTTGGAGTATACCAGTAAATAATTGCTAAAAACGTTCTACAATAAGTCCATGGGGTTTGCAGAAACTGCTTCCAATTTTCTTTCGCATTAAGTGCAAGTACAAAACTGCCAAGATTGTCTGCAAAGTATAACATAAGAGAGTCATGGACAGAGGTACAAACAAGTTAAACAGAGAACGGGAAACCAGTGTGCATGGAATCATACTGTTAAAATCCCCCTGGTAGTCAGACACATGACAGATAGGAATACACATTTGTTTGAATCTCATTCAGTTATTCTTATTACAACTGGATTTCCTGGACTAAAAAGTCACTTGAGCTGGCACTGCATACCGAGTCAAGATCACCATATCCAGAAATATTATCCTTATTAGCTTAACTAGCAAACTCGAGGACATTTTTTTTTCTTCAATCCAAGTTTGATAGAAATGAGTGACAGCATGTATATTGGATAAGACTCGCAGGATAAGTCTCTTCTTAGTTATGATCTGATCAAGGTTCTGAAGGTGATAAACACAGGAATTATACTGCTCACTTTCCTGGTTACTAAAAGAAAAGTAACGCGACATAACCAAGTTACAATACATAATGAGATAGAGTATAGCTTTTTTCTTTCTCTCTCTCTTTTTAGATCCAGTAAAAATATCTAAAATACTTGGAAGTAAAAAATGAAAAAATAGCTATGTTCCCCCCCCCCTTCTTTACAGTGATATGGTAGCAAATACAAGGAAAAATGTGTAATAAAGATTTACGTAAGGTGTTCTGGTCCCCATCTCCACCAATAGGGCTGAGCTTGGAGTAGAAAATGAAACTGCTTGCTTTTTGTTTTTTGGCTGTAGCTTCAGTAGACAATGATGCATGAGGAAAACCTAAGAAAGAAAATTTCTGAGGATCTAAGAACCTAAAATTCCACAGGACTAAGGGTGAACCCTGAGGATGGGGCCAGCGCACCTTGAGACCCACTTAAGTAATTCATTTTAGACTCTTGTCCTTCCCCATGACTCTATTTATCCCATACTCTTCCACTGTAAAAAGCCACCAGGTCTACACTCAGCATCCATGAAAACTCCATTCAGTGTCCCCAATGCCCAAGTGGGACTTAAAGTGGTTCATAGAACATTGTGCTGGCCTTCTGAACAGGGACAATTTCCCCCGAGAATGTATTACATTGAAATGTTGATGCATTCACGGACAAAGCTTGGCAAATGGTCACACTGAGCCCTATTTTGGCTGTAGAAAAAGAAAAGAAGTACTAGTTGCAGCATAAACCAAGATCATGTAGACGACCAACTCAAATGTTATGTTTGTATGCTGTTGTCTGCATAATAATAACATCATGTTTGCATATAGAACAGCATTTTGCATTATTGCTCTACTCAGAAGAATATAGTAAGGAACTTAGAACAGACTTGCACATTACAAACTTAAGGTTCTTTGGTGAAGAATGAAAAAACAGTATTTCAGCTGTAAATAAACTTCAGAAGAGTTTTTGCTTCTATCTGTTGATCCTTTGGATTCTCTCGCAGAGGAAGGACAAGTACTGAGTCAGCTTTACCATGGCAACGATGGCAATGCCGCCAATCATCATGCACGTTGGCCAAAAGAGTGAGTGGAACAGCACGTTGGTATTATAAAGTTTGGTCAATATCACATTCTTTTGTACACCTTGCGGGTCATAAAAGCACGAGAAGCGTTGGTACTTCCTGAAGTTCTCCATGATGACATTCACAAGAGACATGGACTCTTCATAGTTCTTGCCACACTTGGGTATGTAGGAACACTGGTGGGGAAAAATTAAAAGAAAACAAAAATTGTGTGTCAGGTCAAACACAACATTTCCTCCACTCTTTCAGATTACAAGTGATGTGGGCAGGAGGCATATGCGCCGTCTATAGATCTCCAGAAATGGCTGGAGTGGTGGAACTTCTCCCCAGGGTATAAAGGGTCTCAAGGAGGGAACTGCTAACTGAGTCACTGGGTATTTTCAGACGTTACGAGATCACGGTGAACCACGGTGAATACCCACCTGTGGTCACCGTGTCCCGTACGTCTGTTTGCGGCGCGCCAGATGTTGGCCACGGTCAATACCCACATGGGGTTCGTTTGAACCACGCTTCCCGGGCTAGCCGGGGGAAGGTCCCGGGAAGCGTGGTCAAACGGACCCCGGGCCGTGGCCAAGGAAAAGTAACGTCTGGCCGCGTGCCACGGCCCGGGATCCCCGGCGGGATCCCGGGCCGTGGCACGATCGGCCGGACGCGGCGGCCGCATTGGCCCCGCCGCCCGCCCGTCTCCTCGGAGGGCGGGCGGCGGGGTGCGTGGAGGGGGCGGGGCCGTGCGGCCGCACGTTGCGCCGCGCGGCCCCGGCCCCTCCCACTTTCCCCGCCGGGATCCCCCCGGCACGTCTGTTGTGCCGTTACGGGGTGACCCCGGCGGGGAACGAAGCCGGTGGTGCCGGTACGGGGCCAAAGGGCCCCGTATCGTCTGAAAGTACCCACTCACTGCTCCTCCTGGTTAAACCTCCTGGTGGCTTCACCATTGGGAGCCATTGGGGTGACCATGGTAGCAGGCAGGCCCCCAAGAATGGCAGCATTCATGTTATGGTTGACTCCTGGAACTCCCGGGGAGGGAATCAGTTGGTCTCACTTCTGCTACACCAAGTTGTCGATCCTTCTTGGATCTCCACCCAAGGATAACTGATTTCAATTACTGGCTCTGCCAGGGCCTTGTAGGGTAAGGCTGCAAGGAATGGGGTAACACTGTCCATATTGGTTATTTATTTTATTTTATTTTTCACATTTATACCCTGCCCTGCTCCATAGACTCAGGGTGGCTTACAACAACAAAAATATATAAAATGCAATAAAACACATTAAAATCTCTTAAAACCCCATCATCATCCCAACCACCTACTCATCCCATCCTTTATTCATCACTTACCACCCATCAACCCATCCCACCCCCACCCCCCATCCAATCCCACTCAACCCTATCTCTGCCTGCCAAACGCTTGGCCAAACAAAAAGGTCTTACATCTCCTCCGGAAGACAAGCAGACTCAGGCTTAGGCAGGCCTCCAAAGGGATGGAGTTCCATGATTGTGGGGCAGCAACTGAGAATGCCCCCCTGAGCACTGTCATTGTAACAACTTTATGGGCAGTTGGTACTTGCAAAAGGGCGCCTTCGGCCAAGCTCAGAATGGGCCGTGATGGGACATAGGGGAAGAGGCAGTCTTTTAGATACCTGGGGCCCAAGCTGTTTAACATCTCGTGTGGCTGTACCCCAGGGTGCAAACCTTTGCACAGAAAACTGGACCCTGGATTGAAGCAACTTTTAAAAATGTGCCTCTAAGGCCATGTTCTGTAGAACAAAGGTAAACTGAAGTAACTCCTCTGCTTCAGTAGCATTCAGATGAACAGTGTAAACTGAGGTCATACTATGGCGATCTCCCTCCTAGCTGCAAGGTAATGCCTGCTGAATCGTGGGATGCCATCTTCACACTGACAAGGGTTACTTTGAAATACAAACCAAAGGGAATATGTACTCCTGATTTTACTGTGGGATTGGGGCCTGTAAGGGAACACTTAACGGGGCAACTCCTGTGGCCAGTCAGCTCAAAAACAGTGCCTCCTTGTTTCCATCAGGAGTGGTGAGTGCTCCCGGACTGGGAGGAAAAGGGCCATAAATAGGTTGGCCAGCTCCCCGGGTTTTGGCCCAGAGTCTCCCATCTCTGAGGGAAGTCCTCGTTTCTCTGGGTCAGCTGTGGGCACCCCCGTAACCCAGGTGCAGCAGAGGGTGGCCATGTTAGAAAGGGGGCAGGTCATTTCTTGTGGCCCTCCCCCCTAGAGAATTATGATGACAGCTCCCTTTTCTCATCCCCTTTCTGACAGGACTCAGCCCTCTGCAAAGTATGATGCCACAATGCCCCATAAGAGGTGGGGGTAACATCGGAACAGGGTGGGATGACGGTCCCTTTCCCCCTCCCCCTGCCTGACATGACCCCACCCCAAAAGCCTGGAATTCTTGCCTTTGAAGAAAGGAACTTTGGGGATGCAAGTCCTGTATATGTGGACCGGGTCAATGTAAATAAACACAGTCTGTGGTTTTGAGGAGCCCAGTCATGCAAGTGTTTGGGGTAGGATCCTGGTAAGACTTGCAACCAGAGCAGGCTGCATCCTTTACAAACTGTCTTCACAAGGCATACAACAATGGTTTTGAATGAATATACAGGAAGAGGAAGCATTTGATCGTGGAGCATGGGAGCAACAGCTGGAGGAACCCCCCCCCCCCCGAAAGCTGATGCGAGTTAAATTGGGGTAATTGCAATCAGAATCAGGCTCTTTTTGTATAAAGCACTTTAAATATTGCAACACTCCCCTGGCATAGCAGGATGTCTCAGTAGTTTGAATACCAGAGGCTGCTGATCCTATTTACTCTCCCCAGAGGCTGCTAGCAGCCAACAGAGGGAAAGAGCTTAGTTGGTTAAGCTGCTATGGTTGTATTATTGACAAGAGTCTGGGCAGTCGTCTTAAAGTCTGTAGATGGACTATGCACGGGGAGAGCAATGGGGAAAACAACCACCACCACCACCACCAGGCACATAAAAATCTTGTGCACGCTACCAGGGAAATTAGCATAGCTCAACTGACACTCGTTTCCTTCCCAATGATTCCAATCAGAAAGCGACAGGAACGCAGCTTTCTATAAATCCCTTCCCTAACCTTTCCGGCAGCACAGCTCTTTTAGATAGCGGCCTGGCCTTATAGGCTAATCACTATTGAGAATCCAAGTGCGTTTCCCTTGCTCCGAGATCGGCTCGCTGACGTCGGCACGTGGGTGCAAGAGGAGGGCGCCTTCAGTGAGCCGGAAAGGTTGCGTAGGTTTGCGTTGACCTTTTGAAGGTCACTCGTATTGACCTTCTGGGATGTAAGCACAGCTTTTCCCCCCAGTGTTGACAGTGACGTGCAGCACCAGTGAGACAGCTGCTTCCTCTCCCCCTCCCTCCCTTCCCTCTGCAACACAAAGCAATGGAAGAAAAGTGACAAGCCGGACTCCCAGCAGGGCAGACTCAGTCACTCATTTGAGATTCATGCTTGCCCTGCTTGGTGCGTGAGGTTGCTTCCTAACCTGCAGAACGGATGGCAGCTTGTCAGCTCTAGCAGCGGGGAGTACCCATCAGCGCATTCCTGCTTGCCTCTCACCGCAACAGTTGACATTGCTTCCCACTAAGGTGTCGGTAAAGCAGGGCAAAAAAATGGGCGTGAAAAAAAAATAGACAATGAGGAGACATGACTTTTCTGCACTAAGGAATTACAAATAGCAAGATTAGCGAGTGCGGCTTGGTTTCAGATGAGAAACTGTTACCAAGAACATGATATTTATGTTGGCGTGGATCGGCCGGATATGTTGGAGAAAAGCCGTTCCAGTGGTTTTGATGCTAACCTGGTCTTCCGAAGATCTGGTGGTTTTTCTGGTTCTGCTACAGACATCCTGTGTAAGCTTTTGAGTGTCACTTAAGTTCTCTGTGCCTCAGCTCACTATCTATATCAAGGGTGGGCAAACTGTAGCTTGGGAAACACATGCAGCTCTTGGCCAGTTCAAGTGCCGGTCTAAGCCAGGGCTGGTCCTGGGCCCTGCACTTTCTTAGTCTGACTTCATTGCACCCGAGTCTCAGTTAGGGGTGTGCAATTCATTTTCATTATTATAACAAAAATGAAAATTTTCATTTTCTTTTTCATTATTGTAAAAACGAAAAATAATAATGAAAACAAAAACATAATGGGAAAACCCTTAAAAACATATTTCCAGCTACACATTTTTTGTTTTGTATTCAATTCTGATGAAATGGGGGGAGATTATACCCCCAATGGAGGGCACTATGTGTTCCAAATTTTGAAAAGATTTGATAAAGGGAACTGATATCAAAAGCAATTGAATGTTGTGATTTTAAGAAAAGCTCCATACACATTCCTGGCTACAACTCCTGTATCTTCCATCCAATTTGCATGAAACCTGGGAATATTATGTCTCCCCACAAGATTACCAGTTCTGCCAAATTTCAGAAAGAGTTGATAAAGGGTCCTGATGGTATAAGCCATTAACTTGAAAATGCATTTCTGGCTGTAACATTTTTATATTCCATCCTGTTTACAAGACATTCGGCAGGAATGTATCCCACACCTTCCCTGTCACCTATGCCAAACTACAGGACTATTTGATAAAGGGCCCCAGTTTTATAAGCAATTGAAGTTGTCCCCTTGAAGACCTTTCAGATAAATAGCAGCACATGCAGTTCCAGTCAGAGGCAGGCACTTGGCATGGCAAGGGGAGGGAGGCTGTGTGGCGGAGAATGGGGAGAAAACTAACAGACTGACAGACTCATTAACTGGCCAATTTACAGGACCAATCGTTGGTGGCTTCAAGGCGGGCATAGGGGGTAGCCCTAAGGCAGGCATAGAAGGGACATAACTGGGACTTTGGGGATAGCATCACAGCAATCAGGAGACATGGGTTATGCATCCAGGCTGGCCAATTATTTATTAATTATTATTATTATTAGCAGCAATCATTTATATAGTGCAAGCAATGTACCTGGTGCTTTACAATAGACATGGTCCCTGCCCTAGGGCTTACAATCTGAGAGATGGGGGGGAGGGGATACGAAGGAAGGGGAACAGAGGGAGAGACAAGGAGTGTAACATTCACAAGGATGCGAGGTCCCAGGTGCACGCGCTTGGCTTGGTTACATCAAGAATGATGGCTGGTTGGTTCATGTGGTGAGGATATGAGTACACGGACCTCAGGTAACAGATTGTACTGGATGGAGGGTATCAGCAGGAGTTAGGTGAGGGGAGCGAGAAGTCAGAGAGGGCAGAGTGGAAGAGGTGGGTCTTGATGAGGGATTTGAAGGTACTAAGGGAGGGGGCGAGGCAGATGTGGGCAGGGAGGGAGTTCCAGGCATGGGGGGCAGATAGGGAGACGGGACGAAGGCGGTTAGAGGAGCAGAGGAGGTTTGGGAGGGCGAGCAGCACATCCTGCAGCACATCGGCAGAGGACATAAGAGAATCTCTATTGGCTCTTTCCTAAACAGATGCTTCTGACTTCCCAGTAACAACTGGGGGAGAGATGTTGCTGTGGTCACAGCACAGACTCTGTCATAGGCTCATTCTCTGCATATGCTGTGCAGGCTTATAAAATCAGAACCCTTTATCACATCTTTCTGATATTTGGCTGAGGTAATCCTGTAGGTATGAAATACAGTCCTGCCAAATTTCATGTACAGTGGTTAGACTACAAAGATGTTACAGTCAGATATTTATTGATAGGTTAATTGCCTATACCACCAGGACCCTTTATCCAATCCTTATGAAAGTTGGCATAGATAGTAAGCTTACAAAGGGGTATAAAGTTGCCACATTTCATCCACATCAGATGGGAGACAAAGACGTTACAGCCAGGAATGTATATGGAGATTTTTGCAAAATAACATAATTCAACTGCTTATAAAATCGAATTCTTTTATCCAAACTTTCAGAAATTTGGTACACTTAACCCCTTCCATTGAAAGTACTATCCCTCCATATTCCATCAAAATGTAAATAAAAACCAAAAAGGTTACAGCCAAAAATGTGTTTTCTGGTGAAACCAACGGAAATAAAAAACAAAAACAAAAATGAACGTTTGATAATTACGAAAACAAAAACAAAAGATTTAAATAAGAAATGAAAAATACAAACAAAAAGTGACATGGGCCCCTGGTGCACACCTCTAGTCTCCGTAGCTGAATCCCAGCTGCTAGGACTACAGAACACGAGGTCTGCCAGCCAGTCCCAAAGCAGGAGTTGGTTTTGGGTGCACAGGTGTGTCTGGGGTGCGGCTCTTGACCGTGGGTGCAGCCAGACAAGCTGCAGTGGGTCCGATCCTCACACGGCCCTCTGGTGGGGAAGTGCTGCCGTCACACTGCAGGGAGCTGGGCAGATGGTTGGCCTCCCTGAGGGGCAGCCGGGAAGCTGGACCACTGGGTGTTAACGAACATGATGCTGGCCTGCTTTGACCAGCACCAAACCCTGCCTGTCTGTTCCGAGCCCACCAGATGTGGACCCAGTTCAAACCCTGGTGGGGATGGGGCAGCCGGGCCGGAAATGTGGGCCCAGAATGAACTGGGCCCATGGTTCAGCCCTGTGAGCCGCCCAGGTGGGTCAGAATGGTCCGAACCAAGTGGGCATCTCTGCTTTCACACCCGCCCGGCCCAACATGGAGGGTCGCCATGGCTGCCGGTCATGGTGGAGGGTGGGGTGCCGCGGGGACATGTGTTCCTGCCGCTGGAGCTAATCCGGCCATGGGTAGCCCTCCCCCACCACTGGGGGACGGCTGCCCCTCATGAAAGTTAACACCCACTGTTGGAGCTTCTGCCATGGTGGCTGAGGTGCCGGCCACACAAATGGGTGCCTAGTCCTGCCCTGCCTCCCTCCTCCAGCCTGACCAAAATCCTGCCCATGGCCGTGACATGGCAGCTGGCAATGGGTAACAGCACCCAGCGCCGTGCGGTGGAGCAGAAAAGGACCTGGCATGCAGGCTGCCATCCTTTGGGCGGCCTTACTCCGTTTGGGGTAAGGCTGCTATGCGATGTGTCCGTAGCCTTTTTCCGAGGACAGGTCGCGTAGCAGGCCACACGGTGGCGGGAAGGAACATCTGGTGGCAGCTGGCCATACGATAGACTGCATTGCGTGGTTTGGCTACCCAGTGTGGGTTAAGGCTGCCCAAGGCGTGGTAGTCTACCCTAGCCATCTCACGTGGCTGCACCCCATATGTAGATTTGGATACGTGGCTTTTGGGATTTTGCTCATTCCTGGTTCTTATAAAATGGGCATAAAAGGGTGCCACTGGGGCTGCATTCAGACCTGTGGCGGCGGTGGCGGCAGCAGGAGGGGCGAGGGAGACACAGCAACGCCCTGATGTGCATGAGAGAAACCACGGCAGATTCCCATTTGCACCCGCTTTTCCCCCGGCCACCGGCTCCTCCGCGTTGCCGCGTCTCCCTTGCCCCTCCCGCTGCCGCCACCGCAGGTCTGAATGCAGCCTGAGCAGGTGTTGGACTTTGACCTGGGAGAAGAACTCAAATCCCATCTCAGGCATTCACTCAATGAGTGGCGTTGGGCAAGTCACTACGTCTCAGCCTCAGTTTCCCATCTGTAAAGTAGGAATAATAATGACCTGTTTCGCAGGGTTATTGTGTGGATGAGCTCGACAAACATTGTAAAGCACTTTGAACACTGAAAGCATTATAGAAGGGATTCAATAATAACAACACTTCTCTGCCTCACAGGAATGATGTAAGGAAAAACGAATTAGAGACTGTGAAGTGCTCCGAAACTGTAGTAATGAAGGAAAGGCAGATAAGAAACAAAGACAGACAGATGTTGAGAGCACCTGGACCTTTATACTTGTCTGGTGGGAAGGATTGGTATCCAGTTAAAAGGATATGTCGTGATTCACCCAGGGTGGAAACTAATCTCATTTTCCTCTGTAAAGGTGAACATCACAGCTTCCTTTTGAAGTATCATGACTTTTTAAACAATGGCAGTTCCTAAGACAAGAGAAATCCACTGGACCCTCCGCACTACACTGTTTGTTCTGCTGACTGCCCTCTTGCGCCAAATATCTAAGGGAATTAGCTCTCTCTCTGGGCTACAGCCTCCATGCTTGGGTATTCCCTTCAGCACTAAGGATAGCTCCCAGTATGATCCTACTATGATCCCAGAGCTGCTCATAGTAGGGGTGATACTTCATTTCCAGCTAGTTTCCTTTTTTAGATGGATCTGATCAGTTCAGCCGGTCGAGGCAAAAATTCAGAATGAATGATTGTTCCGATTTTCGTTCGCTAGAATGACTGATTTTTTAAATTTTATTTTTTTCTTTTCTGTTTTGCACATGCCTCAAATGGTGGTGGCCATGCACAAAATGACCAATCAAAATTCTGATTGAACGGAATTCCAGTTGAAATGTCAACAGCCATTCCGTTTTTGCAGAATTGTTCTGCAAAAACGAAAGGGTTGTTTCATGTCAGCCCTCTCTTGTAGCCCATAGCAGACTGTCAGGAATTCTGAGTCTGCTCATCTTATAGCTCCAGAAGGGGGCGGGGTCAAGCGTTATGGAGAGGCCAGACTTAAAGGGCCCGTGCCTGCTTCTTTGCAGACTCATTGTGTGACAGCAGTGTGGCTGAGACACTGAGGCATCAAATTTGGTTCTGATTCTAGCTTCCTCACGGATTCTCTGCATGACCTTGGGAAAGTCATTCAATATCTCTGGTTAGAGCTGTAACGTAGATACATTTTTAAAAGTTATGACTGATGGCTGGAAAGAGCAATGTATGTGCTCATATTATTTAAAGTTGGTTTTGGCCATGAATTGGATGGGAGGACGATGGGGGCCATGGCAGGGGGGCACGGTTATCTGGGACCCCAGTGCTTTCACTTCCCAGCACAGATTGAAAAGAAAGGAAAGAAAATGAAGTGGTTCCTGATAGCTAACTAAGAGTCACAGCTATAGATATAACAGCATGTGCCAGATCTCCAGTGGAACTGTGACCATTGTGCAGCTGTCAGCCCAACGGGGTGGGTGAATGCCCTGATGCTGGAACATGCAATGGAGCCATAGAACAGCAGCAAGGAGAGGGATTGGTAGCCTGGGAGCAGAGACTGACTGTTGATCTGGGTGTGTTGAAAGTGGGTAACTGTATTAATACCATCACAGTTCAAGAAGTCAGGTATTTCCCAGGCACTGCCATCCAGGGCTGAGTCCCATTTAAAATCCAGTTGTGGATTCTGATCACGTAACTAGCAGCTTATCAGGGAGGGGGGTGGGGGTGGGGGGAAAGCAACAATTTAGGATCCTCCGGAGAGCAAAGCTTAACCTGTAAAACAACCTTGGGCTTGGGAGGTATTAGCTGTGCCCACATTAGATTAAGAAGATGAGGTGTACGGGGCAATTTACTTCAGATCTTCAAACACCAGTACAGAGATTTAGGTTGAATCCTTTGATTTACTTTATCTATTGTGGGGTCCCCATAGATTTGAAATGCAGGGTAATGAAAGCAGAGGGTGCATTTCACAGGATTTTGTTTATGCATCAATAGCAAATCAAACCCAGGCTGTTTACCAGTTAAACTAGTCTCTAAGAAGCATATTTCCAAACAAACAAGACACACAGGCTTAGAAGCCACCGTATACTGCAATGAGAAGGTTGGGTGCTGCTTCTGGGTTACAATTTGATTTCATAAAAACTTGTATCCCAGCCACAAGAGCTAATTATCCAATGGGATAATTGGCCCTGCAAAAGCATTAAGTGCTTTGACTAATTTTAAAATCACTTTGTCTTAATATGTGGAAGTAATTTGGTCATCTGAGCTGCTTACCATAAATAGACTTGCAATGGATCAAATCCATCCTGTCACTGAATGGGAAACGTTTTCAGCTCAGCCTCTGTTACTGCCTTTGCAGCTTGCTTATAATATGGGATACAAGGAAGCTTCTCAGGTGTATTATTATTATTATTAATAATAATTTGAACATAATGCCCCCCTGCCATGGCACTTGGAGCACTTTACATAGAACAATTTAACACAAATTTTAATCCTCACAACAACCCTGTGTGGTAGGTTAGGCTGAGAGTATATTGTGACTGGCCCAAGTTCACCCAGTGAGTTTCTAGCGAAGGCAAGACTTGAACCGAGGCCTCCACCTACCCTCCAGTCCAGGTACTGCACACTTAGGCTGCTTTTAGATGAGCGGGTCGCAGTCATGCAACCCACTTGCGCGATTTTTCAAAATCCCGCCAGGCAGGATTAGACGTTACAAGAGACGTGATCACGCGCATTCAGGGCCGTCGCGCATTGTTTACCGACCGCAAATTAAATACCTCAATGTGTGAGGTATTTAATTTGCGATCGGTAAACAATGCGCGACCGCCTTGAATACCCATGATCGTGTCCCTCGTCACGTCTAATCCCTCCTTGTGGGACTGCGACCTTCTAATCTAAAAGCGGCCTTAGCCACTACACCACACTGACTCTTACTCACTGCACCGCACTGGCTCACTTACAACTACTAATTCATTCATTATTCATTATCATGAATTAATTATTATTATTATTATTTTATTTTATTCCAGCAATGTGCTGAGAACAAACATGAGCTAGAGAAAGTATCCTGCCCTGAGGGGCTTACAATCCAAGGGAGTGGAGACAAGAGAGAAGGGAACATAGGGAGAGATAAGGATACATTCACAAAGTTGAGGAGTTGCAGGTGCCCATGAGAAGCCCAAAATGACAGGACAGCATCAGCAGAAGCATCAGCAAGCAGCCTGTGGGAGATAAGGAGCTCGGAAAAGCCTGAGTTAGGAGGGATTTGGAGGCTGGGAAGGAGGGAGGAGATCATGTGTGTTTGGAGACAGAGTTCCAGATGTAGGGGGTAGCATGGGAGAAAGGGTGAAAATGGCTTAGGGAGCAGAAGAGTCTGGGGTGGGTAAGGGTCTCAGCCTCAGTCCCCCATCTGTAAAATGGGAATATGGGTGTGTCTGTCTTTCCCTGTGTTCCCCTCGCCTTTGTCTACCTTAGATTGTAAACAAAGCAGCAACCTGTCTTCCAAAATCTGTGACTGTAAAGCCCTGCATACGCATAGTAGCACTCTAGAAATGATAAGTAGTGGTGGTAGTAGAAGAGGAGTGAAATTAATGATAAGTATCTGATTTTGCCTTGAGACTGGTTACCTAGACTGGTCCAAGTAACTGTCACTTTGCTCACAAGTCACTGAAGGTCAGGCCCTGTTAAAATAGGGCGGAGGAGCTTGTAGCCCAGGGGCCAAATCTGGCCTGTGGCTGTTTTTTTGTTTGGCCTCTTGCCAGCGGATCCAGTTGCTGCCCTCAAGTGCTAAAAGGGTGAGTTCAGAGGAAGGGAGTGGAAAACAAGATATGCATTCAAGGATAGGGGGATGGATCCCTGGCAAAGATCCATGAGCCTAACCTTCCTTCCGTTCCCTATCCTAAGTTAAGCACCCCTGCCCACAATTCCTATACGGCCTACAGAGCTTGTACTAATTCTCACAGTGGGACAAGGCTCCCCATCGCTTGGTTTAAAGTCTTTTAGACTCCTGAGACAAATGGGATTTTGAAAGGCCCAATCCCATTCTCTCAACTCCTAGGCCACTTTTAGACATGCCCCCCCCCCCCACGCATAATTGGGCTGGGGGGGGGATGCACAGTCCAAATATGCACAGGGATCGGCTGGTCCGAAAGGCACCCCCGCACGGCTTTGCCAGCAGAGACACGCGGGGATCCAGGGCAGGAAATCGAGCTCTGCATCCCCACACGTCTCAGCCGGCAAAGCCACACGGTGGGCCTTTCAGACCGGCTGATCCCCATGCATATTTGGGCTGTGCATCCCCCCCCAGCCCAAATATGCGCCCGGGGCGGGGAGCGGGGGCAATGTCTGAAAGTGGTCCTAGCTTCTCTGTCCCAGCAGCTTGCTCCTCAAAGAGGAATGGCTGGGGATGTTCAGGTGACCCGTTCCCCCAGACACCTCCATCAAAATGGAGGTGTCATTGTCTCTGCTAGCTAGCCAAGATGGTTCTGAGGCACTGTGTAAATGAAAGGTCTTTTATATAGCACAGGATAGCTGCAGGCAATAGGAAGGGCGAACTAGGGAGAAGGAGGGGATGACTCAAGTTGTTAATTTAATAATACCTCCTAGGGTAGATCAGTAAACAAAGGGTGCTCAAGCCAGAGAGGAGCCCATGGCCACTAAATTTGAACCTTTCAAGCTTGTGCAAGGACATCGGCCGATATATCCTTACAAGGTCTTTGCTGATTTTATCTATATATGGAGCTGTAGACTGCCCTGGACTTGTCAGAACATGCCAACAAGGAGGAGAGCTAAATCTCTCAGACACCTGTCATCTACTATGGCTGGAATCAAGGGCACTGGCAGAATTACATAAGGGGGGTCAGGGCATGGGGTGAAGAGGCTGTCCTGCCCTCTGAGTGTCCCCACCCATTTCTGACATGACCACACCCCTTTCCCCCCTCCCAGCACCCATAGCTGGGACTTAGTGGATCCAACAAAGGCGAGATGTTCAGGGGATTGGATTCTACTCCTGTCTCTCAATCTTGAAAGTGGTGAGTGAGAGATCAGGTCACTATGACATGGCCTCCTATATATGAGAATCTCAGGGCACCTTCCCCATCCCTGCTTAAACCAGTCTTGCTGCAAGTGGAGAACGGGGCCTGCAATAAGAATAAGCTTGAACCTACAAACTGACAATGCAAAGATGAAGGACCATCAATGCCCTGTTACGCAAAGGAACCCAAACAGCCATCTGGAGAGTCACTTACAGAAGTTGCAATACACACAGCCTTGATACACTCAGTAGGGAATCACCGGTGGAAATGAGCCTGCATTCTGAGGGAGAGAGGCATTTACTACATCCATTATAGCTTCCTGCATAAAGAAACCAATGTATTTGAGCTGGCACAATCTCACTGGATTTTCTTTGGATTTGTGGTGGAGTGATTGAGAGCAGACGTTTGCTCTGGATTTCAAAAAAGCATTTCCATTTCAGTCATCTGAGAGATCAGCAGCACGGACAATGAAAAGTGGGCCAGATTCTCCGCCAGTGTCAATGAAACCATGCAAACTTGTACCGGGGAAGAATCTAGCTTACTATATATATTTGGTTCTTTTTTAAAAAAAACCTGGGAAGCAGGCTTTGCATGGTGTGTGTTTCTGGCGCCGATCCAAGGTCCGCGTGCGGGATGCGCACAACGCAGGCACACCAAACGCGTGCAATGCACACACCACGTGCACACCACGATTGTGCACTGCACGCGTACACACCTTGAACTGGGGCCCCTAGTCTCTCCCTTGATAACTTTTAATCTTCCAGGCAAATTTCAACCCAATTTGCCAGAGAGGCAGAAGTCCCAAAGATAATAAAGGGTCCAAACTTTTGTAACAATGCATGTGCCTGGAGGAGCTGTAAATGGGCTTACACTGAAGCTTGTCTCCTTGTTCAGACTTGGATTCCCCCATCTCGAGCACGCCCCTTAAGCGTCCCTGCCCTCAACTCCTATCCCACCTGTGGGACTTGGAGTCATTTTCAAAGTGGCCCATGGGGAAGGGAAAGGTTCCCAACCTCTGCTCTAGCAGAATTGCCAGCATATACTCCAACGTTTGAGACAGTTTCTGGTTCCTAATCAGCAGCACAAGTAGGCAACTGCCGGGGGTCCATACTGAGCACCCTCCCCCATGGAAGTGCCTCCTCCCTCAAGCCCCAGTCAGAGCCATTGGTCTCTGGGGAGAGAATGGGGCCCTTTATCATTAGCACCGTCCCTCCCCCCCCCCGAGTTCTGCTGTGGCTCAATGTGCTGCTCCTTCTGTGAGCAGGGAAGGGGCACTTCTAGGAGGAGGGAGGGAGTGGCATGCAGGCTGAGCTGCCGCAGCTGCTGATTCTGTGGGGCCCTGCTCGCTGGGTCCCTCCCCTGTCCCAAACCCTGCCCCGACCCCAGGTCCTGCCTCCCATAGGGCCAGTCCTGAGCACAGGCTGCGTCTGGGAAATCTTTGTGCCCTCTTTCTGGGGGACCCTGGCAGAATGAAACACCATCCAGCACAGAGCCATTAAAAAGCGCTTAGTTAAAAGGGGAGCCTCTGTTTGCTGCCAGGGCTGAACATCTGCAAAGGAAGTAGACACAGATCTCCCTGGGAGAGGCTGAGTTGGAGCTGGAAGCCTTGTACGCTTTCCCAGGGGATAATGGGTACAGCAAAGCGAACAGCTGTTTGAGAAGGAGTCGGTTCTGTGTTCCTACCTCAGAATTCAGTTTCAGTGTCTCTTCCGTGTGGTAAAGGAGAAGCTTTTGCCCAGAAGAAGTTAAGTTAACGTACACCTGTAGGCAGGGGTACTGAGAGGTTTTCCCGCAGTCTGGACCACAGCTAAACGAGCAGTTAAATGTCTCTGTGATGGATACATTGAGGAGCGTGCACTGAGCCTCTTCTGTCCAAACACTAGGAAGAAAAGAGAGAGGTTAGACAAAACAGAGCACAAGAAGGCAGAGAGGAATGAATGCGGCTTGGCGTCACCTGCCCGAGGTTGTTGATTGCAGGGAGAATTTGTATCCTTGACAGTTTAAACTAGGTTTAATATGGCCCTGGGGCAATACAAATTATTGGGCTTTGAACCAACCGGAGCAGAGAGAAGCTGGGGGAAGGTGAGGGGGTCATTGGAGCAGGGGGAGCTGGGTCACCGGGTCAGGGAGGCAGGCACAGGGTAGGGCTCACCTCAGCAGGGTGAGGTGAGGTGGTGGGCCGTGGGGCCCAGCAGGTAGGCCCGACTGAGCGCTTTCTCAGTGGATGGGCCCTGCCCCACGTTACCCACATTGCGCTCCTTCAGGCCTCACCCCCTGCTGAGGTAAGCCCTGCCCGTGTCTCTGATGACCTAGGGGGCAGTCACGTAAGACGTTAGGGCAGCTGTATCCCACTTTGGGCAACATTACCGTGCAACGCTGTGGCTTGTGCCCGCCAGCCACCAGATGTTCGCCCTGCTTTGGGCAACCTCAGAAAAAGGCCAGTCAGTCAGGCAGGGTGTAGCAAGGTTACCCAAACTAGGACAAGGCTGCCCAAACTGGGGCTACTCATGCGTCCGCTGGCCCGAAGTATGGTGGCTGCAATTGTCCGGCATGAGGCGGGTGGGGATAGGCCCTGCCTCTGCTCGTGTGGCTACACCCTGAGCCTCCCCAGCCTAAGGAGGCCCTACTAGCAAGGGCTGGTCTTGCCAGTCCCCCCTGAATCCCCGTGTCCAAGGGTGGTCATCCTGCTTGCCTCATGTATTGGTACACACTGTATCCTGAGAGCCACACCTGCTCACACAGTAGCACTATGGTATCATTCTGTCCCTCAGTGTAAGGTTCGTCCCTCAGGAGCACGTCGGCGGCACCTGCCTGACGCCTTTCCACAGACAAAGAGCCCACAGAACTATTCGCCCGGCTGCTTTGACTGTGAGTAGAAAGCAGTGGCCCCCAACATTTTGTGACTGGTCAAGAGCGTCTTTCAAAGCTCAAGAATTAGCACCATCCACAACTGTATGAAGTTAACTCTTGCAAATAGGTTATGGTCTAAGGTTGTGAGTGGAAAACAAAATAGGAACTAAAAACAATATTTTTTGGTTATTTTTATTTAATCTGTTTATTTTTGTAAGTGCACTTTCCTCTTTAAGAAATCCTAACACCCCCCCCGCCCCCTGCAGCAGCAGCTCAGGGCTTCTTCCAGGCTTTGCACCTGCCTTTGCCAGGCGCCTGGGGAGCACCAAGTGCATTTTAACTCTTTCCTTTCTGGTTCTGAGACACATGCTGTCTCTCACTTCTCCTTCCTCCCGCTCAGTACTTTGCACCCGTTTGCTGAATGACTTGCTGGCCATTGATTGGGGACCCCTGGCCAAAAGGAAACACAGGGAAGGCTAACTCAAATGTGGAGGGTGCATGGGAGAGAGTACAGGATGCAAGGTGTTAACAGCTGCTGTCTTGGCAGGCAGGAGAAAGCCTCCACCTTGTTCTTAAAGGTGCAGAACACAAAAATCAGTGTGACAGTTTCAGAGATGCTGTAACAGGGCAGCCTGGTTAGGGTGGCCATACCTCCCCTTTAAAAGAGGATGCTTATGAAAAATACATGAAGCAGGGCTACACTGGAACCAATGCAGCCTTGCAACATGTATTTTTCATAAGTGTCCTCCCCTTTTAAAGGGGTGGTAAGGCCACCCTAAGTCTGGTATCTGGGGTAAGAGTCTGCAGGATACTGTCCACAGTCACATTCACTGAAGTCCTACACCATAGACTTTCTATATATAATGTCCCATCCGCTCATATACAGGCTTTGGGGTTTCTCTGTCTTAGCCTCTCTGGTTGGGCACAGTCCCTCCTCAGACCAGGTTAGCCTCTCACAGTCTCCCTCTCTCTAGCAAGCCTTCCTCCGGCTCTACAGGCCGGGCACACATCCTTCCTGTAGCCTGTCAAACCCCACAGCTCTGAGCGGGGTTTGTGCGGAGACCAAGCTGAGCTCCAGCTCCTGTCTCTGTTAGCATGCTCCTCAAGTACTGTTCCTGCACTCCTCAGCTCTGCACTGCCTTCTCTCTGGAACAGAGCTTCCTCCTAGCTCCTGCTTGCTCAAGGACTTTCAGGTCATTCCCCTCTGCCCAGGCTTAATGCCCAGGCCCAGGAATGAGGCATCAGGTGCTGTCCTGCATTCGATGTAGCATCTGAGCCTCAGATAGCACTGGCACCCCTGCAGCTGCTAAGTCCCTAAAAGGGCCAGCAAACTCACAGGCATTCTCCCCCGCTACAGATACCCAAAGGCTTCCCACCGCCATCAGGCACTCTTCCTCTAACCCCGGTGTTTCTTTGCATTACAGGAGCCATGTATATTCCACAGACACACAAACACGGTTATAGTCAGAGAGAACTCGAGCAGAGGTTTGGGGGTTTGCTTCTTATGACAAGACGGAGGTGATGGTGGTGGGTAAGGTGATGGAGATGGCAGCCCCCGTCATTGATGGGCTCTGCCCTCCATTGGTCTCCCAGGTTCGGTGTCTGGGGGGTGCTCCTCGATTCACAGCTCCACCTGGATGCTCAGGTGGAGGCTGTGGTGAGGGGTGCCTTCCACCAATTACATCTGGTGCGACGGCTTCAGCCGTATGTTTCGGACTCTGACCTGGCCACCATCATCCGTGCTTTCATCACCTCTAGGCTAGACTATTGTAACGTGCTCTACGTGGGGCTACCCATGGTGATGGCTCAGAAACTGCAGCTGGTGCAGAATGCGGTGGCCCGTCTCCTGGTGGGTCTGGGCCGCTGGGAGCACATTACACCAGTGCTCCATTCTCTGCACTGGCTGCCGGTAGATTTCCGGGCCTGATTCAAGGTGTTGGTCTTGGCCTATAAAGCCCTAAACGGCCTAGGCCCTACCTATCTGTGGGATCACCTCACCCCCCGGGTTCTGGGTCAGCCCCTGCGGTCATCTGGGGGTGCCCTGCTCGAGGTCCCCTGAGTCTGTCGGGGGGGCCACGCAGGGGAGGGCATTCTCGGTGACCGCACCACGGTTGTGGAACTTCCTCCTGGTTGAGGCCCGGTTGGCCCCGAATCTCCCCTCCTTCCAATGAGTTCCGCCAGGTATTTGGCGAGGGAGAAGGGTGATGGGGTGAAGGGAGTGGGTTGGGGTGGGTTATTTTATTTTATCTTATTAGCCTCCTTTTATGTCTTGTTTGTAATGTATTACTGCTGTTTTTATTGATTGTAACCCACCCTGAACTGCCTGTGGCAGGAGGGGGCGGGGTAACAAAATTTTTAAAATAAAGAAATAAGTAAATGACGCCAGTGGTATGTGCGAATCCTCAGTTATAGTTCTGGGAGGAAGGGGCTGAGTAGGACTTTCCCACTCACAGCACTTCAATATTGGCGGGGCTAGCTTGCTCCCTGTGGCGGGGAACAGACCAGCCATGCCACCAATGAAGCACTGCTAGCGGGAGTCTCTAAGTATGCTGGCAGCATCCCTGGTTTCTTCTTGGCTTGGAGGGCTGGGGAGGTAGGAGGTGTGTGCTATCTGACAGCAGACCCGGGGTTGGTGCCTGTAGATCCATGGGTGTACCCGCATATTTTTCAGCACCTGCGAACTCCCACTATTCCTCCAGGCTATGGGAGTTCGCAAATGTTGCTCTCTACGCCCTTGCTATGAGTGTGGATAACGTGCAGGGGAAACCCCCTCAGTCACCTGGCCATGGGGGCACATGCAGTTCTGAAGAATATGGCCCATTTGACATACCCAACGGGCATAAAAATAAAAATTGGGATGGCCCCTTTTGACCCTCCCCAGATATTCCTAAAGTGCCTTATTTCTTCCATGAGACATAATAGTAATAAAGAAATAATGTCATTGATGACTAGCCTTGCCTTTAGGATGATGATCGTCACTGGAATGCCACAATGGAGCATAATCTAGAAAGCTCCATTAAGGCCAAGAGAGAAGTGGCCATCTTTGAAACTTCTCTAGAACCTCAAGGGCGTTCCCATTTCTGCTTTAGTTTTGTTTGTTTTTTTTAATACTAATCTCACTGCTCTTAAAGGGCAGAGACTATCCTAGTTTTTGGAAGAAAGTATTTTTGGAAGGATGTATTTTCTTGGACGTATCCTAGTTTTTGGACCCATTACTTCCAGAGCATGTTTCAACTCGGCTTCCTGCAGCAGCACAGCGTTTCTAAGGAGCTCATTCAGAAGCTAGGGCCTTGGAGCTGAAATGATGGGGTGGCATTCTTGCTCAGACTAGACTGGCCTTAAAATGATAAAACCCACCGCAGCCGGGGTGGAGAACTAGACCCGGGGGCTAAATGCATCCTGTGGTTAGTTTTTATTTGGCCCCTTTCCAGTATCTGGATCTGGCCCCTAGATCCAGTTCCTATTCCCAAACACTGAAAGATTGAGCTCAGGGCATGGGAACAGAGATTAGGGCAGGGGTGGGGGGAACCTCAGGCCTGGGGGAGAAATGCGGCCCTCAACAAGATTTTATGTGGCCCCTTTCCAGTGTCTGGATTTGGCCCCTGGATCCAGTCTCTACCCCCAAGCACTGAAAAACTGAGCTTATGATAATGGAGCAGAGAGAAGAGCATGCACCAGGGTAGGGGACAGAGCCATGATTTGGGCCCTCCTTTTCTTGAATAAACCCGTTAAGCACCCCTGTCCCCAACCTCTATGTGGCCCTTGGAGCTCATACTAATATTGAGTGTGGCCCCACCCCTGGATTAGGGCATGCACACAGGGCTAGGGCACAGATCCATGTTCTGGACCCTCCTTCCCCTGAGCCTACCCTTTAAGGCCCCCAACAACGTCTATGCAGCCCTCAGACTTTGACTCATTTTCAAAGTGGCCCCTGCTTTATTAGCTGTGGACCAAGAAGGAGTCAATCCTTCTGATCCACGCGTGATAAAACAATTACACAACCCCTGCTCCAAGATCAACCCATGTCACCTAAATTGACTAGTTATTTTCTACCCTTATTCTTAATGAGCTGGATTCTACACTGGATTAACACAGGCAACGTGTTCGGTAGCTAGGCTAGTGCCCTGTATGTCCTCAAATGCTCTCCTGCATTATTTAGTTAGGTGTTTTCCTTTTTGCAATAATTACAGCTAGAAATTCAGCCTGTCGGTGCTTCTCAGTCTGTCCCTGGATCACTGGTGCTTCAGGAGGCCACAGTAAGTAGAACCAAATCGCTTTTATAGTGCTTGCAGTTAGGACTCTGATGATATAGGAGCACAGCGGTCCATGAAGAGTTTATTATACAAAACCCATCTTGCAAGGGAGAAGGCGCATGCAGAATCAAAGAGTGTTTTTAAACAAGGAAGGCAACGTGGGCAGCGGGGGGCAGGTCTGTGGTCCCTGAGTGGCTCTGCCGAGGGGCACCCACTCATGTGGGGTGCGTGGGGAGGGATTCAAACAGGCGGCTCCCAACGTGGCTTCCCTGCCTGGAGGCAAACCACCACACACTCCCTCTGCCACGGAGGAAGGGGAAGCATACCGGACTGGCCTTTGCAGTTGACATGTCATCAGAGTGAGCGCTGGGGAGCCTTTGCAATTGACATGTCATCAGAGTGAGCGCTGGGGAGTCTTTGCAATTGACATGTCATCAGAGTGAGCGCTGGGGAGCCTTTGCAATTGACATGTCATCAGAACCTGGATTCCCCAGCGCTCCCAGACAATCTTGTGACTTGCAACGGATGTGCCCCCCACCCACAGTGCCTCTGAGTGATGGGCTGGCTTGCTGGTGTGGCTAGACACCCCAGTTCATACAGGGAAGGGCTCCGTGGCTGCCCGTTGCCATGGAGCTATTTGGCTTGTCCCACACAGAGCACTCCGAATTTCCTGGCAGTGCTCGTGCGTGGCCACGAGTGGGGGCTCCATGGTTCACAGGAGTGGGCATCTTCAGACAGGTGGTGGACTCCATAGCTCCTGGGTGACCAAACGGGGTAGCTTCTCGTCTAAAAACACCACAAAGCATTTCATTTCCCTCCTGCTCTGATTAATCCAGGGCTAAAGAGTGGCAAATCTAACACTGGTTAACAGTGTTTGGCAAGAACTGTGGGCTTTGGCTTTCCTCTCATTTACACGATTACGGCTCTGTCGACTTTAGCGGAGCTTCTCTGCAGGATAGAATCATAGAATCTTAGCGCTGGATGGAACTCGAAGGTTATACAGGCCAACCCCCTGCTTGGATGAACAATGACTACGGCTACAACGTCCCTGACAGATGGCTGTGCGGCCTCTTTCTAAAAACCGCCAGTGATGGAGATCTTACAAACTCTCATCCCTAGCCAGTTTGCTCCATCGCTGCACAACGCTCGCCGTTCGGAAGCTTTTCCTGATATTTGGCTGAAGCCAACCTGAATGTAATTTGAGCTCATAATTTCTAGTCCCGCATTCTGTAGCAATGCAGAACAGTCCCTGCCGTCTAATGGCAGGACTTCAGAGATTTGAAGACTGCTGTCATGTCTCCCCTTCATTTCCTCTTTGTTAGGAGGATTGTGGTCTCTTGACCACAGCAGGCTGTGATTTCTTGGTTCAAGGCGTCTAGGAGCCACTGGCATATATTAAAACAATGTATTAGTTAACAATTAGGATTTTGTAGGGAGGGAAATGTAGTGGGTTTTTTGCCAGTTGGGACAATGCTGGATTTTGGCCATGGAGAGGGTTTTGGCTACATAGAGTTGACTTTAATAAAGGGTGGGAGCCGTAGTAGTCAGGACCCCTGAATTAATTCCTGTCTCTTTCCTTTTATTTATCTGTGCTGCCTTTTCCTGATCTATAAAAAGGTTATAACAACACCTACCTCAATGGAGTGTCATCGGGCTTAATTCACTCAGGTTTTTGAAGTGCTTTGATATCCTTGGATCATGTTTCACGCAGTTCACAACATCACCAGTCATTCTTAAGGAGTAATTTGACCTTAATCATCTCCATAATTGGCAGTGATGTTATTACAGGGGATGCTTGAGAAGAAAGGAGTGATTTTGAAGTCTAAAATACTCTTGGATGTCTAACCAGGTTTGATCTCTGTCTCCCTACTCTGCCTGGATTTTAAAAAGGGCTGGATCATTTTATAATCAGGAAGAAGATACTAAGACGAAGGGTAATAATGATGAGGTTTGTATCATGGATCATCCTGTTGATGGCAGGGAAGGCATAACATATTAGAGGGCAGAGCTGTAACTAGCCGATGGCCAAAGTGGTGGCGGCCAGGGGTGCATTTAAACGAGGGGTGCCAACCAATCATGCCCTAGGGCGGTGGAATCACCAGCGGCGTGTCTGTCGTGCCGCGGCTGCCTGCCCCGGACTCCCTTCTGGGGCAGGCAGGTAGGTGGATAACTTAGATCCTCAGTTATCCACCTACCTTGTTACCTTATGCTGTCTGTTCCCTTTGCTCTGGATTTGGCATGAAGGGGACTTGCACATGTTCTTTGTCCTGGCAGACTCCCCAGAGCTTAATTCATGCCAGGGCTTGCCAACCTTAGCACCTCTCCCAGACCCTATCATGGCTAATCTGCAAGCCCCCACTCACGGGGTGTTTTTACATGAGATGCTTCCATGCAGGTCTACCCAGTGGACACGTGTGGTAGCGCCCATGTAAAAGTGGGGGTGGGTGGGGGTGTGCCCCACCCACGACCCCCACCTACCTCCATCCATCTCCCCGCATGGAGTAACCCAGAAAATCTCAGGTTGCACTGTGCGGGGGCAGGGGTGGCCGGCGGGTGGATGGAGTGCACACCCATCCACCGCCGTCTAAACCCTCCCCCACCCACCAGAAGTGCATGTGTGCTCCACTGAGTGCACCCTCCCATTACCCGTCCCCCCGCCCCTTTAAAAACGGCTACAGCTGGTTGCAAAAGCACTAATCTCAGGCCTCTCCCTTGACGGGGTTGGGGTTGCCTGGCATTGTCAAACAGCTGATCAGCAGCGGCGGTGGCAGTGGAACGTTGGCTCCCATCAAGGTTAATCTAACCCTGAGCAAGGGCTGATACAGCTGAGCAAGGAACAAGGAGTGTTGGAATAGGATAGGTAGTGTGTGTGTGTGTGTGTGTGTGTGGGTGGGACTGGCAGCATATCTCCACTGGCCCCTTTGAATACTGCCCCTCCCAAGCTTCCGGAGGCCACGGGGTGGGATTTCTGGAGCAGATTTAAACTCCTGGCACCTTGAAATATCTGGTATTGCCCTACTGTCAGAGACAGGATACTGGACTCGATGGGCAAATGGTTTTGATCCAGTATGGCATACGCTACACCCTCCTGTCTTCCTAGATGAGAAGAGCATTGCCCACAAGCCCATTATAAGCCGAGGGTGTATTCTGGGCAGAGGCAATGCTCTGAAGATGCTCTGAAGCATGGCTATTGAATCACAGGGCAAACTCTGTGCTCTCGCCGAGAAGGGAAGCCATGGAAGGATGTCAGAAAAATTAAGGGCAGCCTAGTAGTAACTATGAATGATGATGTCTCACTTCTGGCAAATGACTCTATGTAGGATTTTGCTTGTTAGAATGAAGGTATTAGCCCGACGCAGAAAACCAAGGGCTATCAAATAGCTTGATCCCTTTTCCAAATTAAACCTCCATTTTTCATTTGAAACCATATTGTTTCTCTAGGCCGCTGATGATTGCTGCTGCTCCCTGCTGAATTAGGCGGGGGCTGTGTTTTGCAGCGATAGCCACGTAGTACTTTATGGACTTCAGCGGGGCACAGATTAGCTGATAAGGATATTATACAAACCCATATTGCGAGAGAGAAGGTGCACGCGGAATCAAAAGCTTTTCATTTCCCTCTTGCTCTGATTAATCCAGGGCTAAAGAGTGGCAAATCTCAAACTGGTTATCAGGGCTTGGCAAGAACGACGGACTTGGCTTTCCTCTCATTTACGCCATTATGAGAGGAACTTCAGCAGAGCTGCTCCTGTGTTCTCTTTGAGAAAAGAATCAGGCCTCGCAACCAGAGAGGTAGCAGTGGGAAAAGGGAAAATCATCCAAAGCAGGAAGAGGAAAAAACCCAACAATATTAAGTGATCGAGCTAGGTATTTAGAGAACATTACAAAATTAAATTTACCTCTGCATGTACGACCGCAGCAATGTGATTCCCAGGAGAAAGTACATCATAATGGAGCACACCATCATCGTCAGTCCTAGGAGTATGGCCCGGTCTTCTCCGGCCTTCAACGCGGTGACTGTTTTCCGCTTGTCCAGCAGATCGTGATCCCTGATTTTTTGGTAAATATTTCTGAGGTTGAAAATAATACATCCTTATGTGAAGTTCACATTTAATGAACGAACCCTCTAGAGGGTGGATAGAGCCACCATCAGGCCCATCTCTTGGGAGAGCAGGGTTTAAAGGTTCCGCAGGTGCTGTTTCTGACCTGGCAGGGAAATAATGGACTTCCAAAAGACTCAACAGCCATTTCTGAAAGGGGATAGACCTCTTCTTGCAAGTAGGAACTTTTAGATGCAGACGGAGGGTTTTTCAAAAGCGCCAATTCTGTTTTGGGCACCTAACTCCCATTGACTTTCTAGGAGAGTCAGGTGCCTAAGTATCATATGTGCCTTTGAAAATCTACCCCATAGAGTGGAATTTTCAAAACCACCCAATATTACCTTAGCTCTGCTCTCAGTGAGGCCAGTGGGAGTTTTATAAGTGACTTCAATGGAAGCTGTGTTGGGTCAATGTGTCAGGAAAGAGGCCCCTTCGAGGGGTGTCCGGGCCCAGCTCTCCTCCTGGGGACTTCTCCCTCCCTCCCGGTGCCTGGGAGGCTTGCACTGCTTCCCCAACACACACACTGGCCCCAGTGTATAGGTATAGCTGGAGCTAAGGAATAGTGAACAAAGGGTTAATGGGTCAGGTGGGGGTGGAGACTTGCAGGAAGTGCTTCCACGCCCAGGTGGCCTACATAGCCCTGGAGTTACGCCTGTGCTGGTTATTTGATTTCCTGTGGAGTCACTGCCAGCCTTCTTACAGCAGGCATTGCTAGTCTCGGACCCAGTTCTATATAGACCTTGTTGCCTTGGACTGGGTAGGTACTCCTGTGTAGGATTACTCCTACCCGGTGCTTCAATCCTCCCCTTAGCTTCCCAGTTCTCACCTTACTCCCATGTAGCCCTGTTCCCTTCCAGAGCTCACATTCCTCCCTTTGCCTTTCCCAGTTCTTACCTTACTCCTGAGAAGCCTTGCTCCCTTCTCGTACCTGCCTCTCCCCTCTCTGAAACTCCCAATAGCTTCCCAAGCTTGCTCCAGTCCATGTTTCCCCCACTGACACTCTGGGCCCTCTCTTTGCACCTCAATGAGAATCATTGGCCTTACCCTTTGAGCTAGCTGCCATACAGTCCTGAGAGGGGGAGGATTGTTCCACCTCCCCCATCCCTTTTGCCCCATCCCTTCTGACTGCATTCGGCCATAGCATTGACACAGTGTAGACTATTTTGAAAATCCAACTTGTTCTAGGCTAGTTGCTATCGCTGATGTGACATTGGCCCCTTTTGCACGGATGCACCCCCCTCACCCACGTGTGTGTGTGAGAGCGGTGGGGGGAACCATGGGATCACTGCGGCGGGTGGGTGGGGGTGCGTGCGTACTCCCGCGCTCCACCCTCCTCCATGCATGCAGCAACGGGCGCCAATAGTGGATGCTCCATGCGTGGAGATGGGTGGAGGTGGGTGGGCATCTGCTCACCCGCCGCTGCCGCTTCCACTCAACCCCCATGCACTGCGGAGGCACCAGGGTCCGTGTGAAAACGGCCACTGGTGGATTTACTCTATTGTTGAATTTGACACTCTTGCTCCATTCTTCTGAAATTTGTAGGGTTTTTATGGGGGCAGAAGGGAACTGATGTGTCTGCTTTTTCCTCCCCCCCCCCCCAGGTCTAAGGGCGTTTTTAGACGTGCAGCGGGGATCAGGCGCGGGAGCGGCAAAACAGCCGCGGCGTTGTTTTACACGAACCAGAAGTGGAAGTTGTGCGTGTGATCGGCGGCCGCGCATTCTTTGCTGACTGCGATCGAACCGGCCATTTCTCTGGGGGGACATACACGGCCGGAAAAGAATGCGCGGCCGCCGATCACGCGCACAACTTCCGCTTCCGGTTCGTGTAAAACAGCGCCACGGCTGTTTTGCCGCTCCCGCGCTTGATCCCAGCGCACGTCTAAAAACGGCCTAAGTCTATCATACTGGCCAGGCCTGGCTCTTCTAATAAGGGAAGATTTTACCATAAGTTTCAGACCTATTTGATGTAACAGACCTGGAGGGAATACCTATTATTCTTGATTGTAAGCCTGTTGGGGCAGGGATCTGGCTTTATAATCACAACTGTTTTATTAATCATAATAAAGGGACCTCATGTCACATTTGGTTTTGTGGGTTTTTGAATTTGTGTAGCTCTTCATTATGGGCTTAGCTCAAAGGTCACGGAAGGCAACAGGAGTCTTTCCATTGACTTTCACTGTCTTTGGAGCAGGCCTTACTTTTCTCTTTTTAAAATGAAAGTCATTGAAATGTCATTTACTCATTAAAATTACAACAGTAGCTAAAAATCAGCCACCCAATCCACTTGGTTGGCAATTAAACAAAGAGACCGTGATTCCCCCCACCCTCCAGCTGACAGAGTCCTTTCATTTCTAAAACATATGTTCTCCTTTCATGTCCGAGCTTTTGATGACTCAAGTGTCCCCGGGGAAGCAGTGATGAGGGAGGGTTAATCCTTTGAATACATCTCAAACACAAGTTTCAAATTGGTGGGTTTGAAATCTTTATATTTACAGACCCGAGGCTTGCTCAAAGATCCTGTGTTTCCTGCTATAATCCCTCCAGGAAGCAGCCAATGCATGAGGAGGGCATTCCTCTGAGCTTTGCCACCACCATTCAATGGTCATAGTAGCATATGCAGAAGGAATTCCTATTAAGGATGTAGCTCTAATAACGACAGATGGTGAAACCTAGTGGGGTTCATCCTCCGTCCTTGGTGTAGCTGCATCTCTTGCCATTGGGGAAAGGGTAGATGTGGAAGGGGCGGGGGGGGGGGAGCTCAATTTTCTGCATCACGGCCCATTCCTTATGCCCCTATCTTGGAAGGTCTTCAAAATGGCAGGTGAGCCCCATCAGTGTGAACATTAGTCGTGGGGCTGACAAACCCCACAGCCTGTCATAGCTGAAGCTGTCAAGTTTCCATACAAAACGGTAGGATCACACGGTCTACGTTAACTGACCACAACACTCATTTGAGAGAGCCCGTACTCCACAAACCATTTACCCGCTTTGCATGCTTGCAATCAATTGTTTGGCAGCCCTAGTGTTGCTACTGCGCATGGTAATAACGGCAGAGTGCTTTTTGGTGTAAGGGTGATTTCTCAATGCAAAACTATAAATCGCCCCGTGCCACAGAATCATAGAGTCAGAAGGGACATCAGAGGTCATCTAGTCCACCCCCCTGCTCAATGCAGGAAATCCGTAGCCACAGCACCTCCTACAGACGGCCGTCCAGCCTCTGTTTACAAACCTCCATCAAAGGAGAGCCCAGCCCACCTCCTCCCTAGACAATTTGTTCCACTGTCAAACAGCTCTTATCGTTAGGATGTTCTTCCTAATGCTTAACCAATAGGATGTTCTTCCTAATGGTTAACCAAAATCTGCTTTCTTGTAATTTAAACCCATTATTTCTAGTCTCGTGTTCAGGGACAAGAGAGAACAAGTCTTTGCCATTCTCTCTGTGATAGCCCTTTAGGTAGAGGAAGACCGCTGTCATGTCTCCCCTTGGCCTTCTCTTCTTTAGGCTAAACATACCCAGCTCCTTCAGCCTTTACTCATAGGACTTGGTTTCCAGACCCCTGACCATCTTTGTTGCCCTCCTCTGAGCCCATTCCAATTTGTTGATGTCCTTCTTAAAGTGCGGTGCCCAGAGCTGGACACAGGTCTGACCAGGTCTGGATGAGGTCTGACCAGCGCAGAATAGAGGGAACTATTACTTCTCATGACTTGGAAACAATGCTTCTGTTAATGCAGCCTAAAATTTCATTAGCCACTTAAACAAGGATGCAAAGTTGGATCAAGAAGTTCTTGAGCCTTTGTGACCCTTCTGCTGAGCTTGAAACATGTTTTGAATTTGGAGTGAAGCCCAAAGCACATGTTGTTTGAATTTTTGTAACAACAATGCCCAGAACACAAAGCCCTCAAAAAAAATAAAAAAAAATAAAATAGAAGATGCCTAAAATAGTCTCTTTAAGGTTCTTTCATTACAGGCTTTCATCACTATTTTATCAGCTTTCCTTTTCATTACCTGCTCCAGATAACAATTTTCCTTCCCAAGACTGTGTGTTCATGTCTAATTTACATCTATAGATTTCCAGGGATTCTCTATAAAACCGGGCTCTTTAAAAGTGTGCTCATTTTTTTCCGCCTAGTGGAAACGAAAGGTTAATTTCACCAGCAGAGGTTTCCCTCCAGAGCTGTGGGAAATCTTGGTTGGGTTGTGTACGTGCTGCCGCCTCCGGAGAACTGATGTGCAATAATAATCCAATGTTATTTTCCTATTATTATTGATCAAATTTTATTTAAGTCTGATAGCTGCTACTGAGAGTTGTTTGGCTCCCAAATGCAGAGCAGGCAGGCAGGCAGCAATTGTCATCCAGTTCTAGAACATTAGCCAATCACACAGCATAACATACGTCAGTCTATAGACATAAAGTAGATACGGTGCAGACAGTCAATAACGTCAACAGAACAACCGGAACATAAAAGAGAGTCAAATGGACGATTGGAAAACAAATAGCAAATTGAAAATGCGTATAAACAGCTCCCGTATGGTCTGCAGCCATGAAACGCCTTCTAAAAGGTCAAAATGATGGATTTTACAAATACTCGACTTAGAAGGTGACGGAAAAAGCCAAGCAGTGTCGAGCAAGCTGGAATTCTGAGCCCCGGAGGCACCACACATGAGGATTGGCCCATGGGGTAAAGCTGCAAACGTTGGGTTAAATCCTGGCCTAATTGAAGTCAATGGGAGCTGGGCCATCGATTTCACATGACCAAGACTGTACCCTTTGCTCCTTTGCCCCTTTCTGGATACTAATGGAGTGGTCCTCTGTACAGATAGCCTAGGGGCTGGCATTTATCACAGGTGCAAGACCCATTCAGGTCCATGAGTCTCATGGCCGTGCTAAGTGCTAATGCCAAGCGCTATCCACTTAGAGGATTAAGCTGAGAGCTGAAACAGGGGGCTACTTTGCTATCTGCGGATAATGGGAGATGGACAATCCCCGTTTCCTGTGTGCCTGGTGAATTTGTCAGCATGACGTGGGGCAGCCTCCTAGACACTGGAACGGCTCACCAGTCAACTAAACACCCGGCCCTTCTCCTCTCCTCACATCCTGCGTAACAGCAGAAGCCGAGGAGTGAATTCCTGCATGCTCCCTTAAAACGGAGAGCTATGGGGGGTCTCATGCCAAGGACGGTTGACCTTCCACCACACCCTGAGTTCACTGAGAGCTTCAGATATCAGATCTTCTCAAGATCATGCCCGGGGACATGGCTAGGTTGGAATGGGCACTGGTGCAGAAAATGGAAGGGGCTCTTCTTTCCAGTGCCTAGGGACACGGAAGCACCAGCGAGCATAAGCGCTCCAGTCTTGTGGGTCACCGCCGGGGCAGGTGAACCACCTGCCCCAGCTGCAGAGTTTATAGTTATGCCGTTGATCAGGTGCTCCCAGCACTACAGACATGAAAGGCAAGGATCTCGGTCACTCCCTAATGCAAGGTCTCCCATAAGGCTACAGCAGCAGTACTACCAACTGAGCTCCCCTACTCTGGAGTTCGAAAGGAACCATGGACCATGAAATCAGACTCTTTAGAAGCGAAGCATTCAGCTGATGAGCTCATTTAGATGGTTTTCCATCCGGCAGTGCGGCCATGCAGATGTCAGATAGGAACACACATCTGTTTGAGTTAATTTTGAATCGTGCTGAATCCTGATTCCTTTCCCTTACATAACAGTTATTATGCTGATGCCAATCAAATTATGCCTCCCCCCCAGACACTGGCAGGTACCAGAAATCCTTGAACGGAGAAGGCAAATTAAACCCTTCATCCTACCTGTGGAAAAAAATGGATAGGATCTCTTGTGCTCAGTAGCCTGTTTCTTTTCTGTCTAATATTGCCTGTCTTCTTGTGTCAGATTTCATTCCATCTGGAACTGCAGGACCTAAGGCCGCTTTTAGACGAGACAAATTTGCGCATGATTGGTGGAAAATGCGCGTGTTTTAATGCTCGTTTAAACACCTAAACCGTTTTAAATGTGCGTTTGCCATGATCGTGTAAAAGCCAAAACTGTTTTGAATGCGGTTTTTAAAATAATGCACATTTTTTAAAACCGGTTTTGAGCTCCTTTGATGATCGGGGGATGCCAAAACTGGTTTTAAAAAATGCGCATTATTTAAAAACCACATTCAAAACTGTTTTGGCTTTTACACGATCATGGCAAACGCGCATTTAAAACGGTTTAGGTGTTTAAACGAGCATGAAAACACGCGCATTCGTCACCAATCATGTGCAAATTTGTCTCGTCTAAAAGCGGCCTAAGAGAAACTCCTGTGAGGCCTGAGCCAACTGAAGTCAATTCAAGGATTCTCACTGACTCCAATGAGCTCTGGGTCAGGCCAAACAGGTTTACCTGAAATCGCTGCTCCCCCTCCCCCATGTGGTGGGGGTAGGGGGCTGGTGCGAGGATCTCCAAAGAGATCCTTGAGTATGGAGGAGATTGGCGGTAACTTAATTAAGAGTCAGTTACAGCTTGTACAGCAAGCATTTCAACAGCCTTATTTTAGGGGGTTTTCAACGTACAGTATGATAGTTAAAAATAGTTGTCTCTAAGCAGCATGCAAAATGTGTGTTCAGGTACTGACCCTGCAAACACGTAGACATGTGAGTCACTTGGTAGGTGGAGGTATTCAATGAAAGGTTAAAGACGAGTGTGTTGTGATAACAAAACTAAACGTTAGCCTTGATGCCTGGGGGCATGTCTGTTCACATGCCTAAATTTACTCATTTGCATAAGTGTTGGTGGGACCGTAGGATATGCCCCCACAAAGGGCTAACGTTTTTGTGGCTGTAGATTTGTTACAGGAACATCTTCTCATTTCCTCCCCACATGCCCAGAATCATAAAGCTGGAAGGGAAGTCAAAGGTCATCTAGTGTAGCCCTATGCACCGATGCAAGATTCATTATACTTGAACCGTCACAACCAATGAATCCACTAATAAAGAACTAGACAGAGCCTTTAGTATTGAACCTGATGCTCTGGGTAATGTTGTCAGTACTAGCAGCAGGGATTGAACTGGAGACCTCTTGTTCCATCTGCACAATCCTCTGTCCTGTAAGCTAAAAAACCTGGCTCTAGCAGGCTCATGAACTTGTGGGTGGTTTGTCACCTCCACACCACTAGAGGGGGCCACTGTGCCAACCCCTTGGGGCTACACTCTGCCCCTGGCAGAGGAATCCCCGAATTGTCATGGGTTCACTCAGCTCGCATCCCTGTATGGGCCACCACTTGTCACCTGACACTCCAGGCAGGGCTGTCAGCAGCGGGGATTGAACTGGATGGCCCGCCCTGTGAAGCTTGGGGAGGGGGGTGTTTCCTCAGCCAGCGGGAGAGTGTAGCCCCAGAGGGTGTGGCATGGTGGCCCCCTCTAGTGGTGTGGTGGTGACAAACCACCCACAGGTTCATGAGCCTGCAACTTTACAGAATTAACGGACCCAGGTCTTTGAGCTTTGAGGGTCGAGGCTCAGGGAGGGAGTTCCAGGCACGGGGGGCAGCAAGGGAGAATGGCCGAAGGCGGTTAGGGGAGCAGGGGAGACGAGGGAGAGCGATATTTATCCCTTGTCTCTCCCTATGTCCCCTATCCTTGTCTTCCCCTGCCGTGTCTATTAGATTGTAAGCCATAGACAGGGACCGCGTCTATCTCATTGTTCTGTAAAGCACCAGGTACACAGCTGGCGCTATATAAATGATTATAATAATAATAATAATTAATAATGTAGATGGAGCAGAATCCTCGCTGCTGACAATCCTTCCCAGGGGTGTCAGGTTACAAGTAAACACTTGCCACAGGTAGCGATGGGAAGTGACCCGTGTGCACTATGCCTGAAGTAACAGGGAACGTTCTCTCCCTGCCTGCCTTTTTAGACAATGCATTAAAAACGTTTTAGTCTCTTTTATGACGTTTTGAATGGGATTATGTAAACAGTTAAAATGTTCCATTTAAAAACACTTCTTGGCTTTAGTTAATTTAAACAAAAAAACAAAACAAAAAACCCCACCTTTCTCCAGGTTTTACGGAAACATTTCAATTTGGAAATGTTGCAGAGTAATCGTTTTAATCGTGTAAACAGTAGAACGTTTTGGTTAGAATATTTTGGTTTTAGGAAAGATCGTCTAAACGGAATTTGTTGTGACAATGAGTAATGCTGTTCTGTCTGTTAAGAATGTTTTAGTGTGATCGTCTAAAAACAGCCATTATCTGATGCCTAAAGAAAAATCCCTCCCCCCCCCAAACAGTTTTGTAAGTGTCCTGTTTACACTAAACTCACTGCACAGTGCCCGCGGTGGAGAGGGCCAGATTTTTCATAGATTTATAGAGCTGTAGGGTTTTTGAGCAACCTCGAGGCTGATCAGGTCCAACTCCCTGCTCCAAGGTAGCCAGGGCCTGATTTAGGAGAAGGCCCAAGAGACACGGGCCTCGGGCAGTAGATTCCAAAGGGTGGTGGGGTCTGGGGAGAGAGGACCAAGTCTGGGGGCAGTGCTACAGCTGGGAGGCTTCTCCACATACCTGCACTGTCACACTTCTTCCTTTCCCCGCTGCCACAACAGTACCGCCTAGACCCACCCATCGCCCACAGCCAAGGGGAACCCAACCTGCCCCGGGGACTTGAGCTCCGTGCAAACCTGCTCTGTGGCAGCAGTAGCGCTTGACAGTCATCATTCTGATTGCACACATGGGCAAGAGGGTAGTTCGCTGCTATGCGCTATTGTGCGTATGCACATTGGGTAATAAAAAATGTGGCTGTGGCTTGCTTAGGCCCGCTGTGGCCTGCTTTGGCCAACAAGCCACAGTCACATTTGTTTTTACCTGGGATTGCTCCTGGGCGTGTTAGTGGTGAGCCTGGGCTGCGATCCTGGAGACCTCCAGGGTCACAGCCCAAACTACCATCTACCTGATGGTCGAGGGCAGTCTACAGCAGACCCCGCTGGCCGGATCAGGTCTGCAATGGCCAGCTGCCATGGCAGCTGGTATTGGCCACCAAAACAAAAACTACACCTTATATAATGTTATAAAAGCTCCAAATTTATAGAGCTAAACAACTCTCAAAGATAAAGGATCAGCCAAACGTGGATCCAAGCTATCGAGGCGAAAAAAGTCCCAAGAGCACATTCATGCGATCCAGATGACCCAGTTCAACAATGTACAAGAATAAAATATTCAAAGAAGTGTTCAAAGAGAAAGCTCTGATAAGTCTGTCTTAGGAGCTGAAGATGCCCCTTGAGATATCTTTTGAAGCTGAGAATGCCCAACCCTAATTATATTTTGTAACAGACCTCTTGGGCTACCCTGGTTGTCTCTTGGTGTTACCAGGGCTGCCATGGCACCTGTTACACCAAGAGACAACCAGGGTAGCCCAAGAGGTCTGTTACAAAATGTAATTCGGGTGGTTGTTTTTTAAACCTGTTGTATACCTTTAGAACCTCAGGGTAAACTCTGCCTATCCTTAGAATACGTTTGATTCTGTGTCGATTTGTAGGTTGGTGGGCGGCACTGGCCGCAGCCCAGGGCTAGAGCCGGCCAGTCACACATTAGTGTGACTCCTTGCCTTCCCCGGTAGCCTGGCTGCGTGAATGTTTGTTCCACAGTTGAACCCAATCCTGACTGTCCGCGGCAGCTTCCCTTCCTGATCCAGGCCAGGTGCTGTCACTTCTGTTATATCATCCATTGGCGCCACCATATTTTCTCTCTGGAGCATGCTGGGGAATGTAGTCCAGCAGCTCCAGACAGCAAAGATGGTGGAGACAATGTGCACACACGCAATAGCGTATAGCAGCAAGCGGTGCTATGTATGTGCATGTGATGGAGACAGAAGAATCACATGGTGGCTGACTCAAAGCCTCAGACAGGCAGCCTAGTGAACTGGGTGTGGGGTGTGGGGTGGAGAGAGCAGCCTGGGGGCATGGCTTTGGGGGGCAGCAACCTGAGAAGTCCTTGGGGCCAGTAAAATCCCAAGTCTGGTCCTGAAGGCAGCATAACCTCTACCTACAGCATTGCAGACAGATGCTTGTCCAGATGGGTTCTGAAGATATCCAAGGACTATCCAACCTCTATTGGCAACTTAATCCATTGCGCAACCGTTCTTACGGTGAGAAAGTTTTTCTTAATTTTAACTAAAATTTGACCTTGCTGAAAGTTAAGGCCATTCTCTCTTGTTCTTTGAGTAGATTTCATTAATAGAAGTTTCAAGAGAACCTGGTCCATATTTAGGTGCCTAAATGGGAGCAGATATCATTTTCTTGAACGTCTGGCCCTATGTATTATGGCACGTTTTCCAAAGCTGGCAATTTAGTGTGCTAGCAGAATTCTACACTTGCAAGGATGCTTTTGTTCAAAGAGAAAGCAAGGGTTGATTTTCATGATTGCACTTGATGGTTTCATTAAACAAGCACAAACAGGCTCCTGGGTGAATGTGGAAGGGGGGTGGGGAGGAAGGGAGAAGGAAGAAAGAAAAGGTGTCCGGGATGTGGAGAGACAGGCTGTCCAACAAAGCGGACTACAAAAGGGAGAGGCTTCGGAGAGACAAGACGGGATTATTAGACAATTGTCCTCTCATCAGTGATATTTAGATCATTTCTTCTCCATTCAGTGCTGCCTTTGTCTCCTCTGCCTTTCAACCTCTCCCTCCCTCATTTTCATTCTCTTCTGTGTAATTCCCAGCTCCCTGAGTGAGCTCTAGTCACTCCCATTATCCCCCTGTCCGCTTCAGCTGATTTCTTCCACCAGGGCTGCTAAAGTGAGCTGGCAGTTTTGTAGTAATCATGGGTTGTTTCTCATCAGTAGGGCTGACTGTACAGGGTGAAAATCTAAAGAAACGGACAAGTCTCTTTTCAGCTGGCTCCTGGTTTTAACAGCAACTATTTAGGGCCCATTTCTGGCTTCACGAGGTGAGGAGGGGCTGCAAGGAAGAGCATTGCTTTATCAGTTGGTGTTCTACTCCAAGAGTACCAGGGGAAATGGAAGGAGGTGGTGGTGGGGTGCTTGGGGGCGGTGTAGATAGAACGGTAGACTTGGAAAGTAATATTGTGCAGCCCCTACCCTGAGGCAGGATACGCTGCACATGAAGCACCTCTCAAAGATACCTGCCCGATCTTTTATTTAAAAACCTCCAGGGAATGTGATTCCAACACCTCTCTTTGCAGCTTGTTCTATTGTTCTATTGTACTAACAGGATTTCCCCCCCGCCCTAATATTTTCCTAATAAATCTGCCATCCTGCAATATAAAACTATTGCTTCTCATCCTGTCTTCAGTGGCTATGGAGAACAATAAGAATGTAAGAAGTGCCAGACTGGGTCAGACTAATGGTCCATCAAGCCCAGCATCCTGTCTCCGACAGGGGTCACCCGTGGTTGCTTCAGAGAAGTACGCAACAGGTCACAATGGGGTGATCTATTTTCCTGCTGTTCACTTCCAGCCCCCGACAGTCAGAGGTAACGTCCCACAAATCTACTTGGCTAAGAGCCATTAATGGACCTACCCTCCAAGAACCTATCCTCCAATCCTTTTTTTAAACCCAGCTTTGACCACAACAAGTCCCACAAGTTAATTGTGTCTTGAGTGAAAAAGTACTTTCTTTTATTTGTTTTAAATCTGCTGCCAGTTAGTTTCACGGAGTGTCCCCTAGTTCGACATCTTTTTAAAAAAAATTGCATTCTTTTCAATATTTGAAAACTGCCAACATGGTTCCCCTTCTCTGTCTTCTTTTTTCGGGGCTAAACCTGCCAGCACTGCCAGCTTTTCCTTCCCTTTGACTCCTATTCCAGACCTTTGAACATCTTTCTTACTCTCTGAATCCTTCCAATGTTCTCAACATCCATCCTTCAAGTACTAGAGGCCTGTGACCCAGCTCAAGCCCGATGAGACCCAGCTGGGCCCATCACCTGGGCTGGGTTGCTGGGCACAGATGTGTGGGTGGGGCGGGAAACCGCAGCTGGCATGGCCTGGGGTGGAGGAAGGGCACCGAACAGATGTGCCCACGGCCGGAGAGCTGTTCTGCTGTCCGCCCGCTCCCGGTAGGGCAAGGAGCTACACAAATGTGCAGGTGGCTGGCCCCACCTGTTTCCCTGCCCCCAGGGCCCTGTAGGGCTCTGTAGGGGGCAGGGCCATGTCAGAATGGGGCGGGGGGATGTCTTCGACATGCCCCTTTCTTGACATAGCTCCACCCATTATGGGGTGCCACGATGTCATAGCCACGGCAGACAGCCATGGTGCTTGGCCATGGCAGCGTCTGCCCCGAGGCATGGATGGCAGGGCCAAGCAGACATGCTAGCTTGCATTGGCCCACGTGGCTGAGGCTGCAGCCTGGGATAGCTGCTTACCCACCCCAGGCTAACATCTGGTGGTGTGTAAACAGATGTGCTGGTGGGTCGTCGGTCCTGGGCCACAGCGGGCTACCGTCATGTCTGGTTTTACCCATTCTCTGCCCAAGCCACTCAGGCTCTCTAGCTGCAGGAGGCCCTATGACCTTTTGAGCGCCAGGGCCATGTTAGAATGGGGCGGGGGGATGTCTTTGCCACGCCCTTTTCTTGACATAGCTCTTCCCATTATGAAGTGCCGCAATGTCATAGCATTTTGAGTGGGGACAGGGCTACCCGTCCAGACACATTGGTCTTGGGTTCAGAAGAGCCTGGTTTCATCGAGCTCTGACTTAAGCCCAAACGTCTGGCTTGAGCTGGGCTCTAATTAGCACAACACTAAAAAGCTGCCGTAGGGCTGGAGGGAGCGGGATGCAAGTCAAATAAACACCTGCCATATGTAGTAGCCCCAGATCAGGCATCCAGTTTCTAATGGGTGCACATGCGCTAGACTTTTGGATGGAGGTGCCAATGTGTGTATATGTGACCCAATGTCCCTGGCTGGGTTGTCGGCAATAGGGATTGATCTTAGGCCCTCCTACTTCATAGACATGAGCCTCTACCCTCTGAGTTAATAGACCCAACACTGCTAGCTTCATCTAAGTAGCAGGCCCGTGTACTTCTGTCTGGTCTAGCACCACCACACCACTAGGTGGGGCCGGAGTGTCAAATTCCGTGCACTGCGTCCGGCACTCTGGGTTAAATAAGAGCGGCTTCTAGGTGATTGTACCAGTTATCCCCTTCATTTATCAAGCAACCCTCTTCTGGATGCCTGTAGTAGGGAAGCTCTAAAGGGACGATGTCATCTCTGCAGCCTTCCTTCCACCCCAACCCACAAGGGCAACCAGAATCTGGCTGCCCATTTAGAAGCAATGGTGAAACAATGCAATTTACCTTCTTTCATCATGTCTATAAGATGTGGAGGTCCGGCCACTGGTCCAAATAAACATCTTAGAGGATTGTCCAGTGTTGCCTTTCCTTACCGTAGAGGTCTTGGAGGGATGCTGGAAAGACCTAGGAGGAGAGAGACAGTCTTCATCACTGTGTATTCGAAACATGCCAGACCAAGTTATGTTCCATCAGCTCAAGTCATGAGGGCTGTGCTTTTACTGATACCGCTAGTGCATGGTAGAGTTTTGGTCCAAGGAGATGAGATTATTCAAGGTGATATGTGATATAATGGAGAAGTCTTTTTTCTTCCTTTCCAGGAGCTTAAATTGACATTAATGGTCTTCTGCTGTTTTCTCTGCCTTGTTTTTACCCCCAGAGAAGACCTTGTTTTGCTGCCTGTACAAATACTTGTTTTGCCGCTGGATTGCCCGGTAGCCCTTGCACAAATTCCAGAAAGCCGAAACTTCCCCAAAGAACATACCCAGCAGTGGTGGAACGATACGCTAGAGCCATTTGCTCTTCCCATCTCTTTTGCATGCCTTGCCCTATTTCCCTCTTGATGTATTTCTTCTAAGCAGCTATAGATTTGAAATAATGACACGGGTCCATGGTGCATTTAGAATGCACTGATCTCTTACCAAACCTGGAATTAAATAGAACTGCGCTCAAAGTCCTTTCTCCCAGCTGGCACTCTGATTGACGCCACTCAAGAGAATCGTAGCAACTTGACCGACTGGGTGTTCCATAGTGACTAGGGACCATTGATGCATGCAGAGTAAATATGTGTGTGTGGGGAGGGGAGGGGGAGAGTTTGTTTTTCTTTTTCCATTGCTTGTATAATGGATTAACTCTTTGATGGCCAGGAAAGTGCTCTCCGAGCCCATCCACAAGACTGATCTTTCTAGTGTGAGATTGCTGGGTGGCATTCTACCTTTCTAGCGTGGCAAATGCAATGGAAGACACACCTTGTCTTTATGACAGTTCATTAGGGGCTGAGTCTCGCAACCGCCACCCTTTAGTGGTAGTTGCACCCAGCTAAGGAGTTGAGCATCAAGGATCAGTGCTGCCAGGACCCTGTGTGAAATGATGGCGTGGGCCCCATCTTAAGAAAGGGATGTGATGAACATGTGCTGACTTGCCCATTAAAAAAAGGAGACGATTACCTTAATTGCTACCTTACTGTAAAAAGGTAAATTTATTTCTGATGTTCCGTTAAACATAACGTAATCTTGGGTGGTGTGTGGGCATGCAAGCGTGTGAGAGGGCGGAGCTTATTTGCCAAGAGGTGGAGCTTATTGGCCAAGGGCTGGGGCTCCTTGCATTGCAGGACCTGTGAGTCCATATGTTATGCATATGTTATTATTCTAGTTTGCTCATGGACTCCATATGTTAGAGGGAACCTTCTCCAGAGTTGCCACCAGCCTTCCACAGACTGGGGCTCCTCCTGTTTGGGGCTCTGTAGCCCTGAATTTTACACCAGTGCTCCTCCCACTCAAGCATCCCAACCAACGTTTTACGTGGCCAGAAGGACAAGCCCCACCCTCTTGGCTAATAAGCTCCACCCCTCACATATTCTCGTGCACACACCCCCTTTCAAGATCCCAAGTGCATAAGAGGAACAAAAGCTCTACTGCTTGTTATTCCACTTAGTTTCTTGTCATTTCATCATCTCTCCATTGTCATCTCAAGTGTATCCCCTGGGAGGCAGCCAGGAAAACAGTGGGTGTTTTTACACATACATTTCTACTGCGAGTTTGCTGTTACATCCTGAACTTCCTGTCTGTCTAAATCACTCACCCAGATCTTAAACATCTGGCTCTTTGAACTCCTGCATAGAACATCTCCCAGAACGTTTGTGTGTACAAAGTTCTCCTGGTAAACTGCTTTGCTCCAGGCAGCTGTGGTCACTTGGTTTCCATGGCAGCCCCTCACGTCTACAGCTGCTACTACTTCAGGCTGCCTCGGAGCAGTGTTTGTGTGACGAATGCATCCAGGAACTGTCTCAGGGCAGTGTGTGTGTGTGTGTGTGTGTGTGTGAAGAATGACTCGGAACTTACTTGTGGACTTGTAAACCCAGAAGATTGAAAGACCAGCACTTTAAGGCATGGGTAAAAATGTTCCGTGCCAGAGGCTTGAATACTAGTATTTTCTCTCTCGCCTGAAAGAGGGATGGGGATTCAGCACCCAAAGAGGGACTGTCCCTTCCAAATATGGATGGTTGAGAGGTATGGTTATATTGTTACTTCAAGTTAATTCATGGACTCTATGGATTTGGTGGGATGTGGGGTAAGCATCTGGGGCCTGCCCGTGTCTGGATCCAGCCCCAATCAGGACCCTTTGGAGCAGGCAGCTCGACAGAACTAGGAATCCCATACATACAGGCAAAGGATTGGTTCAAGCCTACTTTGTTGATAGCAACTGCTGTCTTAGAAACAGAGCAAGTACATTGTTTTATAAACTGGGCTTCAAATAATCCCTCCTACCTTGCTTCCTTTGTGTCTCTCAGTCCTCTCTCCTTACTGTTCCTGCCAGCTTCTCCCACTCTTTCCTTTGTGCTTCCTTTCATGTCCCCCCTGTGCCTGCTCCAACCTCCCACTTCATGTCTGCCAAGCACAACCTCTCTCCTCCTCCAAACCCACTTATTCCAGGCGTTGGAATCTTAAGAGCCTTCAGAAGTGAAGCCGATCTCGAGGCTCAGCGAGTCCAGCTTCCTTCTTGCGTGCAGGTTGGTGACACCATCCTGTCCAGACTCTACTTGAAAACCTCACGGGACGGAGAGCCTACAAGCTCCCGTCCCCTAGGCAGTTTCTCCCATGGCTGCACAGTCCTTGCTGTTAGAAAGTTTTCCCTGAAATCTCCCTTCCTGTAACTTTTAAATTATTTTTTAAAATCACATTTCTATGCCACCCCCTCCTGTTCACGCATTTCGGGGCGGCGCACTACATTAATAAAACAGTTAAAACTATAAAACATTTTTAAAAAAACTAGCAGAACAAAAACAAGCCCCCTTCCCCTCCCCTCCCCAACCCACCCTCCCCCTCTCCAAAAGCCTGGCAGAACAGCCAGGTCTTACAACCCACCACGGTGGCAGGAGGCTAAGGAAGATGACACTTGGATCCCCATTGGAAGGGCATGCCACAGCCTAGGGGCGACCACCGAAAAAGCTTGATCATCGATGGCCACCCAACGTGTCCAGGGTACCTCCAACCCCCCACCTCCCCCGGACGGCCGTAGGGGGTCGAGCCAAGACCCGGGGGGTGGGTGGGTGAGGCGGGTCACCCATTATTGAACCCATTATTTCTTGTCCTGCCGTTGGTAGCAAAGCAGAACGGCTCCTTGCCATTTTTTAGGCGGCAGGCCTTTAGATATTCTTCCGGCTGTCTCTCAGTCACTGATTTTTCTAAACACTCTGAGAGCAGAACTGGGAAAGGGACAGGCCCCACCCCCTTGGCTAATAAGCTCCACCCCTCACCAAATAAGTGCCACCGCCCCCCCCTCACACCCCCTTCCAAGAATCCAAATGCATCAAGAGGAACAAAAGCTCTCCTGTCAATGGTGAAGCAAGGATGTGGTGGGCTTGGGCTTAAATCTCAATTATGGGCCCCTTTAAGGGCAAGGGTGCAGTGTCTTCCCAAGTGGTGGCCCTCCCAAGGCTCCTGGGCGGCCACAGCGTCCTGCCCGCAAAGGTTGTGGTGCCGTCCTGGTTCCCGGTGAGTCCTGGAGTAGCAGGACCCCCACCGGGGAAGTATATTTTAAGAGGCAGCAGGGCCAGCGCTCCACCCCCACCCCCTCTGAAATATTCATAGCCTGAGCACTGCTAGAATAGTTTCAGAGTGGGTGGAGGCAGACTGTTGGCCCCGCTTGCTCCCCTGCTTACTCCTAGTGGTGCTGAGGCCACTTGCAGAGGGCCACCCCCTAGAGTCCAGGGCCCTTGTTCCCTGCCACTGCGGTACATTCTACAATCTGCCGGATCGTAGGGCTCCCCTCCTTGAACAAAAGGACCTTGGGGGAACCTCAGAATAATTTCCGAGCCCAGTGATTCTGGGGCTAGCGCTAGGGTAGATCTTCCCTGCAATTACCCCCTCATGGGAAGGAGAGCGAGAGTGTTTTGAACGCGCAAGCTTACCTTGGACAACCTGACCCTGTAATACTCCTGGTTAGGGTTACCACGGCTTATGGTTTGATCCTGAGGCTCAAGGTTTTCAGGCATCATTTCCAGGCTTCCAGGGTAAGCTGAGAATTCCCAGGGTTAATCAACCGCTCTTCGGGGTTTGGCCCTGGATTTCAGGACTGCAGGGAGCTGGGGTGACATGCTCTCAAGAGGCAGAAGATCCAGGCGATTCCTTGTAAGGCAGCTGTGGGGATCATGCTGAGTCTCCTTTTCCTAAGAGCCCCTCTGCGCCATTGGCTGTGGGGCTTCCCCATTTACCCTACCCCCCCATGCTCCGTGCCCTGTCCCTGCCCCATTGGCAGCAATGGGGAAAATACAGTCAACACAGGTCTCTGCCCAATACCCAGCCCTAGCCCTACACCTACCTCTTTCCCCTAGCTTTTTTATTAGCTTAACCTAAAGGGTATTCTAAATTTACATAAACCAAATGTATGCAAACCTATGGAAATGAGCACTTCTGGTTTTCTTCCTTGGGAGAAGTGATGATCCTATTGTTGAGTCAAGGCGGGGAGGGGGAGGGAGTGCGCTGTCCTATTCCCACCATCCGAGGGGCCTAGGACTCCCCAGAGCCGCTAAGAGAGGAGAGAAACCCTCTCCCCTCATTGCAGCTTGTGATGCAATCAGTGATCCCATTGGAGGATTGAAAGCTGCAAGAGTGGTCTCTCCTCTACCAACCCCATGGGGGGGCTTGCCCCACTAGGGTGGCCATATCCCTCCTTTAAAAGAGGACACTTATAAAAAATACATGGTGCAGGGCTGCACTGGAACCATGTATCTTTTCATAACCGTCCTTTTTTAAAGGGACGGTATGGCAGCCCTATGCTCCAGACAGCAGCTGGGCGAAAAGACGTCTGGGTTCCGTTTCCAATCCGGCCTCCCGGCACTCTGTTCCAGTTTGGTGAGTGACCGTTGTGATCCTTGTAGTACAAGCAGGCGGAAGGAGGAGCGTGGCTTATCCAAGCCACGAGAAAAGGACGAACTCTCTCTTGCTTTTAGCCAGTGGCGTAGCAAGGCTGTGATAGGCCTCATTTCCTAATCATGGCTTCCCCCCCCTTTGGTAAAGGGCCCCCCCGGAGCCGGGGGCGGGGAGGACCTCCAGGGCGGGGAGGCAGGGCTTCCCCACGAAAGCTTCCCAGCAGGCCCTCCGGAGCAGCAGCCATCTTGCCACAAAGGTGGGTGGAGGTGTGGCAGCACTGCATTCTCCTCCACACTCCTAACGACTCTTTGTTGGCGGAGTCCGTGGGAAGCTCAGTTGAATGATAAGCAGGAAAGCTTCTGTCCTTCTTTATGGATTTGAAATGCTGAGGAGGTGTGCGCGAGTGTGTGTGTGTGAGAGAGAGGCAAACTTATTTGCTGAGGGGCAGAGCTTATTGACCAAGGGGGTGGAGCTTGTCCTTACTAAAACCTTACTAATTGTGGAATCTGAGAAATAGCACCCAAAACCGGTAACCCAAATACCCAGATGGCCCAAATAATCAATACACTGACTAATCAAATTACTGAAATAACCGAAATAGTTGAACTCAAATATACACACAAGTGGATATGTGAAAATCAATTTCAGTCATGAACATTGTTTGTGTATTCGGAGGGCCGTCTGAAAATATGACTAATATTCATGAATCTCAAATCTACCGTCCATTCTAGCCTCAAGCAGTTCTGCCGGAGGAAGGTGGGCGCTTTGCTCCAACCCAGCGCAAAGGCACCGTTATGCTAGACGGCACAATGACCAACTGGATGGATGGAGCCAAGTGAAGTGGATAAGAGGAGGAGGGCTTTCTCCTCACGAGGTGGTTTTTTTTTTTTGGCAGAATTTCAGTATTTTTCACATTGCCACTGCCTTGGAGCTGCCCATATGTGAGATCATTAATGCTGCCTGCTTCATTAGCCGGGCAATCCAAGCCAGCATTCAGTATTTAACACATAATTACATGTCTAATCTTGTGTAAAATTGTAACACTAATGACATCACAGCAGGCACTCCAAAGGTCAGATGTAAGTGACTCTATTCCGTGTTTTCTTGATCTGGAAGAGTCACCCATAAGCTACAGACCTTTCCTAGCTTCTATAAGGGATGGCTTCTTCAGCAGACGCCATAGGCCTTTTCTTTGCCCCGGGATTTTTCAGACACAAGAACCTGCAGTTGCAATAAGTCCGTTGGGTGATTTGGTTAGTAAACACTGGTGCCTGCCTCTTATCCTCCTCTGGTTTCAAACTGAGCTCCATTCCCTTGTCAAAAAATACGTTGGTAGACATTTTATTTGCTCTCAGTTCCAGCTACAACACACGCAGAGGGGGAGGGCTTATTTTGACAGCCATCCTATTGGTTCAATGTTGGTTTTGCCAAACCCAGGGGCTTCTTGGATAAGGGTTCCATTTAATTCACATCATGCACATTAACGGGCAGTGTCTTGTTGGAGGAGTACAAGAGGAAAGCAAATAGTTTACAGCATTAAACTGGATCCTTACTCCCTCTAGTGTTTTGAGGTAGGTATTACATTTACTCTGCATTACTGCACTGCATTTATGGCCCAACCAAAAATCCACTGGACACACTGATTGATTTCGGCAGGTCTTCAGATCAAGTAGCATCCTTAGGGATGAGCCACTGAGGCAACGACATAGGCCCTGTGTCAGAAGGGGCCCCACCAGGGTCTCTGAGGACACTGACCTACAATGGAGATCCACCAAACTCTCTGTGAGCACTGACCTGAACAATGCACTATAATTACTAAAGAATCTTCACTATGGATCAGACCATTATTTATTTATTTATTTATTTATTAAAAGACTTAATATCCCACCCCTCCTGCCACAGGCATCTCGGGGTGGGTTACAACGACATACAAACAATTATAAAACCATAAAATTATAAAAAACATACCACTCCCCCCCATCCCTCTCCTCCCGCACCCTACCCATCTCCCCCGCCAAACGCCTGATGGAACAGCCAAGTCTTACAGGTTTTTCGAAAGGAGGAAAGGTCCGGGGCCAGACGCAGCCCCACCAGCAGGGAGTTCCACAGCCTTGGTGCGGCCACCGAGAACGCCCTCCCCTGCATGGCCCCCCGGAAGACTTGGGGGACCACAAGAAGGGCATCCCCCGATGACCACAGGGGCCGGTCCAGTACCCGGGGGGGTGAGGTGGTCCCACAGATAGACAGGTCCCAGACCGTTTAGGGCTTTATAGGTTATTATTATTATTATTATTATTTTATTTATTATTATCAAGCATTTATATAGCACCAGCAATGTACCTGGTGCTTTACAAAGTAATTGAATAGATACGGTCCCTGCCCAAGGGCTTACAATCTGAGAAATGGAGAGGGTGGAGACGAAGGAAGGGGAACAGAGGGAGAGACAAGGAGTGTAACATTCATGAGGATGCGACGTCCCAGGTGTACGCGCTTGGCTTGGTTACATCAAGAATGATGGCTGGTTGGTCCATGTGGTGAGGATATGAGTACACAGACCTCAGGTAACAGATTGTCAAAACCAACACCTTGAATCGGGCTCGGAAGATTATCGGCAGCCAATGCAGAGAATGGAGCACTGGTGTAATGTGCTCCCGGCGGCCCGTCCCACCAAAAGACCGTCTGCCGCATTTTGCATCAGCTGCAGCTTCTGGGCTGTCACCATGGGTAGTCTCACGTAGAGTGCGTTACCATAGAGGTGATGAAAGCATGGATGATGGTGGCCAGGTCGGAGTCCGAAACATATGACCTAAGCTCACAGACCAGATGTAGTTGGCGATAGGGCTGTAGTGAAATGTCGCAGCGGTAGCTATTTCCGCCGGAAACAGCGTTTCCGCAATTAGTGGTACGGCGTGGCAGAGGCTTTCATTCTACTAGTTTCATTCCGCTACTTCTGCAGTTCCGCTAATTTCATTCCACTGCTTCCACAGGCTTCGCAAAATAGCGGAAACGACATTTTCGCTACTTCCGCCATTCCGCCAGCACCTCAAAATAGTGGAATAGCGTTTTTCTGACTGTTTCCGCAGTTTCCCCGCAATTCCGCAATTCGCAGAATGCCATCGGAATTAGCGAAATATCCGCAGAAAAGCTGTGGTGTGGCGTGGGCAATTCCGAAATGGCGGAATGGAATCGCGGCGCGGTAACAGCTGCTGCCGCATCAGCCCTAGTTGGCGAAAGGCGCCCCTCACCACAGCCTCCCCCTGAGCATCCAGGCAGAGCTGTGCATCAAGAATACCCCAAGACTCCGCACCTGGGGAACCAATGGAGGACAGACCCCATCAATGATAGGGGCCATTAACTCCATAACTTTACCCACCAGCATCACCTCCATCTTGTCGGGATTCAGCTTCAGTCGATTACTCCTCATCCAATCCCCCACAGCCGTCAGACACCGAGTAAGCACGGAAACTGCGGGGTCTGGGTCTGTTGAAAAAGAGAGGTATAGCTGGGTGTCGTCACCATATTGGTGGCGCCGTACGCCAAACCTCCTGATCACCTCACCGAGAGGCTGCATATATACATTGAACAGGAGGGAGGACAACACCAAACCCTGAGAGACACCACACGCAAGGTCTCGGTATGATGAAAAACACTCCCTGAGTACCACTCGCTGGGTTCTCCCGGTCAGGAATCAGCGGAACCATTCAAGAACAGTCCCGCCCACCCCTGCACAGTCCCACAGGCGCGCCACCAACACCTCGTGATCAACTGTATCAAAAGCAGCTGACAGATCTAATAGAATCAACAGGGTCGAATGACCCCGGTCCATCGCCCGGCGCAGATCATTCACCAAGGCCATAAGTGCAGTCTCCGTGCCATAACCCGGTCGAAATCCCGACTGAGAGGGATCAAGAAAACTGACGCAGCCAAGATGCCCCTGCAACTGCTGAGCCACCACCCGCTCAATAACCTTCCCTAAAAAGGTTGATAGCTGTCAACGTCAAGCGATGGTTTCTTGAGCAGAGGCCGCACCACCACTTCCTTGAGACAGCCCGGCACTCTGCCCTCCTGAAGGGAGGCACTGACCACCCCCGCCAGCAACGGCCCCATTGTCTCCTTGCAAGATTTAATTAGCCAAGACGAGCACGGATCTAATTTACAAGAGGTGGCCCTAACAGCCTCAAGGGTCCTGACCACATCAGCGGGTGTCACTGACTGAAAGTGATCCCATAAAACCAGACAAGGCGTGACTTCCATAACCTCCGGTTCCCCTAGTGTAATAAATGCAGTGTCAAAATCGCAGTGAATACGAGTGATTTTAGCCACAAAATAATTCACAAACCTATTACAGCGTGCGATAGATGACTCCACTCCAGGGTGGAGGGAGGCCGGACTGACCGGAGCTGGTCACCCGGAAAAGCTCAGTTGGGTGAGATTTTGCAGATGTTATGAGAGCAGCGAAAAAAGCTTTTTTTGCTGTCCTCATCGCCTTGGCATATGCTTGACTATGTGACCATAACTGGATAAAGATGAAGGGTTTGTATTCCTAGTCAGTCTAGTCTAGTCTCTTTTGGAATCTGCGGCCTGACTCCTGTACAGTATTCCAATAAAAAGGGCTTGACAACACTATACGCAGTCTATCGCCTTGGTGCTGGAACTGAGTTGGATGGGGTATGGAAAAGAAAATAAGTACATAAGAAGTGCCATGCTGGGCCAGACGAATGGCCCATCAAGCCCAGTATCCTGTCTCCAACAGGGCCTGCATTTGGTTNCTTCCTGCCTCTCTTCTCTTCTCTTTCTCCCCAGCTTCTCTTGATGAGGTCACCTCCTGCCTCTATTCATCCAACCCCTCCACTTGCCCCCTTGACACCATCCCCTCTCGCCTCCTAATGTCAATTGCCCCCACTGCTGCGCCTTCTCTGCTGCACACCATCAATCTCTCCCTCTCTACTGAGTCATTTCCATTGGCCTTCAAACACTCTACTGTCTCCCCTATCCTTAAGAAGGCTACTCTTGACCCCTCTGACCCTTCCAGCTATTGCCCCATTTCTCTCCTACCCTTTGCTTCCAAGCTCCTAGAGCGAGCTGTCTACAGGTGCTGTCTGGACTTCCTCTCTTCAAATTCCTCCCTTGACCCCCTCCAATTGGACTTCTGCCCACTCCATTCGACTGAGGCTGCCCTTGCCAAAATAACCAATGACCTTCTCTTAGCTAAGTCTAAGGGCTTCTACTCTGTTCTTGTCCCCCTTGATCTTTCTGCTGCCTTTGACACTGTCGATCATGGCCTTCACCTGGATTCGCTACGCTCCCTTGGTTTTTGGGACACTGTTCTCGACTGGTTCTCTTTGTATCTCTTGAACTGCTCCTTCAATGTTTCTCTTGCTGGTACCACCTCTATGTCACTTCCCCTCTCTGCGGGAGTTCCCCAAGGCTCTGTGTTGGGCCCCCTTCTCTTCTCCCTTTACACTCTTTCTCTGGGCAAACTCATTGAAACCCATGGCTTACAATATCACCTGTATACTGATGACACGCAACTCTGTCTCTCCACTTCCACGCTCTCCCCTTCCATCCAGACTAGTATTGCTGACTGTCTTGCTGACATCTCTGCCTGGATGTCTCGTCGCCAACTCAAGCTTAATATGATCAAAACTGAACTTCTCATCTTTCCCCCGAAACGTTCCCCTCCTACTTCCCTCTCAATTTCTATTGGGGGAGTCACCATCCAGCCGGTCCCTCAGGCTCATAGTCTGGGATTCTTCGTTGAACTTCCTCTCCTTTCTAGCCTCAGTTCCAAACTGTTGCTAAGTCATGTTGCTTTGCTCTGTACAATATTGCTAAAATCCAGCCTTGCCTTCCTGTTGCAGCTGCAAAAACTCTAGCCCACACTCTAGTAATCTCTCACCTTGACTATTGCAGCTTCCTCCTTACTAATCTCCTTTGCTCTGATCTGGCCCCCTCATCTCCATTCAATGCTCTGCAGCCAAAATCATACAACTTGCCCTTTGCTTTGATCATGTACAGCCCCTCCTCTCTGCCCTGCACTGACTTCCTCTATGGAAACGCATTCAGCACAAGCTCCTGGTCTTCACCTTCAAGGCTCTTCATGACCTTGCTCCCCCATATCTCTCCGCTCTTGTATCCCGCCACGCTCCTACCTGGGAGCTTCGCTCCTCCTCTACTCCCACTCTCACCTGCTCGCGAATACCTTGCTCCTCTAAATGTCTTTGCCCCTTCTCCCTTGCTGCCCCTCATGCCTGGAACTCCCTCCCTGGATATATTTGCTCCGCTCCCTCCCTCCCAACTTTTAAATCCCTCCTGAAAACCCACCTCTTCTGTCAGGCCTTCCCTAGCTTGATACTGCATGCATGATATGACTTTCCTTTCCCCCTCACTCAGAACCTAATTCCCTGTAACTAAGAGAAGCACGTGAACCTGCAACTTCTCAACCTCACAAATGCACTCTTGTCTTTCCTGATGTTTATCTCTCCCTCGTATCCCCCTTCCTTGTCTCTCAGATTATAAGCCCCTTAGGGGTAGGGACCTGTCTCTGACTGTAGATTGAACACTGCCATGTACATTGCTTGTGCT
>QEPC01012362.1:8911568-8923663 GCA_003113815.1 Sphenodon punctatus
CTGCCACAGGCGGGCCAGAGCGGGCCGAATGGGGGCCATGTTATGTCTGTCAGCACCCTCTGTCATTCCACAGCAGCAATCCTAATGGCCTTACCCTGAGGAAGTAGTGTTGGATTAAAAATGAGAGATCTTGGGTTTGTGATGAAAATGTAAACTCTCTGGGCTAAATCCTGACCTATCAAAGACCGTTCTCTGCTGGTATGATTACTGCAAAGCAGCTGTAAAGTGACATAAGCCAAGCCCCTACATCAGGGATGGGGAACGTGATGCTTGGGGGCCAAACATGTTTTTTATATGGCCTTGTTCCAGTTCCTGGATCTGGCCCCTGGATCCAGCCTCTGCCCTCAAGCACTGAAAGATTGAGCTTGGAGAAGGAAGGGAATAGAAATGAGGGCACATGTTTAAGGATAGGGGATGGATCCACGACATAGATCCAGGATCTGGACTGTCTCATTCCTTCTCCCATCCTGAGCTCATCCTTTAGTGCTGCCTTCCTATTTATATCTGGCCTGGACTCGTTTTCAGAGTGGCCTGTGAGAGGGAAGATTCCCCATCGCTGGCCAGGAGGAACCTCTCAGAACAGAAAAATCCTTATTGTTGGTGGAAACAGGACAGACGCTGTTACCCCACAACCCTGACACCCCAACAGTTCTATACGCTAGAACAGCTAGTTGGGTGCATTAATTCACATTGAAGCTTGACTTCCTGCACAGATAGCACCTCTGTACTCCTGCTCCTAAACCCCACTGAGCTTCCCCAGGCTGGAGCGGAGGACCTGTGTCTGTTAAACCATTTACTTGTGTTTTAGTTTTCTGCTTTTGCTGCCTCCCAGTGCGAGGGGTCTCCCTGGCAGCTGGAAAGGTGACAGGGGTAGCACTGACATTCAGATGGCTGAGCTTCCTCCTGCAGCACGAACAATCTGCAAAGGAAAATCCTGGCATCCGAGGTTTTCGAAGAATCGTATTTGCTGCTGCAAGGTCAATGGCCTTCCTGGTGTAATTCTAGAAGCGGCCCTGGTAATCATTTGAGAGTTCATTGCTGTATCACGTAGAGGGCTAGATTCACTCTGCATTCCTTCAGGGGTGACTGATTTCCCTTTCCAAGGTTAGACTGAAATGTCTGGATGAGCGTCAAAAGCCCATTGCCTCTAATTTTTTCACATTTGTGTACAGACAGAGAAAGGCAGCAGGGAATGGAGTGGTGGGAGGGTGCTGGTGTTTATATTTCAAGCCTTGGTTTGTTTATAATTGCATCTGTGTTTGGGCTTATGATAATCGTGAGTTTCTGCGAGGCCTCAGGGGGCCATTTTTGGCACCGGAATAACGAGGTCTGTTCTTCGTGTGGCATTTTGCTTCTTAGAGAGTGGAAAATAAAGAACATTTCAGTTAATTCAGCCCCATAAATGACTCCTGAAAGCATTAAAAAGCTTTGGGGAAACATAGATCCAAATAAAGATATACAGAACAATCCTCAAACTGTTTAATGACAGTGCTAGTCTAAAATTCTGGCCTGCATCCCATTCATGTCAATTAGACCTGCTACGGTGATAAGTAGAGCTGAAAGGAGTACTTGTAAAAACAGGTATACTTGTCAAATTTCTGGTACACAAACCAACTTGAAAATATCGGGGTACCAATCAATGCCTGATTGTGACCCATTTGGGTACCCGATGTCCCGGAATGACTAGATTGTCAACTTCCAGTACCCTTTTTTTGGTTTTCTGTCCCGATTTAACAATCAGTAACCAGAACATTAAAAACAATGGTACTGGAAATGACCGATTTATTGGTTATCCGGGTACCCGGATTGGATTGTCTGGATTGTCTGTTGGGTAACCAAAATGGTATTCAAAAATGCAGGTATTACCAATGAGTATCAAATGGGCTACCCATTTCAGCTCTAAATTTAATGCCAGAGCTAAATAATGTGATGGTCACACTGATAATGGTGTTGGATAATTCCAAGCAGGATGATTTGGTGGCAATATCGGCTTGGAGGGTGGCACCATGCTTGCAGCATATTAAGCTTCTGCGTAGATTCGAACCCTATTTGGATGGTCTGGTAAAACCTCTGATACGTTAGAGTCTTTACGATGACTCGGTTCCAACTGTTTGATTCTGCTGTTGTACGAGGGAGATACCTTAATGTCCCTTATGGGAACAGGCTGTGTCCATGTGAAAACTTGGTAGTGAAGGATTTAAAACATCTCCTCTTTGACTGCCGTCTCTATGAGGAGCTAAGACAAACATGGCTTGCCCCAATTCTTAGTCTTGCTCTCCTCCTGTTTGCTCTGTAACGCTTATGTCTTTGTATTTTTGCTGGAGATCTCCCTGTATGTTTTTATTGTGTATACTATATTTTATTGTTTACTTTTGCTTATTTTTTCTGGCTATGGCGAAAGCTGATGCCTAATCAACTTACTTACTTATGATAATGGTGTTTGGCTTTGCTTGAGTGTGGCCGTTTTCTCTTTTGACTTCTGAGGAAGCTGCAGACTCCTAATATTATCAAACCAAACCAAATAAGCCATATTCCTCCCCCCCACTATTTTCTGCCCATGTTGGAACCTTGGGAATATAACGAGCTAAAATTATTCTGGTTATTTCTATAACTAGAAATAATTGGTTCAAATTACAGGAAAGTAGATTTCAGTTAGATATCAGGAAAAACGTCCCAACAGGTGAGAATTGTTCAGCAATGAAACAAGTTGCTTATGGAGGTTGTAGGCTCTCCATCACTGGAGGTTTTTGAAAAGAGGCTGTGCTGGCAGGGATGTTGTAGTTGTAGTCATTCTGCAGCCAGGCAGGGGGTTGGACTAGATGAGGTTCCTTCTAATTGTGATATTCTGTGATTCCATGATTGACTCCTCCTCACTTTAACCCTCTCCTCTACTCCAAATCTCTGCTTCACAATCACAACTGTTCATGTTGGAGGAGACCACCTGTCCTATCTATTACTCAGATAGAATTGTTGCTGTTGAGGGACATGAGGTATTCCATTTTCTTGACGGTTGACCGGATTGCTTTTATTTATTTGTTTGTTTGTTCAGTTTCTACCAGATCTTTCCCACAAAGGAATAGCTCAGATAACTGATACCTTAGTCACTCAAATACCAGCAGCTATCGCTCAGAGCAGCTCACAAAATATGTAAACATAAAACCTACATAAGCATATATAATATTTAAAACATTAAATATTACTACTCACCCTCTCCTTAACACCCACACCCAATCCCACCCAACTCTATTCCAGCCTGCGAAATGCCTTGCCAAACAAAAGGGTCTTACATCTCTTCTGAAGGTAAGTGAGCTAAGGTTTAGGCAGATTTCCAAGAGTAGAGAGTTCAGCCACCAAGAAAGCTTCTTTACGTGCCTGCACTGTACGAACCTCACAGGCAGTTACTACTTGCAAGAGGGTGCCCTCGGCCATGATGGAACGTGGAGGAAGAGGTGGCCTTTTAGCTACTGGGGGCCCAGGCTAGTTAGGGCTTTGAAGGTGAAAACCAGCACCTTGAATTGTGCCTTCAAAGCTACTTGGCAGCCAGTGCAGACTCCGGAGCACTGATGTAATGTGGTCCTATCCTCGACAGAAGGTGGGCTGCTGTGTTCTGCACCAGAGGTAGCTTCTGAACAGTCATCAAGGGCAGCTCCATGTAGAGCACATTTCAGTAGTCTAGGTTTGGGGTTACGAAGGCATGGATGATGGTGCCAAGTCCGAGCCTGATAGAAAAGGTCGCAGCCTTCTCACCAGATGAAGTTGGCGAAAAGCACTCCGCAAGCGGGACTGGAGCAGAGGAAGGACGGCCTGCTATGCCTTCTACTCTGCCTGCACATTTGGGGGCCTGCCTTAGATGNTTCCATCTCCTCTTCCCTGCCCGTCTCGGCTGGGCGCTCTGTCCCCCTCATCCATGCACTCCTTCCCTCCCCCGCACCGGCGGCACTGCTGTCACACACAGCGGCACTTGCATGTACACTTCGTGCCCACAATCTCCAGCAACAGAGCAGCCGCCCAGGGGAGGAGAGAACAGTCCCAGCAGGCAAGCAGTCCCCCCACTTCATTCTCCTCGGCCACCTAGGGAGGAGGGATCCCGGACGCAAAGTTCCGCCTGCCTCTTTCCAGGCTGAGCTAGCTAGACTGCACGTCAGTGTCATGTGATCCCGCTTCCCCGGCTCTCCAACAGGGGAGAGGAGCTGAAGTGTGCATGTGCGAGCTTGTAGAACTGATTTTTAAATTATTAACAACTCGGTTTTGGCTGCATCAATCACTATCATATTACAGAAGCGGTTGTTATTGATCTCATGCTCCAAGCCTGCGACGTTTGGGGGCTCAACTCATCCAGGGGGAGGAGATATTGATGATTGAGGACGTCTGCATTTTGACCACAACCAATTAACGTTTAAACAGTCATAACATGATATTTTCCTGATGGATCTTTTTCAAACTTTGTGCATGGTCCTCACAACTTACAGCCAGGGTTAAATTTTCAGAAATGTAGGTCAAGCCATTTCCTCAAAATCGGGGCGTTAGCAGTCCCCTGTTTATAATGAACAGTGGTTGTGCATTTAAGTTTCAGGCTCCTGCTGGAACCTGAAAATACAGCAAGTCAGACAGATCTCAGAGCTGAAGTAAACTCTTTGGGCAAAGGCATACCAGTCCTCCACCATTAAAGTTAATGGGAGTTTTACCATTGGTAGAGTATCGCACTCTCAGTCTTATGCCTAATTCTTTCTTGACTCAATTGGCAATTTACCCAGGTGATGACTTTATGACCAAGTTCACCTATTTATAAAGCACATGAAATATTATTATTTAATTTATATCTGAGAATACACAGTATTTTATTCCCAGAGAAGGGGCACGTTAGGGTTGAAATGAGTATTTGCACAAACAGGAGTTCCCATCGAATTTATGGCATCTGTTATTGTCTCTGTTGAACTGGGAACTGAACGGTACCTGTTGACTTTTCAATTGATTTCCCATTCCCCATTTTATCATGAATATATACTGGTTTCTCACGTTACCGTTTACAGTTTGTCACTTTTCCATTCGTTTCCATTTCAATGTAATACCGTAATTTCTGTCTGAATTGTCTCTGGGCTGGGTTTATTCAGCCTATCAGCAGCTTGGTTACTCTGGTTTATTCTGTAGTTCGTTATTAATGGATGGAAGTTCAGAAGTAAAACAGAAACTTCGTAAAGCGTGAAGGTGGTAACTGGGAAGGACGGTAAATAGAAAGTCAGTAAATTGCAGTGGTATTTCCTGGTATTTTGGGAAGTTGAGAACCTGTATTGGTAAGTGGGAAACAAGTATCCAATACCATTTCCTAAAACGGTGGAATTTCCTGCGAGTAGCAATTTACTAATTCCAGCTCTAGGCCATGTAACTAGGGAGCAGATAAAGCCAGTTTTGATCTCCCTGTCATGATGCTGCTTGTAGGAAGAATGTTTTCAGAAGGTGGTCATTCATGGAGGCAACAGACAACCCTCCCCCGCCCAGGTCACCCGTGTCAAAATACCTGCCCTTGCTGTCAGAGGCGTAGCTAGGTTGGAATGAGCTCAGGTGCAAGAAATGGACTTGAGCCTAGGGTTCACCTGCGATATTCCGCTTCGGTTGTTGGAAATGCTTAGACCATTTCCCATTTTTCTGGAAAGTTAGTCCCAGGTACTTTAAAGTCCCAACTTACTCAATATTTTGTCCTTCTACTACAAATGAGTAGGTTTTATGGGCTCTCGAGAAGGCCATAATTTTAGATTTTTCATAGTTTATAGCCAGCTTGTTCTGTTGACAGAACTGAGCAAAGGCTACTAGTTGCCATTGCAAACCTATTCACGTTTGTGACATTATAGCCAAGTCGTCTGCATATAGCAGACAACCTATAATCCTCGAGGCTAGTTTAGGCGGGTGATATTCTCTTTTTGCCAGTAAAGGGGCAACCTCATTAATATAAAGGTTAAAAAAGCACATGGGGTTAATAAGCATCCTTGCCTAACTCCTCTACCAAGAGAGATATTCTTGGAGAGATGTCCCTGGTTATTTGATTTAACTCTCATACTGGCTTGCACATGAACTTTCTATATGAGGAAGAGGAACCGTGGGTCCATATCTAGAGTTTTTGCCACAGCATATTCCTATCTACGGAGTCAAAGGCTGTACGAAGGTCCATAAAGGCAACAAGCCTGCTGGGTGGATGCCACACATGTTATGAGCTGCAGGTGCTTCTCTGCCCGGCTGTGCTGTAACAGGACAGGATTTCTACCTCCCACCTCCTTCAGCTTGGATTCTGTGCCCACTTCCTCAGCTTAGGCCCTGGGAGAAATGTCCTTCCTGTCCCTATGATAGCTACGCCCCTGCTCTCCAACAATGGCTGAATTGATTCTCAAACCATAATTGAAAAGAAACACTACAGCAAATGAGGAATGGTGAGGACCAGTCAAAAAGCCAGCTTGACCAAAGAACAGCTATAAAGCAAGTCGCAAAAGGAAATGCATCTACATTAGTGGAAGACAGCTACCATTTAGGGAACATTTAACGCCTTGGTAGCAGCCACAGTAAATCGAGAGGCCACAAAGGGAATATCATACAGTGTGACTCTACCTTTAATTCTAGCATTTGCAACTGAGCCAGCTGAGGGTGCGGAATAGGAGTAACAGTACCGGACGATGCATGGCAGCGATGTACATAAATAGATGCTCCCTGATCGCAGCATCTCAGGAGACACAGCAAAACGGATCCCTGATTTTAGAGGTTAATTATTAGTTATTAATTATTAATTATTGATTATTAATATTGATTGCTTGTTGATTGATTGTTGATTATTAATGATTGAATATTGATTATTATTATTATTACGCCAGCAATTACCTGCCACTGCACAATTGTTAATTAAAGACTGGCCCCCTACCCCAAGGAGCTCACATTCTAGGAAAGAGAAGGGAGTGGGGAAAATAGGGAGAGACAGGGATCCCTTCATGAAGTTGAGAAGTCGCAGTTGCACACGGGTTAGAGCTTAGGCCACTTGCAGACAAGCGTGACGGGTGGGGGAACTTCTGGGAGCAGAGTTGATTTCCAAGCATTGTGCGATGGAAATTACGCTAGAAACCGGTTAACACCCTGCCCCACCCGCAGACGAGGGGGGTCCTGCATCGTGTGATGGAAAATCATGTTAGAAATGGGCTAAACTCCCTCCCCCGCACATGAGCTGAGCATGCCGGGATCGCTTCTTTTGGGATCTCTGCTCCCAGAAGTTCCCCTGCCCCTTCACTTCTCTGCAGGAGACCACAGTTACAGGGAAGAAATGCACCCAAACGAAAGGATAATAGAGGAAGCATCAGTTCGTGGGGATGAGGAGTTAGGGAAAGCCTGAGGGAAAAGACTGAGATTTGAAGGTCAGTTAGTGTACTCTATGGGCATGTGCTTCTCGGAGATTTCTTTGTTTATTTCTATAGACAGGCTCCTCATCGTTTCTTACACATTCTTCTGCTGGGGTGGGATTTGTCCTTTTGGAAAGGAGTGGTTGGGATTTTTTCTCCCACGCTTCAATAGGTTTCAGTGGATCTACAGAAGAATTCAGAAATATTCATAAGTATCCTCTCTGTTGACTTTGTCCATCTCTTTTCCTGATTAAGATGACACCTGTCTTGGCCATCGTAACCGGCTCCCATGACAAATAGGAGTGTCTTAAACTTCCCCTCCAAGGGGGGAGTAGGGGGGCACATAGCTCAAGTGATAAGAGCACATGCTTTGCATGTATAAGGTCCCAGGTTCAATCCCCAGCATCTCCACCTCAGGATTCCTGGTAGCACACCTTCTGGGGGCCTGGAGGGGTCTCAGGTAGCACCCAGAATGGCCTCTGCCAGAGATTCTGGAAGAGCCAGATTTGGACCCAAATTTGAAACCCCTGCTGCCATGTTAGCTTGTGACAATTCTGGGCTATGGACCATTGGTCTGACTCAGTTAGGCATTTTAGTTTAGAGGCTCCACATTGTGAAGGAGAAAGATGGAGACTGAAAGAGCCAAAACTAATTTACTAACAAGGCTTTGCAAGAGAGAAGCTGTTGCCTTTGTGCCATTCCTCAATGACACTTAGAAGAAAGGGAACGGCAGGGAGGGGTGGGAGGAGGAGATAGGATAGCAGTTTATAAAATCACGAGTGGTACAGAGACAGTAAATAGCAAGCCATTATGTATCTTTTTTCATAATACTAGAGTGAGGGGACACCAAAAGAAATGAAATGAAATGGCAGCAGTTTTAAAAGCAAACAAAAGGGAATAAATACCTTCTCTTCGCTAGGGGGCGAAACAAACTTTCCCATCGGATTCTGTTTTTGACAGAAACCGGTCATTTTGATCGATCTAGCAAAATGCAAATCAAAATGTGTTCCAATTCCCATTTCGGTGGATTGCTTGGAACAATTTTACCATAATTTTGCCTGTGCGCACAAGGTGGCAAAATCTTCCCGGTCGAAATTTTGATCGCTGTTCTGAAAACGCAGAAAAATTCTGTGAAAATGGAAAGGCTCTTTCAGCCCAGACCTACTTATCACACAATGCACAGTTGACCTTGGGAGCTCATTGCTGTGTTGGGTATGTTGTGGAGGCCAATAGCATTATGGGGTTCTGTACAGGACTGGGTATGTTCTTGGAGGATAAGTCTACAAATAGTTATTAGCTAAGCTGGTGACAGGACAAAACCTCTAGTTGCTGGGACATGGGAGTAAATGATAGAGAATGGATCACTCCATGGACAACCTGTTTATTTTTATTTATTTATTTATTTAGAACATTTTTACCCCGCCCCTCCTGCCACTGGCAGTTTGGAGCAGATAACAAAATCATGCATAAAAATAAAATATATAAAACATTAAATATTAAAAACAATGATAAAAATGAGGAGACAGAAAACGCCTTACCACCCCCCACCCTCACCCTTCTCCCTCGCCAAACGCCTGGCGGAACAGCCAGGTCTTACGATTCCTGCGGAAACTTGGGAAGTCAAGGGCCACATGGGCCCCCACGGGGAGGGAGTTCCAAAAGCACGGTGCGGCCACCGAGAATGCCCTGTCTTGCGTGGCCCCCCGGGAAACTCGAGGGACCTCCAACAGGGCGCCCCCAGATGACCGCAGGGGCCGGTCCAGAACCCGAGGAGTGAGGCAGTCTTGCAAATAGGCAGGGCCCAGACCGTGTAAGGCTTTATAGGTCAAAACCAACACTTTGAATCGGGCCCGGAGGACTGTCGGCAGCCAGTGCAGAGATCGGAGCACTGGTGTAACGTGCTCTCGGCGGCCTAGCCCCACCAGGAGCCGGGCCGCCAAATTCTGCACCAGCTGCAGCTTCCGAACCACTTCTCTGGGTTTTGCTTGGAGACTCTGGGAGAAGCCCTGATTGGTTAAGCAGTGGCAGATAGCCATGTCAGAATGGAGGCGGGCCCTAAGGAATTTCCCGCCCCTTTCTGAAATAGGCCTGGTCCAAAGAGTCTCATGGTGCTCCATAAGAGCTGGGGTTATGTCAGAAAAGAGTATGATGGCCCGCTTGCCCCCTCCCCCCCGCCCTTTCCAGAGTGGTCCTGGCTGCTGCGGACTGTCTTGACATCACAATGCTCTTTATGGAGTGGGTTATACCAGAAAGGGGTGTGACAACCCATTTGCTCCTTCCCTGTCAAAGTGACCCCACCTCCTCTGGCTGGAAGTCCAGAGCAAGGTGGTAACCCTAACCATTGATCTGACCCATTACTGCATTTACGTTGTCTGCTCTCCTTCATCTCCTTTGCAAAATGCAGATCCCAAGCCCCACACAGGAGTGATACCATGACTGTGTTACCTTAGCTCGCCAGGGATCTTCTGAAGCCTTTGCTTGCCAAGGAAGAATACAGTATGGTCTACAAGGCATTATGGTTTCCCCAATGAGAGCGGAGTTACAATACTTACATACAGAAAATCAGGAGAAGGCAGACTTTTGTCTTGAGAGTATTTTTTCCTTGAGTTTTTCTCTTAGGAAAATGACTTTCCATCATCTCACCTAACATTTATGGTGTAAAACAAACTCTTGCCAGATGGGAGGCACGTTTATAAATCCAGCATAAGCCCTTGGTGCTTCTGAAGTATTTCAGCATCCATAAGATGTCCCAATTTCCTTCCTATGTTTTGCCTTCATTAGTTTATACCCCTTTATTAGGGCTGGATTTTTAGATTGTGGAGGACACTTAAATAAACTCTTGAGCCTGCCCACTTAACAGCGTTATCTAATTTCTTGATTCCCTTCTTCTTTCCTGGGGGCATGCATGCCCTCATCAACTCTTTAACTCTATCTTTCATGACAGTCTAGAGAGAGAATGTGATTGTCATGTTGGTACCAAGAACAATAGATGGGGACAAAGTAGTTCAGATGGTCTCTTCCACTGAACCAACCTGATCTTCCGTTGAAGTTTGTCCAATAAAATATGCCATCTGAACTACTTTGCCTCCATCTTTAACTTGATGTCTAAAATGCCTTTGTGCTGAGCTGATGGGTTCTCATTTCTTTAGGGTCCTTATGACTATCCTCCTCTCTTTACTATATGAATTTTTCTTTCTAAAATGGTTGGGACTATTTTTTGTTGTTGTTGTATGACCCCCTACTTCCAAGGATGCTGAACTTGATTATAGCGTGCTCACGGAGGGATGCCAGCTATGGTGATCTCTTGTGGGTTCTGTAGACTGCCTATTATTTTATACAGTTGTGCCTAAGGGCCCCAGTTATGGACCAAGGCCCCATGATGCCAATCACCATAAACCCACATAAGAAACACATTGGGTGATTTCACACAGACAGCACCTATGCCTCTTCCTCATCCCCGGGCGGGCTTTCTGTTTAAAGACAGCCCACCAGATGTGCAGGCAGAGCAGAGGTGGGGCATGCTCTGGGGGAGCCCTGCTTGGGGTGCGCTGGAATAGCCAGGAGCAAGCACCGCCAGTGGAGCAGGCAGCCCAAACCTGGGGCACCAGCTGGAGGTGAAGCTGCTGTCTGTCTGCTTGGTGGATGACTATTGCAACTCCATTCTCGGCTGGGGGTTGCCCTGGGCAACACCATGGAGTTGTGGGCAGCAGCTCAGAGTGTCAGGCGATTCGGGGAGGAGGCGCCGGATGGGCAGACCATGGTCCGCGGCAGCCACTGGGCCCATTTAAAATGGACTCTGGTGGGGCTGCAAGCGGGAAGACGTGAAAACACCCATTGTATTTGTGGGCTTATAGAGAGTAGGAAGCTGAAGCAGAGGAGCCATTTTTATCTGGCTCCTTTATTGTTCTGTTCAAGTCACAGGAAGAGGAAGTAGAGCTCTCTGGGGAACAGAGCTACCAAACTCTTTAAAGGGACAGTACATCGCAAAACACAACTTCTATATCAAAGAGCTTACAATCAAAGTATATGTCAGGAGACAATAGGTGGAAAGACAGATAGGGAAAACTATGGGATGCTTACCACATACCAGTTGTCCAGCAGGAAAGGAAAGCTGCTTAGTGGTTAATATCTGAGCATAAGATCATAAGAACTGCCATATTGGCTCAACCATGAGCCATCCAGCCCAGTATCTTGTCTCTGACAGTGGCCAGAGGCCTCAAGTGAAGTGTACAAAACAGGACATTTACGGAGTGATTCCCAGTCATTCACTCCCAGGTTCCAGCAGTCAGAGGTTCCCTCCCCCAACCAACTTGGCTAATAACAATTGATTGACCTATCTCCCAGCCTCATGTGGAACACTTATTTGTTTATTTATTAAATTTCTACCCCGCCCCTCCTAAAGCAGCTCAGGACGGCTTACAATAAAAAAGACAATCACATATAAAATATATCTAAAAACAGTTAAAACATATCAAAATACAATATTCAAAGTATTAAACAGGGCCCGGGAACTCAATAAAACAATAAATAGGGTAAGAAAGATAAAACCCTCTAACTCCCCCTTCCCCCCTCCCCAAAGGCCTGGGCGAACAGCCAGGTTTTACAACTTCACCGGAATGTCAGAAGGCTTGGGGCCAGGTGAACCTCCTCCGGGAGGGAGTTCCAAAGGCGCGGCCCGGCCACCGAGAATGCCCTCTCCATTGTGGCCCCCCGCTTAACGCGGGG
>QEPC01012362.1:8928976-8947112 GCA_003113815.1 Sphenodon punctatus
AAGCCAGTGGTCTGAGGCGAAAAGGGATGGTGATTGGGCAGGCTGGCTGCTACTCCAAGCCTCTCCACCACTGGTTCCTGGAAGTCTGCTCCTCAGCTGACTCCCCCTCCCTGTCACGTTTTGCCTTCCAGTAACACATTTTTGCCACCCAAACTCACCCAAACACGATCCGAACTGACCGAACTGTTTGGTCATTTCGACGTTCGGAATCTAGTTCGATTCGGTCATTTCGTGTTTGGATTCGGGTTTGGGTTTGGTCGTCCGAATAGGCTGAGTTCGGGCCGAACTCCGAACTTCCGAACCGCGTTCGTCCATCCCTACACATAACCACTCTCACTCGTCCCCTCCACCAAAGGCCTGGCAGAACAGCCAGGTCTTACACAAACAATGAAAAGTCAACAGGTCTGGGGTCAGGCGAGCCTCCTCCTGGAGGGAGTTACACAGCTGGGGTGCATCCACTGAGAACGCCGTCTCCATAGTGGCCCCCTGATTAACTCAGGGGACCTCCAGGAAGGTGCCACCAGCAGACCGCAGGGGTTGATCCATGACCCGAGAAGTGAGTTGATACTGCAGATAGGTTGGGCCCAGGCCATGTAGGGCTTTAAAGGCAAGAACCAACACCTTGAATTGAGCCCGGAAAAAAATAGGCAGCCGGTGCAGAAGACATCATGGATTTTCCTTGGGTCCTTGGGTCTGACGCTGAATGCAACTTGAGTGGAAGAATGTTAAGTTGTAAAGGACGGTCATCCATCCTAACTGAGACTCCAGGAGAATCCATTACAGGTGGAAGATCTAATATATCTTCTTCTGAGAAATGGTCTTCCTTTCGGTCCCACAAGATCAGCATTGACACATCAGAAGAGGAACAGTATGGAACATGGGCGCAAAGACCGGAGAGATTAGGGAGCCAGTATTGAAGAGTTGACTATCTCCTGCATCGTAGATTGGGGAGAGGTGTCGCTCTGTTTTTACATGATAGATCCGGAGATGACTCTGAAGGTCAGGGGTGGGACTTTTTGGGGTGAAGGAGAGGGGTGGTTTAAATGACCAACTAACCCTTTCATCTAAAATAAACTAATGGTCTGCTCACTCAGGCCTCTAAACTAATCTTTATGGTCCCCCACCCAGACCTTTTTTGCAAAACAGGGTATTCAAGCTATGTGGCATCTTAAAGCGATTCATGCCTTTATTGCCATATGCGGTAAGCAATTAAATCTCATGATTTGAGGCTAAGCAGAAGAATACAGCCGCTGGCTGACACTCGGTGTGGGTCTTCCCCACCAGGTAGGGGGCCTCTATGCCGTTGTGTACTCAGCCTAAATAGGTCAAGGATGTGTGTGTGTGTGTGTGTGTGTGTTCTCACTCAATCCTGGCATGGAAAGAGAGAAGGGGACATCTCATTATTTTACTAGTTCATAATTAGGCTCGAAATTAAAAGGTTTTTAACCATTACAGCAGTGTGAGTGAAATTCTATTTCTCACACACGAATGTATCCAATTCTGTTTTAAAGCAGTTATTAATGACACCCCCTCCCCCCGTTATTTTAAGCATTAGGGTGCTCTGGTCACTGCACATCCCTGCTTAAATATTTTCTTATAGGTTCTCTTTCTCTTTTTGTGGTTTTTCCTGTTAGGGAAATGTGGGTATGGTGAATCCTGCGTCAATGCAAGGGGCTGGACTAGATGTCGCTTGAGGCCTAAGCCTGCTGTTTCCCCCCTTATAGACTGATAAAGGTGTCTGCGTGTATCTCCCCCCCCCCCGACCCCTTTCTGGGAGGCGTAGAAACCAACATGTAAAAATATGCATAAATACATAAAAGTACATAAAAATCCCCTAAAGTCCCCCTTTCCCCCATACTCCTGCTTCCAGCCCCTAGCCCTCCCTGCCAAACTCTCGGCCAAATAGAAAGTCCTTCCCTCATCTCTGAAAAAGTTCAGGCCAAAGCTCTAGCTAACCTTATTGCAAAAGCCAAGGGGAAGGGGTCTCAGCTATGGGCGTTTGACCTATGTCAGGGTGAGCTTCTCTGTGCCTCTAGCCCTTTTGCTTTGATCATTGATTAAGGAACAGTGTGTCTACTCCTGAGCATATTAAAGCCTTCAGTGAGAGTCAGCTTTGGCCTTGTGTCTTGCCATGGCTCTCAGTTACATGATGTTGCTACTGAGCATTGATCTCTTGGTATGGAATTACTTCTGTCTAGTAAAAACAGCAGTAACTTTTATTGGAACAAATTCTGCTGGTGAGCATATGTAAATCAGGGGAAGGGGAGCTGTTAGAGTGTAGCCTTGAACCCCATACCACTGGGTTGGGGAACCATGGCTTGTCCCCTATGCCATATCCTTATCTGTGTAAGTATAGATCTTTCCTTGTGTTGTCTGTTCTCTCTCTGGCTCTTGTTCTGTGGTTGGCCACCCCCACCAACTTCCCTATTGGCTCCCAGCCTTATATAAGGCATGCTGGGATCTGGAGACGCTGACTGGGCGTCTGTTGTTGTTTCTGCTGCCATTGTGGATTGACTTCATTCCCTGTCAGATTGTGTCTTTCTGGATTCCGTAGGTGTGCTCCCCTCTAAGTTCTAGACTGTGGGTCTATATAAAGATCCGGTGTCAAAACCCCTAAGCACATTTTTGGCTGTTGTGTGTAAGCACCATAACGATCCCAACATCAGTTTGGCCACCCGTTGAACACACAATGTGAACACCATTGCATCACAAAGACAATTTGCCTGTTTTGGCTGAACACGTGGCCAACGTTATGTCTAATGATATCATGTGGCGTGTTAGCAGGTGCAACACGGAGAACAAAGCAGCAGCGCTTGCGTGCTGAGATCAGGTGGTGAGCAAAACACCGATTGGTCCCGAGATGGGCTGTGTGTCTAAGCAGTGCCACATGGTGAACACAAGGCCAAACCGGTGTTCATATCAAGGTTAAAACACACATTCAGACACCTGTCGACGTTATGTCTAAAGACACCTTATGTTCCTTTGTCCCTGATATCTCTCTCTACTGCCCCGTTCTTTGCAGTGCACCTGTTCTCTAATACTGTTAGCTTGTTCCCTCTCAGCTCCTAGCAGACCTCTGCTAAGCCTTAGTTTTTCTTGGTTCCATGCTAGGCTCCTATTTCCCCTACCTATCCTTTAGTTCCCCTCCTTGCCCAGTGTCTAGTTTCCCCTATAGTTGTATGTTGTTCCCCATTATGTTCCCTTCTTTGTTACTATCCTAGTTCCTGTACAGCTGTGTATGGCCATGTGCCCCTCCTCCCTAAATGCCTGATTCTCCTTACAGTTGTGTGTTCTGCTAGGCTGTGTTTCCTTCCCTGCTATGCTGTTTGTGTGTCACCATAGTTAGTACCTTGATACCACCTGTTTAGCCCTCTACCTCTGTGTCTGATTGGATAGTCTTCTATCCCTGTTTGTTGCCCTCCTTGGTATCTAGTTCCTTCTATTAACCTCTTAGCCTCACTCTAGCAATTTGTCTCTTCATAGCTTAGTTTCTGTGTGGTGTTTTCCTTGTAGGTTTCAGTCCTCCCTAGTATTGTCTATTCCTTCTTATTTGTGTAGCTTCTGTCTGCCCAATATAAGTCTCAGGGTGTCTTTAGCCACAACGTCAATGGGTGTCTGAATGTGTGTTTTGACCTTGATATGAACATCAGTTTGGCCCTGTGTTCACCATGTGTCGCTGCTTAGACACACAGCCATCTTGGGGCAAATTGGTGTTTTGCTCACCACCTGATCCTGGCACACAAGCGGTTGCCATGTTGTACCTGCTAACATGCCACATGATATCATTAGACACAATGTTGGCCACGTGTTCAGCCAAAACATGCAAATTGTCCTTGTGATGCAATGGTGTTCACATCGCGTGTTCAACGGATGACCAAATTAGTGTTGGGATTGTTATGGTGCTTACACACAATGGCTGAACACGTACCAGATCTTTGTTATGTCTAAAGACGCCATCAGTCTGAAGAGAGCATTTCATGAGCCAGAGTATGAGAGTTCCAAATGATGAGCTCTGCTCTTAGTCTTATGGCTTAACTGCCTTGATATCCCAAGGGAACTGTGACCTCGTGGCTCCTCCCGTGGTTATTATAGTGTAGGTGCAGGAATTCGGGGCTCTGCTAGTGGGTAACTGAGTTCTATCTCTTTCTTCCCAATAGGTGGTGCTACCACCTTCCCCTTTGAGAACCCTGACAGGAACCTTTCCTCTCTTGTGAAAACTTTGAAAATTAGTACCTGCTCCACGTGCAAGATAGGAGTTGTGGGCATGGGGGAAGAAAGGGGAGGGTCCAGTTCATAGATGTCTGCCATGGATCCATTGTCTGTCCTTGAGTGCATGACCTTCTCCTCACTCACTTCCTCTGAGATCACTCTTTTAGTGCTTGAGTGTAGGGACTGGACCCATGGAGCAAATGTGCATGTGCAGCCCCTCCTCTCTTCCCTTCACTGGCTTCCCCTTCCTGAACGAATCCTGCACAAACTCCTAGTCTTCACCTATAAAGCTCTTCACAACGTTGCTCCCCCCTACCTCTCTGCACTTATCGCCCTCCATACTCCAGCCCGTGCACTTCGCTCCTCCTCTGTCCCTTCTCTCACCCTTCCACGCCTTCCCTGCTCCCCTAAGCGCCTTCGTCCCTTCTCACTTGCTGCCCCCCATGCCTGGAACTCCCTCCCTGTCCACATCCGCCTTGCCCCCTCCCTTCATACCTTCAAATCTCTCCTTAAAACTCACCTCTTTCGCTCTGCTCTGTCTGACTCTTTATCCTGCTGAGCCACTATTCCTATACCTACGATCGGTTTACCCTTATCCTTGCAACATGGACCTGCCTGCTGTCATTCTCATCGTAACCAAGCCAAGTACGTGCACTTGAGACCTCGCATCTTCATGAATGTTAGACCCCTTGTCTCTCCCTCTGTTCCCCTTCCTAAGTCTCTCCCCCAGCTCCTGTCTCTCAGATTGTAAGCCCTAGGGGCAGGGACCCTGTCTATTTTATTACTTTGTAAAGTGCCAGGTACACTGCTGGCGCTATATAAATATTTGTTAATAATAATAATAATAATAATAAATCCAGGGACTGGAAAGGGTCCAAGGAAAAAACCAACAACAAACCCACCACCACCATTGGCTGGATTCCAGAGGTTCCCCATTCTGATGTAAGCTTTAGAGTTGTACAGAGCTCATCCTGAGCTGGGCCAATAAAAGGCATCCTGTTAACTACTCTTGTCTCTCTCATAGTCAGGACCAATATGGCAGCCACAATTGAAGAAATAATTGCAAAATGGAGAATGGAGATCAGAATGGAGATCAGAATGGAGATCAGTCCTAGAGACCTGTGTTTTTTAAAAAAAATATCACACAAGTGTGTGCCTCATTCCAGGAAAGCTGAAGTAAAAAGACCGCAGCCTGTGGTTGTGTTTGTGGGTGGGGAATGTGAGGTGAATTTGGTATCAACTATGTGGGAGGGAGAGAGAGAGAGAGAGAGTGAGTTATACCAAACAGCGGCCCCTCCCTTCCCTGCAGAAATGACAGGAGCCGATTACAATCAAGATAAATAAGAAAAGACATAAACATCTGCAAAGCAACAGCACCCAAAGGAAAAGAGCACACGACAGGGGCAGATAGAACAGAAGCGACTTTTCTCCCTCTGCGCCCATCCGATTCCTATAGGGAGGGTCAATCAGCTGTTATCTGCTCCGAGTCAGACCCTGAGCCAGAGAGAGGAGCAGCTGAGGCAAGGCAGAGGCGGTGCACGGAAGGGACCAAGCGCACTGGAATTATTTATTTTTGAGTTTGGCATTTGGATCAGCTTTAAAGAGACAACAAGGATAAGCAAGTGGGCAATTACAGTCCCGACATGCACTCTATAAATGGGAGAGACTTGCCGTTGATACTGGACACATTAAAATTCTAATGCACTGAGGCTGCTTTGGTCACTCCATTCATCATAGAACGCGAAAGGAGATGGGAATTAATTAATAAATAAGGGAAAGAAAAGCTTGTGTGTGTATTGCCTCTGGCTTGCTTCTTTTATCTTCTGTTGATGGCTGTTCAGTTTTGTTTTTGCCAAGTGAATTAATACAATTCACTTTTAAGGGTTCAGTAAATTGGATGGGGATCTGGGAACACACAGTCGCCTGAGCACCAAGACCCCCCCCCCTTTTGTTTGCCCTCTACCTGATGTTATTTGAGATAAAAGCTTCATATGAGTCAGCTGGTGGACGGACCTTTGCTCTAATCTTCTTGGGTTTCCTGCTTTGGTTTAAAGATGTATTACCATTAGGGTCGTGTTTTCGGGTTCTGAGGGAAGCCATATACAGCTCGCCCTCAGTGATTAGTCTTTATGGTGGAAGATGTAGGTTTCAGAGACCTGCTCCCGTGTTTTGAACACCGTTACAACATCCTCTCTAGAATTATTTCCAGCAGATTTGTGGTGCTGATGATTTGTAATGCAATAAAAGGTGAATTTGTATCCATGCTAATCATGGCATCCATTAGTGCCACCAATGCTCTTTCTGCCTCTGCTCCCAGTGCCACTCACATAACACCTGCTATGGCCACCTCCACCACCGGTCTCGGGCAACAACTGGTAGAGATACCTGTATTCATTAAAACCTACCTACCATTGCTGGGTTATGCTGACTTTAAAAATTGGTAGCAGACTTAGCAGCAATTTTAACAGTATTTTTCTTTCTTTATGGGCCTGTCAAACTGGCAGAGCCACATTGCACTCGTCTGCCAAAAAAACTAGAACCGAAACAGATACAGATACCAGAATAAATGTTTGTTTCCTCCCTCTCCCCCAATTTCAGATAAGCTGTAGTTGACCTGAACAACATTCTTTATGACATTTGAGCAACTGAGCTTTTGCAAATTCAGTTATTTCATTCATATTGTGTGGGGGCTGGTCAGTCTGGCCTCCCTCAACCCTGGGGTTGAGTCATCATCGGCCCGCTGTGACCTTTTTGCGGATTATTTTGCGGAGAAAATCACTTGTCTTCACCAAGACCCTGATGCCGCACTTAATACAGTGAAGGATTCAGAGGTTGTAGAAACCCCGACTTGTGGGATCACTTTCAGTTGGTGACACCTGTTGACATGGTGGGTGTGCTTGGGGTAGTTCAAGCCACTTCTTGTGAATTAGATCTGTGCCCATCCTGGCTGGTTAAGAGCTGCTGGGAGACAATGGGGCTGTTGCTGGCCAGCATGGTCAACGTCTCCCTACGGGAGGGCAGAGTGCCGGGCTGCCTCAAGGAGGCAGTGGTGCAGCCTCTGCTCAACAAACCATCGCTTGACACTGACTCCCCTGCCAGCTATTGGCCTGTCTCTAACCTTCCCTTTTTAGGGAAGGTTATTGAGCGGGTAGTGGTTCAGCAGCTCCAGATGCATCTTGGCAGCATCGGTTATCTTGATCCTTCTCAGTCTGGCTTTCGTCCGGGTCATGGTACTGAGACAGCACTTGTGGCTTTGGTGGATGATCTCCGCCGTGAAAAGGATTGGGGTTGATTGACCCTACTGGTCCTGTTAGATCTTTCGGCAGCATTTGATACCGTTGACCATGAGATGTTGGTGATGTGCCTGTGGGACAGTGCAGGGGTGGGCGGGATCATTCTTGAATGGTTCCGCTCATTCCTGACCGGAAGAACTCAGCAGGTGGTACTCGGTAACTGTTTTTCATCTTACCGAGACCTCTTGTGTTGGGTTCCGCAGGGTTCTGTTTTGTCCCCTCTCCTGTTCAACATGTATATGCAGCCGCTCGGCGAGGTGATCAGAGGGTTCAGGGTGAGGTGTCATCAGTATGTGGACGACACCCAACTGTATCTCTCATTTCCAACCGACCCAGGCCCGGCTGTCTCGGTGCTTACCCGGTGTCTGGCAGCTGTGGGGGACTGGATGAGGGCTAACCGACTGCAACTGAATCCTGACAAGACGGAGGTGATGTTAGTGGGGAAGTCGGTGGAGGTGACAGCTCCTTCGGTTGATGGGATCTGTCCTCCACTGTTTTCCCAGGTACGGAACCTGGGGGTGCTCCTCGATGTGCAGCTCTGCCTGGATCTCCCGGTGAAGGCTGTGGCGAGGGGTGCCTTCCACCAGTTAATCTGGTGCGGTGGTTTCGGCCGCTGGTTTCGGTTCCTGACCTGGCCACAATCATCCATGCTTTTGTCACCTCTCGGTTAGACTGCTGTAATGCGCTCTACGTGGGGCTACCTATGGTGACGGCTCGGAGGCTGCAGCTGGTGCAGAATGCGGCAGCCTGACTCTTGGTGGGACTAGGCCACTGGGAGCACATTACACCAGTGCTCCGATCTCTGCAGTGGCTGCCAATAGTCTTCTGGGCTCGATTCAGAGTGTTGGTTTTGACCTATAAAGCCTTACATGGCCTGGGCCCTGCCTATTTGTGAGATTGCCTCACTGCCCGGGTTCTAGACCGGCCCCTACAGTCGTCCAGGGATGCCGTGTTGGAGGTCACCCAGGTTTCCTGTGGGGCCACGCAGAATAGGGCGTTCTCGGTGACCTCGCTGCGCCTTTGGAATTTCCTCCCAGTGGGGGCCCGTCTGGCCCCGGACCTCCCAGCCTTTCACAGGAACTGTAAGACCTGGCGGTTCTGTCAGGCATTTGGCGAGGGAGAGGGGAAAGGAGAGGGGAGACTGGTGAGGGTTGAGGTGGGTTGTTCCTTTTTTACTATTTGTTATTATTATTGTGTGATGATGTTTAACGTTTTATTATATTTTATTTTTTTATTGAGGTAGTTAGCTGCTCTGGGCTGCCTGCGGCAGGAGGGGCGGTACAACACTCTTAAAATAAATAAATGAATAAATAAATATTCATTAATGTTTGGTTTCATTCATTTCCGGTTTTGTTTGCTTTGTTTTTTTTGGTCATTTCTATCAGTAACAACAATGAGTGCATTTTTACATGTGCCACTCTGCACATGGATTGAAATAATCTGCTTTTAGAATAGTTTCGCAGGTGGCATTTAGGCGTGCCACTTCCATCTCAAACTGCGACTCGCACATTCTTTTGAAACTACATTGGTAAAACCTCGGGGTGAGGGATGAAGTCAATCTCTGTGACTTTTTGAATTGGTATTCAGCTGATGGCATTGCTGGTGATATGAAAGATGAATTAGCATTCCTCAAAGGCATTTAGAAAAAAATCACTGCCCCCAAAATAATGTTACCATTTCAGTTATTAAACAAACCGCATGACATCTCTCTGCAGAAACGCTTCCCCAACCCGATTGTTTTACTTTGCATATTTTGCTGCATTCCAGCATGTCTGGCTAGCCTGGAAAGATCATTTAGTGCGCTCAAAAGTCTCAAGAACTACCACTGTGCAACAGTACTGAGTCAGTCAAGAATTAATGGACCAGCAATTCTTGCAATTGGAAGTGATCTGGCAAGCTCAGTCAGTTTCAATGACATTATTGGGCTTTTTTTCTTGCAAAAAAGACAAGGAAAGCGCCGTTATAAGTTGAAAATTTTCAAATAAATGATATGGGAACTTCTTTGCTTTTTCTAGTTTCTTGATATCAGTCTTTATTGTCATAGTGAGATGGGGGGTCCTGTCTTTGCTTCTTTTTAGCACGTGTATTTACCAGTCTTGTATTTTACCATCTCTTTGCTTGTAGTCAAGGTCGAATTAATCTATTTCTGGTACTTTAGTTATACAATTAGGGCTGAATGGGCTTTGTGGGTTTGTTATTTTATTTATTTATTTTTACAATTTATATGCCATCCCTTCCTGCCTCAGGCATCTCGGGGCGGCTCACAATATATTAAAACATTTCAAAAAATTAAAACATTAAAATAAACCATAATAATTTCAATTAAAACAATATAAAACCCCATTCCCCCCCCCCCCACCTAACCCAATCCACCCACCCCATCTCCCTCCGGAAAGGCCTGGCGGAACAGCCAGGTCTTACATTGGCTGCGGAAAGAGGGGAGGTCGGCAGCCAAGCGGATCTCCAACGGGAGGGAGTTCCACAGCCGCGGCGCAGCCACGGAGAACACCCTCCTCATAGTAGAAACCCGGGAACCCCGGGGAACCCCGAGGAGGGCGCCCCCAGCTGACCGCAGGGGCCGCTCCAGGATCCCAGAGGGTGAGGCGGTGCTGCAGATAGGCTGGGGGCCCAAGCCATTTAGGGCTTTAAAGGTCAACACCAACACCTTGAATTGGGCCCGGAAACCTACCAGCAGCCAGTGCAGAGAGCAAAGCATCGGTGTGATATGCTCGCATCGAGCCATCCTTGTTAAGAGATGGGCTGCATTCTGCACCAGCTGCAGCTTCCGAACCAATACCAAGGGTAGCCCCACGTCGAGCGCGTTGCAGTAATTCAGTCTCGAGGTAATAAAAGCATGGATGACCGTGGCCAGATCTGAGTCTGAGACATACAGCCTAAGCTGACGCACCAGATGTAACTGGTGAAATGCTCCTTTTGTCACAGCCATCACCTGAGCATCTAGGCAGAGCTGTGGGTCCAGGAGCATCCCCAGACTTCGGACCTGAGAAACCGGGTGGGGGGAACCCCATCAATGATGGGAACCACCACCCCCGGCCCTCCCCACAACCATCACCTCCGTCTTGTCAGGATTTAGTCTCAGGTAGCTCGCCCTCATCCCTATAGCGGCTAAACACCGGGTAAGCACTGAGACTGCAAGGCCTGAGTTGGAGGAAAATGAGAGATATAGCTGGGTGTCATCAGCATATTGATGACATCTCACTCCATACTCCCTAACAACCGCTCCCAGAGGCTGCATGTACACATTGAACAGGAGAGGGGATAAGATGGAACCCTGCGGTACCCCACATGTGAGGCCCCGGGGGGAAGATGAAAACTCCCCCAGCACCACACGCTGGGTTCTCCCAGCCAGGAATGAGCGGAACCATTCAAGAACAATCCCGCTAATCCCTGCCCGGTCCCGCAACCGTGTCCCCAACAACTCATAATCAACAGTATCAAATGCAGCCAAGAGATCTAACAAGATCAACAGGGTCGAATGACTCCGGTCTAACTCCTGGGAGAGGTCGTCGGCCAAGGCCACAAGCGCAGTCTCCATGCCATAACCCGGATGAAAGCCTGACTGCGAGGGATCGAGAAAATTAATCTGATCCAAATGCCCCTGAAGCTGCTGAACCACCACCCGTTCAATAACCTTCCCTAAATAGGGAAGAGGCCAGGGCTTGTCCTGTTTCAGTATTGTCAAAGATTGTGAGGAGACTAAAGACAGTCCTAACTCAGGTATTTCCCAACTCAACAGTTAACATCCTGCCATCCATGGACAATTGAGTACTCTAGTCCCAGTAAGGACAGAAGCCATTAGCAAGACTGTTGAGGCACAACTCCTCCACCCAAGAGATGCCTAGAGCCATTTGTTCCTGATGAGGGCCATCTCAAAGTCAGGAGAGAACAATGTGCCAGGAAGATGCTAATTTGCTCAGAGGACTGGGAGCTGGGAGACTCACCCTTTTCTCTACAACAGTTGGGCACCAAAAGAACTGTTAAGCCTCAACGATCCATAAACAATGGAAAAGGACTCTCTCTGCGAAAGAAGAGTGACGTCACCTCTTTCCCACAAACCCTCCTACAGATCTTTCTGTGAAGCAAGCACCTCAGCCCCTTCACCTCCACATTTTTAACAGCAGCACCTAAAAAGGTATATAAGGACTGGTCTAAACAGATGGAACGTTGAATGACGGCTTGTGATCACTAGCATCAGGAGTGAACCACGTGGTATCCTTCCCTTCCTGACATTGCACACATGGATCACACTCTCATCGTACCCCAACAGCCCATCTCTCCAGCTTCACCTGAGCCCCCCTTCCAGCCTTCCTGAACCAACGCCTGCACGGACTCCAGCGTGTGGCACTGGACATGTAAGAAACATTACTGTGTAGGGCTACTTCTGCTTAGGTGTGGGTAGCGTGGTAACCCGCCAAAACTAGGAAACCAGGACTTGTGCTTTTCTGAAATTCTTTTCTTCTAATAAAATTATATTTGAAATTAAAGTGGGTTGAACTTAAAGGCGATCTTCGATCCCGCTCAGCTGATGGGCATATGCCGTCACTGCTCATCGTGTTCATTATTGTGGTTGGACCTTCCCCAGTCCATTGTGAACAATAATTGAGTGAAGCTACATGGTGAAGCTGTGCCCAGGATCCTAGGTACTAGGTCACCTTCTGGCTACCCACATTCCTTTCTACCAGCTGGCTTATAAAGTTCATGGGTCCGTGCGCACACACACGGCTGTTCCCCATTTTAAAGCCAAAATGGGTAGGTGAGTACTTGTTTCCCATTGCTAGTATAGGTTGGGTCCTCGAAGGTATTACTCATTGGTAGTAAATCCACTACTGTTTTCAGCTCTCATTGTGTTCCATCATCTGGCCTGTTTACAGAGGAGTAATTTGCCCTGTAGCAACAGCCAGTTTGCTCTGCATTGGTGTGTTCAGTCTCTGAAAATCCATTGCTCTGCGTATAAACGAGACTTCTGATGAAAGGAACTGCAGGAGTATAAACTTTTTTTCTCCTGCTCATCACTGATCAGGCTCTTTTTATTCTGTAGCCGGCAAAGGCATTCTCCTTTCAGTTCTGCATTCAGCTGGGATGTGTACAAATTTGTCCTATGAATAGTACAAATAATATCTCTTTAAGGGAGTGAACATCAAGGACATTGAGTGGAAATTATTTGTTACTCTAAGAAGAAAGGAATGGGTGGATCCAGGCGATATTATCTTGCGAAAGAGACACAATCCAAGCTGACAGTTAGCTAGGATAATCATTCATTCACAAACCGCCAGTTGGAGGTGGGTCAAGGGCACAAGCTTGTTTCTAGCTTCTCTTTACACTTGGTTTGGATGTGTGCAAGGCTTAATTTGTGGACAGGTTTTAAATTCAAGGGAGTGGGGGACTGAGCCCTATTCCCAATAAGAGTTTACACCCAGAATTTAACAGACTGAGGCCCTTTTCCAATGGGCCACGACCGGGGCGGGCGGTGGAGGAGCATGCCCCTATCGGGGCAGTATGTGGGGGTGCAGGTATATACGGGTGCACACCTATCCCCCGCACATCCCCCTGCGTTGCTATGCATGTCCCTGCACAGAGCAACTGGTGTTTTCGCCAGTTGCTCTGTGTGGGGGTGATGGGTGGAGATGTGTGAAGATGCGTGGTGCGCGGGAGTGTCTGCGCATGCATACCCACCGGCTGAAGCTGTGTAAATGAGACACTTGGGGGCATGCTTGGGTGCATCTTGTTTGAAAAGGGCCTTTAATTTAACGGTCATTTCAGGGTTAGAAATGAAAGCCAAAACCAACCAACCAACCAACTAAACAACTCCACCGCTAGATGGTTTATTTGGCTTTCATTATTTCTAGTGCTGGTCATTGTACAGATTAAATCACAAACTCCTGAATTATATTTTTTTTAGTATTTAGTATTTTTTAATGTTTTTAATGTTTTAATTGTTTTTAGATGTATTTTATATTTGTGTGGGGTTTTTTGGTTTTGTAAGCCGCCCCGAGCTGTTTTAGGAGGGGCAGGGTAGAAATTTGATAAAATAAATGAATAAATATTCAGCTGTAGAGCATAGAGCTAAAACGATTACTCGCAAAAACAGCTAAACCCATCTGAACTGAAGTACTTGACCCAACCCAGCAACTTTGGATACTAATCAGTACCTGATTGCAGTCTGACAGGTAACCAAATTACTGATTTACCACTTTTCATCTCCATTTTCCAACATCCAGTCCTGATTTTGTGGTTTCCGATACAATTTCTTTTACTTTCATCCTGATTTTTATGGGTTCTGGTACTGATTAACTGTTTACTGACTGGTAAAATCTTAGCCTACAGGCCAGGTCAAAACCCTGGACACCTCCCAGGGCTAGCTAGCTTTGGCTGAGGTTTGTACTTAGCCAGACCCAAGCACTGACTGCCTCAGCCTCTGCAGGTCCGGGTTCTTATAGTCCCTGGTGGGGGCAGGGTCAAGGCACAGGCCACTGCTTCTTAAAGAGCCTGAGCCCAACCCATTACACCCCCCCCCCCCCAGAGCCTTGCCATCTTGGCAAGCTCGGCCAGCATGCCACTCGGCACCCAAACAGACAAATATAACACAGAATCGATCGCTAAGTCTGGTCTATATACATCCCTCAAAACAATACCTCTCTTACGTTTGTCCCCTGCATTTTAAACACATACACGCTTAGAATAATACGGACAAATACATTTCATAAGCAAAATACAACCCCCAAACCCACTTTCCATCTCCAACACAATACTTTCCTAGAGCGGATAGACATGGCACCCATGCTCTCCTTAGCACCTTCTCTCCCTCAGGACACTCGGAGTGGACAGAAACCCTTGTCTTTAAAGGGGTGCCAATTTTTTTCTTCTTCGTCTTGGACAGAACCTTCTCCAAGCTGGCAGGAGAAGGATTGGATCTCCTCGCATCTTCAGTTCGTCCATGTGGTCACAGGACAGGATTCTGTTGTCCAGAAATATCTAGCAGGCCTAATTCTGGCATCCTTGTGCTGGCTAGAATCTCACTGGACAAGCCTTGGACGTCTGCAGTCTGAGTGCCAGGTATCAGGGCCTCTGTGGCTTTGTGCAGGCTTAGTGGCTGCGCTCCTCCACATGGTAGACCTGCCAGGCCCCTCACAGTTTTGCCCGGTGGGTTCTAAAGTTGTGCACTAGAAGGTGCGCCCACTTCCATCAACAGTCTGTCAGCCTCACCCCACAGACTGGATGTAGCAGGGCAGGCTACGAGGGAACCCGGCCCTTTTAAGAAGGTTAGCGTCAGCCAATGTTAACACCACTGCCTAATGGGCCACAGCCAGGATAACCCTCATGGCTGGGTTAACCAAGGGACTTATTAGGAACCAGCTGAGCTGAGCGTGGCTTGGTCAGCCTAGAGTTCAGGCAAATGAGTTCTGATGGGGCAGCAAGTGATCTAGCTGGGAGACAGGAGGGAGAACACTGTCTCCCAGGGCTCCAGAATGCTGTGACTCTGGGAGGGCTTTACCTCTGGGCTAAGCTGACTCCAGGAGGGTCTGTGCCTGGCCAGCAGAGTCCTGGGGAAGGCTGAGCATTGGGTAGAGAAGGGAGCAGGAGTCTGGAGAAGCCCTGCTAAAGGACTGTGGCTAAGGTTACCTTGGAGAACATAGGAGGGAGGTGCCTGCCTGCATGAGGGGTAACAAGCTAGAAGGGAAACACCTGTTTGGCGGCGGGCTTGTGAGCTGTCATGGCCCCAAGTTTGGGACAATAGGCCCGGAGGGGACCCATGGTACGGGGGAGGACTCTGGCAGGAGGGCCGAGCTGGCTATGTGGGTGGACCAGAGGCCTGGGCCCAAGTTGGGAAGATCCTGGGGGCTTAACGACCTGACCACCCAAGTGTCTGTGATTTTGGGGGGCTGAAAATTCTCATGGCCTCAGGCTCAGGACTCTAGGTCCTGAAGGGACCCATGCCAGGGCGAGGACTCCATTTAGAGGGCCTAGCTGGCTATGTGGGTGGACCAGGGGTCAGGGACCAGAGCTCGGGAAGATCCGGAGTTCCCGCATCCTCATGAATGTCACATCCCTTGTCTCTCCCTCTGTTTTCCCCTTCCCTGTCTCCCCTCCCGCTGTCTTTAGATTGTAAGCTCTCGGGCAGGGACCGTGTCTATCTTCTTCTTTGTAAAGCGCCAGGTCCATCGCTGGTGCTATATAAATAATAATAATAATAATAATTAATTAACAAGCGAGACTCCTTTCCTGGAAGGGAAACTCCAGGCAAGAAGCAGAGCACCATGGGTGGAAGCCTGTGGCAACCAAGGAACAGTGGAGTGTATTGAAGCCCATGTGTGAACTGGAGGAACTGAGCTACCCCGGAAAGGGGGGTGCGGCATTACCATGAGAAATGGACTTCTCAGGTGGAGGCCTGAGCAGGCGTGGGACTACCTGGCAGCTGAGCCCTAATTCTCCATAGAACGTCCATGACTAGTGACAGGAATGTCCCCAGGCTACCAGCAGAGAACATAAGCGAGCACCGAAGTGCCTTGCCAGAACATTCTGCTGCTGCTACACTATACATTTCTACCTTTGCATTTGCCAGTTGGGTTTCTAACCCTCACTTCTCTCCCAGCAGGGTCAGTTTCCTGAAGGATTACAACGGGTGAGCAACTTGCAAAGAGTACCATTCTTCCGCTGTCTTGCTGTCTATCTCAGTGCCCAGATCTGGTGTATTGATCAGTTATTCTAATTCTGCGGTGCTAGCACCCTTCTACAGAGCCTCTTCTGTTATTGGGCTCTGCATCCCTCAACAGTGAGGAGCCAGCGCAAGGCCTTGGGCATTGCAGAGCTCCCAGTTCCTCTGCCCATGCTAGTACTTGCTTTGCCTTTTTCCTGAGAGTTTCTAGTTCACCATCTTTCCTCTGCAGCTGGCAATTCATTTGCCCTACCTGACCTTTTACCTGCTCCACTCGCTCTTGACTGGAGGGGTTCCATTCACACCCACCTGTGGACCCCTTTCTCTCTCAGTCTTGCTGAGAGTCTCAGACTTCAGTTTTAGTTGAACTAGCCCGTTTCCTTTTCACAGCCTCTGTTACAACCCTATCCTGGGAGGAGAGACTTTCTTTTACCTAGTTCTCTAGCTGGCCCAATATCTGGGTTAGTGTTTGTAGTTGGCCAGGAATCAGGATCTGCACCCTGGCTATCTGTCTTAAACCCAACAGACTGCTCCAAATGTGCTGTCTCCTGCTGTGCCAGTGCTGATGCTGTCCACCTGGTTTCCCTCTGGTTGCAGCCAGCTGTCTCTGCACCGCCTACCTAAGCTGTTTTGGAAGCACTGCAGTTCCCATGTCAGCATCCTGCTTAGCTTAACCCCATGTTCCTGGCAGCTCCATTTCTGGCTATGGAACCCATGCCCCAAAGGGCAACCAGCTAGGAAACACTGCCCAAAAGGGAAACAGTCCTTTGGGAGAATGGAGCACGGTTTCTCTTCCCCTTGTATCAGGCGCTGATCATTATGCCCGCATTCTCCACCACATGTGACATGTCAACCTTGCTCCCGTGGAGAATAACAGCAGGAGCAGGCCCCCAAACTCCAGTCCCAGGCAAACCTTGTCCTTTTACGGTTTCTTTAATCATAAAACAATGGAATCATCTCCACCTACACCTTTGTAGGACATCAGGTAGGCCCTCCATGTAGGCTAAGAGCTAGCCTACCAGCTGGGTCAAAACCCTGAACACCTTCCAGGGCTAGCTAACTCTGGCTGAGGTCTCTACTGAGCCAGACTCCAGGCACTGATTGCCTGAGCCTCCCCAGACCTGGGTTCTTATACTCCCTGAGGGTGGTGTCAGGGCTAGGCACAGGCCACTGCTCCTTAAAGGACTCATGCCCACCACATTACACCACATCTCCTATATCCCTTAATCTCATATCCCTTGGTGTTTTAACCACATAGAGCTGAATCGAGTACCCACAAAAACAGGTATACCCATCTGAATTGCGGAATTTGACCTGATCCAGTAACACTGAGTACACACCGGTAGCCAATTCACACCTGACAGGCTACTTGAGTTCCCGATTTATTGTTTTGATCCCAATTTTCTGACTTCTGATACTGATTTACCATTTTATCTGGGAACCGATCAGGCATCTGATAGACTACTAGAAAACATGGGTATTACCATGGATAATCAATGCACAACCTGTTTCTTGTACCAGCTTCATAGAACCAGCTTCTTGACAAGCTAGTTAATTATGGGTTAGATGATACTACTGTTAGGTGTATTTACATCTGGTTGAAGAATTGTATCCAAAGAGTGCTCATAAATAGCTCCACATCAGTCTGGAGGCAGGTATCGAGTGGGGTGCCTCAGGGCTTGGTCCTGGACCCTGTACTGTTCAACATCTTTATTCCCTCCTCAAGCCCCCCTGTCCTCCTCCTCCCTCTTCCTTTTATGCTCAGGATCTTGCTTCCTTCTTCACTTCCAAGATAGATAAGATTCGCCTCGACATCGCTTCCCACTCCTCTTCTCTTCCTACTCCCTCCCCTCTCCCTCCTCCCCCTCCGTCTCTCCTGTCCTCCTTCCCTCCCACCTCCCTTGAGGAAATCTCCTCCCTGCTCTCCCCCTACAACCCTTCCACTTGCCCCCTTGACCCC
>QEPC01012362.1:8948611-8981416 GCA_003113815.1 Sphenodon punctatus
ACTCCTCGCTCCCCTCACCTAACTCCTGCTGATACCCTCCATCCAGTACAATCTGTTACCTGAGGTCTGTGTACTCATATCCTCACCACATGGACCAACCAGCCATCATTCTCAATGTAACCAAGCCAAGCGCGTGCACCTGGGACTTCGCATCTTCGTGAATGTTACACTCCTTGTCTCTCCCTCTGTTCCCCTTCCTTTTCATCTCCCCCCCACCCCCGACTTTCAGATTGTAAACCCTAGGACAAGGACCGTGTCCATTCAATTACTTTGTACAGCGCCAAGGTACATTGCTTGTGCTATATAAATGTTTGCTAATAATAATAATAATAATAATAATAATAATTAATAATTGACTTGGATGAAGGAGTAGAGGGGATGCTGATCAAATTTGAAGATGACACAAAACTGGGAGGGATAGCTAACACCCTAGATCAGAGAAACAAGATTCAAATTGATCTTGACAGGATGGAAAGTTGGGCTAAAACTAAGAAAATGAAATTCAACAGAGTGAAATGTAAAGTTCTACATTTAGGTAAGAAAAATCAAATGTACAAGTATAGGATGGTTGATACCTGGCTTGGCAGCAGTACATATGAAAAGGATCTTGGCGTTGTAGTTGATCACAAGCTGAACACGAGTCAGCAGTGTGATGCAGCTGCTAAAAAGGCTAATGCAGTTTTAGGCTGCATTAACAAAAGCATCGTGTCCAGGTCACAAGAAGTAATAGTTTAACTCTACTCGGCACTGGTCAGACCTCATCTGGACTACTGCATCCAGTTCTGGGCACCGCATTTTAAGAAGGAGATTGACAAACTGGAACGGGTTCAGAGGATAGTGACAAAGATGGTCAGGGGTCTGGAAACATTCCTATGAGGAAAGGTTGAAGGAGCTGGGTATGTTTAGCCTGGAGAAGAGAAGACTAAGGGGAGACATGTTAGCCATCTTCAAATATCTGAAGGGCTGTCACATAGAAGATGGAGCAGACTTGTTCTCTGGTGCTCTTGAGGGCAGGATTAGAACCAATGGGCTCAAATTACAAGAAAGCAGATTTCGGCTGCACGTTAGGAAGAACTTCCTAACGGTAAGATCTGTTCAACAGTGGAACAGACATTGCCTAGGATGGTGGTGGGGTCTCCTTTGCTGGAGGTTTTCAAACAGAGGCTGGACGGCCACCTGCCAGGGATGCTGTCACTGTGGGTTTCCTGCAAGGCGCAGGGGATTGGCTAGATTACCTCTGAGTTCCCTTCCAACTCTACGATTCTGTGATTCTATTCCTGCTCAGTCCCAGGATTCATTTTGCTGTGCTGTAGCTCTCCGAGACGTCTCCCTCTCCTCCCAGGCTAGATAACAGCTGTGTGAAATCCACCAGTTGCCAGGTCAATTGCACAAATTACCCTCTTGCATCTGGAAAGCGTTTCCTCCCCGAAAGCACCAGAAACATATTCTTTTTCATACATCCTTATTGTATTTTTCACACACAAAAGGCAAAGGCTTCCTTTCAAAATAATAGCACACTCTGGTTTATTGTTCTTTAAATGGAGCTGCCTATTATCTAAGCGGTGTTTCCGTAACATAGTGGGAAATGAAAAAATAATCTCAATTTTGAATTTAAAAGAAAAATCAAGAAAGAACAAATGTCAAGTCTCCCCGACAGTAATTAATAAGAGATTGAAGCACCTGGGGAGAACAAAATGATGGATGCATTGCTTGACAGGTAGCGTGGCTGATATTTGCCCATAATTATGTTCTAACCTTTGCCTCTCCTTCCATTTGTTGTTTCCTTCCCTTGCTTCATTTTAATTTAGAATGGTAGGCCTTTAAAGCAAGAATCTGTCTCTATCTCTCCTTGTAAATCACCAGAGACACAGCACTATAAAAATAACAGAGAAGAATGAAACAGTAGACTTTGCATTTGTAGATATTATTCACATTTTCGGATAGTCCTCCGAATATGAATGATATCACAACCAAAATCTATATTGACAAGACTATATTTGCATTTGTTAGATCTGAATCAAAGTGGGTGAATTAATCAGATACGTTATTCTCTGCAGACATTTATTTCACCTCTAATAAATACTGTAACTGTCATTCTCATGGACGGAAAGCCACGGCACAGAGTAGACTAAGGGCACTTTCCAAAGTACATTTAGGCGTGACTTTGTTAGTGTTGGAAAGGCACACCAGACATGATTGAAGCATTTCAGCGCACTGACATGCACTGCACTGAGCTGCAAAATCCAACTCAGTACAGTGCATCTGTCAGTGCGCTAAGATGTCAGTACTGACATTATCAAAGTCGTGCCTAATTTGCATGCGCGTCCTGCCACCTGAACTCATATTTACACAGTAATGCATGTCAGAAATTACCCAAAGATGTAGCAGAGTTTCAAAAGCACAGGATGAGACCTTCATGGGGACAGGCCATTCTCCCTTTACATACCTCCCAACATTTCCAAGTGGTCAAACCCTGGCCTTTCAGCCAATAAGCTCCACCTCACAGCAAATAAGCTCCACCCCATACCTACACACACACCCTCCCAAGTTTCCAAGTGCATAAAGAGGGACAGAAGCTCTCCTGCTTCTCATTCAGTTGAGTTTCTTGTCATTCCATGGTCTCCCTATTGCCCCCTCAAGTGCTTTTCCTGGGAGGCAACCAGGAAAGTGGTCTCTGAGCTTTGAATGGTGGTCGTTTTGTCTCTTCTTCCTGAAGGAGGAACTTTGAACACCTAAAAGTGGGACAGTGGGATTGAGTGCCCATACACATCTAGATGTGTATAAGAGACAGTCATAGAGGTACGGGCAGCAGACTAAATGTCAGGCAGTCCACCCACAGCTCCATGGTGTGGGGGAGGGGAGCACTACACTGGTGGATCGTAGGACAGCTGCTGGGTCCGTGTAAACCTGGTGCAGGCGGGGCTGCACGCGGGGGACCTGGGGCTGGCCATCCTCGGAGCAGGTCTGGGGGTGGCCAGCCATTTTCTCTGCCTTGCCCTGAACTCCAGAGATCCAGGATGAGCTGTTAGTGTGGACAATGGGTGTTACCAGATGTAATGATAAATGCAAAGCCATCCTGTGTTGACGTTGATGCCATCATCATGATTGTGTAGGCAGTTATACCAACGTTATTGCATTACAAGCAGGGGTGCAGCCATGTTAGAAAGAGCAGGGGGCATAGGAAATTTCTGCCCTTCCTAATGTGACCCCTCCCCTATGGAATGTCACAATGTCATGATTCCCCATAGATGTGGGACTACTTTGGAAAAGGGTGTGATGTCCCCTTCCCCCAACCTCCCCATGTGGTCTTTCCTCCTCTGGGTTTCCTCCTGGAGGGAGTTGACAACCCTAAGCACTGTGGGCCCTCGATAGATAGGTTGAGAATCCCCACATTTGAGGCTCCGTGGGCCCATATTTTATACCTCCTACACTCTGTGGTGAAGAGCTGTAATTTTCTGCAGGAGCAAGCTCACAGCGTGTCAGCCCTTCACCACTTGCTCACCTGGGGCCAGCATATAATGCTAAGCTGGAGTCTGGGGAGTATAGGGTCAGGTGACTGGAAGGGGCTGGTCACATGACCGGGCTGGGGGTATAGAGGGGAACTCAGAGCCCAATCAGAGGACTAAAGTCTCCACACCCAGTGGGGCTGGGGCTCCAAGAGGGAAGAGGCCTGGGGAATGAAGGAGGACACCCTAGTTCCAAAGTTGTGTGGAGAATGTATGGAGCTGTGATCTATCCTTCCAGAGACTAGCTCAGGTAGAGGCCAGAGACCGAGGATTTGGACCATATTCTTAGGAGAGCTAATGCCCTGAGGCAACAACAAAGTCCAGAGGTAGGGCTAGATTGAAACAGTTTTCCACATTGTTGGAATGGAGATTGGAATTTCCATTGGATGATTTCACTGCCAAATATGTATGCGCAAATGGAGGTGGCCCATACTACGCATGTGCAAAATTGTGGCACCTACATTGCGTCACTATTTTACACATGTGCAGTACGGCTGCCGCCATTTTGTATATGCACACTAGGCAGCAAAATTGTTTCCCCTCGACCTGGCAAAATGGGAATTGGAATGCATTCTGATTCACACTTCGCCAGATTGATTGAAATGGCTACATTCTGTTGAAAACTTCGGTGATCAAGCGCAGGGAAGATCAAGCAACCCTCCACTCCCAGAAACAGAGGGAACAGCCAGAGGGACCTAAAGGAGTTGAGGCAGTGGCCAAAAACTTATGAATGGCACAAGTGGTGAAGGAACTCATCAGGTGTTTTTGGACGCACCATTCCGCCCCCCCCCGACTTTGAAGTCTGGGCTTGGAAAACCCATGTGTGGGGGGCTTTAGACACTCACTCCCACACCAAAAGTCACCCAAGCACCATTGTAAACAATGGCCGTAGGCAACTCCTGCATGACTTGAGACCCAGATTTGTATGGTTTTACAAGTCTGGGTCCCAAGACATGTGGGAGTTGCCCGGTGCTGCTGGTTACAATGGTACTCAGGTAATGTCTGGTGGGAGGGGGTTAGCGTCTAAATACCTTGCTCGTGAGTTTGCCGAACTCGGACTTTGAAGTCTGGGGAGAAAAATGGTGCGTCTAAAAACGCCTATCATTGCGCTGGACCTCTGTTCATCGCACACACCCATGTTGCCATTTCGATTTTCAGTTTCATTCATGGACTCTATGTGTTGGCGACCTATACGCAGTCACATGGTATGTACTTGCTTGGATCTGACCCCAGGAGAAGGCACTAGTGTGGAAGAAGCCTTAGAAACTGCACACTGAGGAATGAAATACTCCTTGTTCCTTTCCTGTTCGCGCTGCAGACCAGAATTGTTTTCGGCAACTATACAAAACATGCTGTAGTATTAAGGAACCATAAATGGAACTTCCAACCCAGACCCGTAAGTGCCATCATTTCATAATGATCTAAAAGTCAAGCCCGTTTGCTTTGCCTACAGGATGGATGTTGTTTCCTTGCGCTGTTTGATTTTTCTTTCAATCGTTGCGGGTCCCACAGAGCCAGTCAGAGCCGAGTATTTTATTGTCTCTCTATTCAAATGCTTCGGCCAGATGCTTTAGAATTTAATGCTAGCCGCTTTTGTGAGGACCGGTGATAGAAGTAAATGAAAATCATCTTCTTTTTGCAATGTCGTACAAGGGAGGTTCTCTCTCTCTTTTTTTTTTAAAAAAAAATGTCTGCAGTGGTTTTGCTGGAACCATTTGCTATCAGACTATTTTGCTATCAAAAAAAGTGCTTTGCTATTGCCGTGTTCCAGCTATTGGGACATGCTACTGCTTGGGCATTACAACTATAGGAACACTCTGCTATCAAGTCACTGTGCCAAAGCAGTGTTCTGTGTTCACAGCGGGGGGCTGATGCTTGCTATCAAATGCGTTTTTCCAATCGAGAATGTACATTTTGTTTCCTCTCTTTTGTTGTGTAAAAAGCAAAGTTCATTGAAAGCTGGAAGACGGGGAAGCTTGAGTGGAATGAGAATGATCGCCCCCGCGGAGTTTAACTTCTCCTTTCCATACCGCATGCTGGAGGTCTTGGAGGGACAAAACTGAGGAGGGGTCTTCCCCTGCACTTCAAATCCAAGGGGGACATGTCCCTCATAGAACTTAAATGAAATTTTGGCTCAGATTCCATTTTCAATTGATCTGGCTGTTCCGATTTGTCAGTCAAAATGCAGATCGGGATAGGATTCAATCCACGTTTCGCCAGAACAATTGGATTGATACTGCCTGTAGGATGGACTCTTGGATCCAACACCACCCTGCTACTGTGCATGTGCCAAATGGTAGTACTGTACTGCTTTTTTTCACATTTGAAGAATGGCTGCCACCATTTGGCACATACACGATAGGACCTGTCTCTTATACACATCTAGATGTGTATGATTTGCAAGGCTATTACTGTAGAAAGGTTTTTTATAAAAATTAAAATAAAATAACAACGGATGGAATGAAAGTGTCCCTTTGGGGTGTTTTAAGCTATACAAAAAACCATGCCCAGCAGCTGGCTGCGATCTGATGGCGATGGTAGAGTTACCACCAGGATTGACTAACAGAAACAGTATTAGTATATTTATTTACTTAAATGTATATACTGCCCTATCCTGAAGGTTCGAGATGGAGCGGGAAGGGAAAACAGATTAAAAAACATATAAAAATGTATATAAATAAATGAAAACATATAAAATCCCCACCTACACCCATAACTCCTATCCCTGCCTGCCAAACTCTCAGCCAAGTGAAAAGGTCTTACAGTGCCACCTGCAAAGGAGCAGGCTTGAGTGCCAGTAATGAACCTCCATGGGGAGGGAGGCCCATACCTGTAGCAGTCATTGAGAATTAGGCTTTCTTACCATGTGGACTTGGTTCTATCCTCAGGTTATGGTACTTGCAGGAGGGTGCTCCTGACTGACCTCTGGTATCCCGGTGGAGTAGATCCTGACTACCCGAAAAAGCAAATAATAGAACCGCTTCCCACTTCCCATTTCCGCTTAAATTGTAACCCCTGCTAGACAATCACTTGAGGCTGCCCAGGGGGTTTCGTGCATGTCTAAAAGTGCCCTTAATCATTTTCTCTTTGGCAGCAATGGGGAAAACACAGTGAACGCAGGTCCCTGATCATGACTCCCAGGTCAAGAACCTACCCCTCACCTCTCTTCACCTGTTATAAGTGGGTGGCGGTTGGATGGGGGAGAGGGAGGTGGGGTTTTTTAAGCTCCGCCTTGGGTATTTTATTGTGGATTTGATAGTTATTTGTATTGTTTTTATTGATATATTATGTACGTTTGTTTTTATATTTTTATACCTTTATTTGGTTTTAATATGCTGTGAGCCACCCCGAACTGCTATAGCAGGAGGGCGCAGCTAAAAAATTGAATGATAAATAAATTTATTTTATTTTTAAAAAAACACTTTATACCCTGCCCCTTCTGCACAGCAGCTCAGGGCGGCTTACAATCTAAAAAGACATATTAAAGTACAGATAGAAAAACTCTTACGGGGGGAGAAACAAAAAAAACAAAAACAATAAACCCTCCCACCCCACCCATCTCCCTTGCCAAAAGCCTGACGGAACAGGCAGGTCTTACAAAGTCACCTAAAAGAGGAGAGGTCTGGGATCACCTGGGCCTCCGCTGGGAGGGAATTCCACAGTCTTAGTGCGGCCATCGAGAACGCCCTCTCCATAGTGACCCCCGGGAAACCAGAGGGACCTCAAGAAAGGCACTCCCGGTCGACCTCAGGGGCCGATCCAGAGCCTGGGGAGTGAGGTGGTACCGCAGGTAACTGGGGCCCATGCTGTGTAGGGCTTTAAAGGTCAACACCGACACCTTGAATCGGTCCCAGGAGACTATAGGCAGCCAATGCAGAGAACGGAGCACTGGTGTAATATGCTCTCGGCGGCCTGATCCCGTAAAGAAACAAGCTGCCGCATTCCTGCTGCAGTCTCCGAGCCGTCGTCATGGATAGCCCCACATAGAGCGTGTTACAGTAGTCAAGTCTTGAAGTGATAAAAGCATGGAGACTAGCAGCCAGGTCGGAGTCGGAGACATATGGCCGAAGCCTCCGTACCACGTGTAATTGGCAGCATGCGCTCCTTGCCACAGCCCCCACCGGTGCATCCAGGTGGATTCTGAAACTGGGGAACCAATGGGGGGGCGAACCCCATCAATGATGAGGGATGCCACACCTGATGTCTTCCCCACTAGCATCACCTCCGTCTTATCGGAATTCAGTTTCAGTCGGCTTGCCCTCATCCAATCCCCCAGAGCCGCCAGACACTGGGTAAGCACCGAGACTGCCGGGCCTGGGTGGGATGTAAAGAAGAGGTAGAGTTGGGTGTCATCAGCATATTGATGACACCGAACGTTAAACCATCTGATGTCCTTGCCCAGCGGCTGCATAGACACGTGGAAATAAGTATTTCCAACACACAGGTGAGCCATTAAAGACGAATGCTGCGCTATTACCATTCCAGATTATTTCCTGTACGTGTATTGAGTTTTATGCTGGGTCTCTCTCTATGAATCTGAACAAAGCTAATGATCAGCTTCTTGAATCAGACTAACAACAAGGAGGAGCCGTGCAGAATGCCATGGAGATGGGGAAAACTGCAGCTGGTTGGAGCTTGGGGTGCTGGGGTTAATTTAATTCCAGCTCCCAAAGTCGTAAGTGTTAAGTCCAAGTGGTTCTGGCCCTCTGTAGCCTTGTTCCTTACTAGCACTTTGCCTCCCTCAGCATAAAGGGACCTGCATAAAACATCTGAAGGGCCGCCTTTCTCCTTATGCTCCTTTGCAGTCCTTATGTTCTGCCGAGGTTGCCCTCTTGCGGGTTCCATCACCGGCCCAGTTTCAGATGATTCGGGCCCGCAGAGAGGCATTCTTTTTGGCTGCCCCACAGCTTTGGAACTCCCTTCCCTTGGAGGCTTGTCTGAGCCCGAATTTGAATGTCTTCCGGAGTCAGTATAAGACCTCTTTATTTGTCCAGGCATTCAATGGGCAGGGATAGATTTGGGGTGATGGAGTGTTGTTAGTTTTGTGGGGTTTTAAATACTTATTTTAATGTGTGTTTTGTGAGCCACCCTGTGCCTTCAGGGATGGGGCAGGATATAAATCAAAACAAAACAAACAAACAAATAAATAAATAATATAACAGCATAATTCCCCCCCCTTTCCCCTTCATTCCTAACACGAGTGCCTGCGCCATATCCTTGCAGACAGAGGCCTAGCACAATACAAGGACCTGACAGATACATTTTATTCCACCCACCCCCCGCATTTGATTTGGAGCGCTTACTTATTATTTAGCTTCCCAGCCAATATTAGAGGTTAAAATGCAGCCTGGCGGATGCAAAATTAGAGGCGAAACTTCTGTCAATGATAAGAGGACGTCCATGCTTCATTTCCCTCAGGGCGTGCATGCAATGTTTGCCTTTTAACAGTGCCGTGCAAATAATAATAATAAAATAGCTTTAAAAAAACCAACAACTCGTGGCAGCAAAATAGAGAGTTGAACGGAAGGCAGAAGTGGTCTTGCGGCACCTGTTTTATTTGGAGGAGATTATTTTCCAGTAGCTCACGGGAATGGTATGTCTCGGTAGAGGAGCTGAAGTGCAAGATGAACCAGTGGAAGTTTGTTTTCTATGTAGGAGAACCCAGAGCTGCGTAATCTTCCTCAAACAGCAGCACTCTGTGCTCAGAAGTGAGCAAATTACATTTGACCACAGGGTGGTCCATTGGTTGGACCACAGATCGAAAGGAAATGCTCACGGAATGGCCTGGGAACTTGGTTTACACAACTGCTAGACGGGGTTACCTTTCAGCGGGCTTAAAGTAGAGCTGGAATGAGTATTCAAACAAAATGAATAATTTGTCAAATTCAGCCTTTTTCAAATCGGAAAAACAGCTGTTCTCCTCTGGCTGCTGAGGATAGTATCAATGAGGTCCCTTCCAATGATTCTGTGCCATAGACGTCAATGAAAGGAGAAAAGATTTAGGTGCAACATTTGGAAGAATTTTCCAACTGCCAGGACAGTGAAATAGTTTGCCAAGGGAGGCTGTGGGGAGAGGGGGGGGGGGGGCTATCACTGGAGGCTTTACAAAATAGGTTAGATAGCTATCTCTCAGGGATGGTGTTGGTACAGTACTGGGGATCTTGTTTAAGGGACTAGATAACCCATAGGCTTCCTCCCAGCTCTGTCATTTGATGAATTTGTTGGTATGAGGCAAGTTTGGAATGTTGGATTCAGAAATCTTCATCTGCAAAATTCACTCCGTTTTTCTCTCTCTTTGCTCATCACTTTATTATTTGAGGGTTTTTTTTTTTCAACCTGAGCCTGATGGGACTCACCTGGTCCCCGGACGCACTTTCTGCCTAAGCGCCTTGGGTTCAGACTGGGCCAGTCTCCCAAGCTGACTCTGTTCTTTTCTCTCTCTCTCCCTGAATTGATCGCTTCTGACAACGGCCGTTTTACACCTCCCTCCCCCCGTTGTGTGTGCAGGAGGGTGTTAGATCAGTGGGGGCGTCCGTGGAAACGGCACGGCGGTTGGTGCGGGGATGGATGTGCAATCGGTGTTCGTCCATGCAAACACCACAGGCGGTGGGTGGGCGTGTGCACGTGCTTCTGCATAACCCCCACCTCCACCTATCACCCACCCACCCACAGAACCATCTGACAAAACGGAGGAAGGGACACACACCCACTTCCATCCCCCGTGGCAGCACACCCATCCCCCCCCCCACTGCTGCCCATGTAAAATTTAGATGGACTAGCCCCAAACTTGCACCAGGGTGGTCAACCCTGCATCCCCTACGTGCAGCCCTGACAGCACCGGGTTACACAGACCTGGCAGTTACCATGGGATGCAGTCCACCTGCATGGCACCCCTCCCCTGCACCATAGAGCTGCGGGCCCCACTCTAGGCTGTCGCCTGCAGCACTATGGTATTGCCATGGCGACCCCCAGCCTGAAACAGAGCTGCAGCGGCCTGTCTGCCGAGTAGACGGACCGCTGCTCCTCCCCTAGCCGGTGCTTTGGGTTTGGGCAGCCCACTCTGCTTGCGGTGCTCCGGGAGCAGAGGTGTGGGTGCAGTCTGTGTAAAAGCACCCACTGAAGAGAATGTAGTCCATGCCAGTAAGAGCACACCCTCGGTTGAGCTCAATAGACTTACATTGACCCCTTATCACAAGTTGACACAACTTTGCTAGGCCTCGCCTCCTCTTGTGTAACACAACCTCAAGAGGGGGGAATGTAACCTCTGATTGTCGGGAGCTGGGAGTGAACAACAGGGAGTGGATTGCCCCATTACGAGCTGTTGGGTGCTTCTCCCAAGCAACCGAGATTGGCCACTATTGGAACAGGATACTGGGCTTGACGGACCATTGGTCTGACTCAGTATGGCACTACTTGTGTTCTTAATTTTGGACAGCCCCAAGGGGTGTGCCCAAGAAGGCAGCAAGCTCCCTTAAAGGGGTGGAGGCTTACTTGTTCATAGCTTGACTCTTTGGTGTGTGTGCACAGTTTGCTCCTTGCATGTGTTTATTCTGCATGCTGGATCTAGGCCTGCAAGGGCTCTCCCATGGCCCTGTCCCATGTGGATTTTGGAGAACAATGGGGAACTTGGAGAGCAGGCAGCTAAATTAATCTTGCTTTAGGCAAATTATAAATTATTATTATTATTTATTTATTTAATTATTATTCTTTTATTTTATTTTCATATTTACCTCGCCCCTCTTGCAAAGCGACTCAGGGCAGTTACAATCAAATCATGTTCCTAACCAAGGAATGTCCCAGAGATATGTATTTCCTTGCTGCTTATCTTATGGGGCGCTTCCATGTCAGAAAGTCATAGCGTGCCTTATTGGGCCAGATAATTTTGGTGTTCATCTGGGTTTATTCTAGATTATCGGATTGCCCTGCTGATGCTCGAGGCGTGGCATGTTTGGAGGGTTTTATTGTAACGCATTATTCCCACTGACTCAGGCTGCATTCAAAAAGCAACGTGTCTCCTGGATGTGTCTGCTGGTTGTGCTGCTCTGTAAGTGTTTTGAGGCCCCTTCAGGCTGCAAGAGAGCGGATCAGAATAGCTTGCTTACTGGGTCCCGAGACTTGGCGTAGGCCAGCTGCCATCCAACAGTTGCTGGATGACAGGAGCGATCAGGATCAAGCCAAAGGTTCACCCTGCAAAGCTGCCAAATGGTCTGCTGGAAATTACTATCAATTTGGAGCTGCTGAAACAGGAGTCTCCTGTGTCTGAACATGCAGCCCAACCCAGAGCTCGCTCCTGCCCCTAAGTCTTGAGCGACTGGAACTGATTCACAGAACCTCCAGCTGATAAACTCTGCACTACCTTTTCCTTTATCAGTCTGTTAATTCCCCCACCCCCTACGCACACTCCCCAAGTTTCCCTTGACAGGCCCTCATCTATCTTCTTCACAACAACAACAACAGGCTTTTATGGATGAGAATTCAATAGCGCAGTTTATGAAACATGGATTTGGATGATTAAGAAGCAGAAGAAAGAAGTTATTTTTGCCTGCTGTATTATTTAAGTGAAGTTTAATGGTATCTTCTAGACTTCCTCTTCCCCACCATCTAATCATCTCCTGCAATCCTGACCTCCTTTCTTGCCCATGATTTCTCCCTTTGTCCTTAGTTTTGATACTTCCACGGGTAACAATCCAATCAAAGCCAAATGATGCTGCATTTTCACATTGACCTTCAAGGTCACCTCCTCCTCCACTGGGCTGCACACATTACAGTTTCCTCTTAGTGCCAAGCAGCCCCTGGGACAAATCACCATTTCCCCTCCCTTAACATCAAGAAGAATAAGGTAACTTTCTCCGGTAATATTCCTCGTGCAGCTCTCTCCCTGAGTGTCTGCACTGGAACCTTTAAAACGTCAGTGTCAAAAATTTCATCCTGATTTATCCCTCCCTTACATTTGAACGGCTACCTTGAACCCCAGCTTTCTCAGCTTGTAACTTTTACGATCACAGAACTGGAAAATAGAGGTGACACCTGTCTACAGTTTCAAGACTTTCCAAGAACCTTAGAAAATACTCTTTGGGGCCTGATTCTTCTCCCTCTTATCTCAGGTTGAAATCAGGAGGAATTCCCTAGGAGTTACCCAGTGTAAAATGAAAAATAAAACAAAAACAAAACATCTTTGGATGTGAATTTCAATTTACAGTAAAACTGTGCATGAAGAGATCAAAATGCTCATCTAATATCAGGGCCGGCTTTAGAATTTGCTTGGCCCAGGGCAAAGATAAAATGCAGGGCCCCTGGTGGGCCCACTCCATTGGAGGCACCCTCCATGTGGCCCTAAAGGTGGTTGTGTTTGGGGCATGGCTGGGAGGGAATACGTGCCCCCCCCGTCCTGGTGAAAACGGGGGCCACTGTGGGCCCTCCAAAAAGAGCAGGGCCCGGGAAGATCGCTCCAGGCGAACACCCATCGTTACTTGTCACCCACCCATGGAGCCATCCAGAAAAATGGAGGATGCTCCATGAGTGGAGATGGGTGGAGGTATGTGTGTGTCTGTGGGAAAGGGCACACACCCACCTACACCCACCATGGCAGCCCCCCCCCCCCACTGCCCGTGTAAAAAGGACCAGAGATTGGGTGCTTTTAGATGGAAGGCACTCACGGCTCTGCTCTGCCTCATCCCGGGGTGGCCCGTCCGTCTAAAGGCAGACTGCCAGATGTGCAGGCGGGGCACTTCAGCCCTGTTTGTGGTGCTCCAGAACATCCCGGAGCACACACCCCCTTTCTAACATGGCTGCACCCCTGCTTGTAATGCAGTAACATTGGTATAACTGCCTACGCAATCATGATGATGGCGCCAACGTCAACACAGGATGGCTTTGCAATGCATTTATCGTTACATCTGGTAACAGGAATATCCGGAACATCCCGGCGCACCGCCAGTGGAGGAGGCTGGCCAAATCTGGTCACCATCTCCTTGGAGGGTGGCGGATGGCCTACTTGACAGACGGCCGCTCCTCTTAGCTGGGGTTGCCCTGGACAATGTCATAGAGGTACGGGCAGCAGACTAAATGTCAGGCAGTCCACCCACAGCTCCATGGTGTGGGGGAGGGGAGCACTACACTGGTGGATCGTAGGACAGCTGCTGGGTCCGTGTAAACCTGGTGCAGGCGGGGCTGCACGCGGGGGACCTGGGGCTGGCCATCCTCGGAGCAGGTCTGGGGGTGGCCAGCCATTTTCTCTGCCTTGCCCTGAACTCCAGAGATCCAGGATGAGCTGTTAGTGTGGACAATGGGTGTTACCAGATGTAATGATAAATGCAAAGCCATCCTGTGTTGACGTTGATGCCATCATCATGATTGTGTAGGCAGTTATACCAACGTTATTGCATTACAAGCAGGGGTGCAGCCATGTTAGAAAGAGCAGGGGGCATAGGAAATTTCTGCCCTTCCTAATGTGACCCCTCCCCTATGGAATGTCACAATGTCATGATTCCCCATAGATGTGGGACTACTTTGGAAAAGGGTGTGATGTCCCCTTCCCCCAACCTCCCCATGTGGTCTTTCCTCCTCTGGGTTTCCTCCTGGAGGGAGTTGACAACCCTAAGCACTGTGGGCCCTCGATAGATAGGTTGAGAATCCCCACATTTGAGGCTCCGTGGGCCCATATTTTATACCTCCTACACTCTGTGGTGAAGAGCTGTAATTTTCTGCAGGAGCAAGCTCACAGCGTGTCAGCCCTTCACCACTTGCTCACCTGGGGCCAGCATATAATGCTAAGCTGGAGTCTGGGGAGTATAGGGTCAGGTGACTGGAAGGGGCTGGTCACATGACCGGGCTGGGGGTATAGAGGGGAACTCAGAGCCCAATCAGAGGACTAAAGTCTCCACACCCAGTGGGGCTGGGGCTCCAAGAGGGAAGAGGCCTGGGGAATGAAGGAGGACACCCTAGTTCCAAAGTTGTGTGGAGAATGTATGGAGCTGTGATCTATCCTTCCAGAGACTAGCTCAGGTAGAGGCCAGAGACCGAGGATTTGGACCATATTCTTAGGAGAGCTAATGCCCTGAGGCAACAACAAAGTCCAGAGGTAGGGCTAGATTGAAACAGTTTTCCACATTGTTGGAATGGAGATTGGAATTTCCATTGGATGATTTCACTGCCAAATATGTATGCGCAAATGGAGGTGGCCCATACTACGCATGTGCAAAATTGTGGCACCTACATTGCGTCACTATTTTACACATGTGCAGTACGGCTGCCGCCATTTTGTATATGCACACTAGGCAGCAAAATTGTTTCCCCTCGACCTGGCAAAATGGGAATTGGAATGCATTCTGATTCACACTTCGCCAGATTGATTGAAATGGCTACATTCTGTTGAAAACTTCGGTGATCAAGCGCAGGGAAGATCAAGCAACCCTCCACTCCCAGAAACAGAGGGAACAGCCAGAGGGACCTAAAGGAGTTGAGGCAGTGGCCAAAAACTTATGAATGGCACAAGTGGTGAAGGAACTCATCAGGTGTTTTTGGACGCACCATTCCGCCCCCCCCCGACTTTGAAGTCTGGGCTTGGAAAACCCATGTGTGGGGGGCTTTAGACACTCACTCCCACACCAAAAGTCACCCAAGCACCATTGTAAACAATGGCCGTAGGCAACTCCTGCATGACTTGAGACCCAGATTTGTATGGTTTTACAAGTCTGGGTCCCAAGACATGTGGGAGTTGCCCGGTGCTGCTGGTTACAATGGTACTCAGGTAATGTCTGGTGGGAGGGGGTTAGCGTCTAAATACCTTGCTCGTGAGTTTGCCGAACTCGGACTTTGAAGTCTGGGGAGAAAAATGGTGCGTCTAAAAACGCCTATCATTGCGCTGGACCTCTGTTCATCGCACACACCCATGTTGCCATTTCGATTTTCAGTTTCATTCATGGACTCTATGTGTTGGCGACCTATACGCAGTCACATGGTATGTACTTGCTTGGATCTGACCCCAGGAGAAGGCACTAGTGTGGAAGAAGCCTTAGAAACTGCACACTGAGGAATGAAATACTCCTTGTTCCTTTCCTGTTCGCGCTGCAGACCAGAATTGTTTTCGGCAACTATACAAAACATGCTGTAGTATTAAGGAACCATAAATGGAACTTCCAACCCAGACCCGTAAGTGCCATCATTTCATAATGATCTAAAAGTCAAGCCCGTTTGCTTTGCCTACAGGATGGATGTTGTTTCCTTGCGCTGTTTGATTTTTCTTTCAATCGTTGCGGGTCCCACAGAGCCAGTCAGAGCCGAGTATTTTATTGTCTCTCTATTCAAATGCTTCGGCCAGATGCTTTAGAATTTAATGCTAGCCGCTTTTGTGAGGACCGGTGATAGAAGTAAATGAAAATCATCTTCTTTTTGCAATGTCGTACAAGGGAGGTTCTCTCTCTCTTTTTTTTTTAAAAAAAAATGTCTGCAGTGGTTTTGCTGGAACCATTTGCTATCAGACTATTTTGCTATCAAAAAAAGTGCTTTGCTATTGCCGTGTTCCAGCTATTGGGACATGCTACTGCTTGGGCATTACAACTATAGGAACACTCTGCTATCAAGTCACTGTGCCAAAGCAGTGTTCTGTGTTCACAGCGGGGGGCTGATGCTTGCTATCAAATGCGTTTTTCCAATCGAGAATGTACATTTTGTTTCCTCTCTTTTGTTGTGTAAAAAGCAAAGTTCATTGAAAGCTGGAAGACGGGGAAGCTTGAGTGGAATGAGAATGATCGCCCCCGCGGAGTTTAACTTCTCCTTTCCATACCGCATGCTGGAGGTCTTGGAGGGACAAAACTGAGGAGGGGTCTTCCCCTGCACTTCAAATCCAAGGGGGACATGTCCCTCATAGAACTTAAATGAAATTTTGGCTCAGATTCCATTTTCAATTGATCTGGCTGTTCCGATTTGTCAGTCAAAATGCAGATCGGGATAGGATTCAATCCACGTTTCGCCAGAACAATTGGATTGATACTGCCTGTAGGATGGACTCTTGGATCCAACACCACCCTGCTACTGTGCATGTGCCAAATGGTGGCGCCCAGTACTGTACTGCTTTTTTTCACATTTGAAGAATGGCTGCCACCATTTGGCACATACACGATAGGACCGCCTGCCGTTTTGTGCACGCATAGTGCCGGGCGCAAAATAGCAGTGCTCTCCAGTCCGAACTTCAACCAGAATTCCACCATGGCATAAACCTGAGCTGGAATTCTGACCGATGTTCTGAAAATGCAGAAAAATTCCGCAAAGACAGAAGGGTTATTTCGATCCAGCCCTAGCTCCTCCATTCCCTTCTATTTTTCTATCTTGGAGTGAGTCACAGGAGAGACTTTCACCTACTTTGACACTAGTCTGACTTCTTGCAAGGTCTATGTCATCACAGTTCTGGGGATCAGAAGCCTGGGCCAGTCCTGTGGGGCTAGCTTAGGTCAGATGTTCGGTCCACCCAAACCCCTTGGACTTGGGCTGGACTGGGTTGGGAAGACCCCATTCTTTCTGAAGTTCTGAGATGTTACTCAGTGCTCTGTAAAGGGTGGCCTCACATCAGAAGATTGTGATTGTCCCTCCCTGTTTCAGATATATTCATATATCTGAAAGACCACCTGCCTACTGTGTTCCATTGAGCCCCCTACGGCCGGCCAGGCGCACCCTCTTGTAGGTTCTATCTGCCACTCTTGTCCGTAGGACAGGGATGCACAGGAGGGCGTTCTTGGTTACTGCCCCACTTTTGTGAAACTCCCTTCCCCAGGGGGTTCATTTGAGCCCGGGCCTAATCAACTTCTGGAGGGGGTGCAAACTTTTTTTATTTGAAAAAGCATTTGGTAGGGGGAGTTAGGGCTTGGTTGGGAGGTTTTGGTTGGGGTTGAAGGCTGGCAGGAGGGCTTTTTTGGGTGTGGTGAGGAGTTTTTATTGTGTGAATTTTATTATTGTCTTGTCATTATTGTTTTGTTTTTATGGATTGTAAGTTGCCCCGAGCCACTGTGGGAAGGGCGATGTATACATTCAAATAAAACAAATAAACAAATAAGAAAGATGTGGCCACCCCCTCTGCTAGACTTGCCACCTTTCCTCAAGCTGTCACCGGAAGGGGGGCATGGCCATGTCAGACATGGGACGGGGCAAAGGGATTCTCCTGTCCATTTCTCATTGGCCACACTTCATCAACAGGGAGTGGAGCCTTGTCAGAAAGGGATGAAAGAGCCTGCCCTGCCCCGCCCCCGCCTGAAAAGAATTTGCTCGGATTATCGCTGTAACATGGGGAAATTGTGGCTTCACCCAGAGCCCTGAGATAATGTGGGGTGGTAACCCTGTCCCTGGCAGATCAGGACATTGTGATGCTCCATAGGGGTCAGGGGGCAACTCAGGCCAGGGCCATCCTTAGTATTTGTGGGGACCAGGGTGAAGAAAAAAGCAGTGCCCCTGGTGGTCCCTTCTCCAGGGTCCCACCCCCTCAGGGGAACTCTCCACGGGGCCCTAGAGGTGGACATGCTTGGGACCCCGCTGAGAGGGAGTGGGGCCCCCATATCCCGTCTGCTGAACAGGGGGGGCTGCGAGGCCCCACGTGGTAGAAAAAAGAGCCGGGCCTAGGGTGGCTGCCTCAGGGCGCCCTTTGGTAAAGCCGGCCCTGACTCAGACCGGTCGAGCCCAAATTTACAGCCTGACGGGGCTGTACCTGGGAGGTCTTTCATCGACAATGCTGATTAAATCCAACTGTAACTGACTTTGAAACCTCTTCACAAAAACCCATGGAAAAGGGCAAAGGAGTGAAAAATTGACGTAAAGACTTTTGTAGACTTTTAGCGGACATTGAATTAGGCCCAAAGTGACTAATCTAAATGACACTGCGTTTTTCCATATCTGCTGACCTCAGCTTTGCTTGTTTGGATGGGAAGAAGCTAGGCTAGCTCTGCTTCAAACAGCTGAATGATAATGCCTGTTTATGCGCTGCTGCAGGTACGCATAGGTGTGAATTGGATTCTGGGCATTGTACAGGGCCCAGCCTTATTGTGAATGCAGAAAAGTGCCATATATTTACTTTACTCTAATGCTCCCCTGTGTGTCTGTGTGTGTGTGTGCACGCACCTTCAGAATTGCTTTTTCAGAGATGCACAAACAGCTATTGTTGGTGTTGGCATTTCGATTAATTTAAAAGCACACATTTCCATTCCCCAGGTCCTGCTCTATTGTTGTTTTTTATTTAATCTCCTCCCTGGTGTTTGCGGCAATTTTGATAACTCTATATGGTGATTATCTGACTGTATAAATAGATCAATAGCATCTGGATTTCAGACTTCTAAAGAAGCAGCCTGAGAGGCTGGCTTTGTGCTTGAAAGCGCGTGTACCTAATTTGTTAATGGAGGAGGCCAATGAAAATGTATGATCTAGAAAATGACTTTAAGCCTGCTTAAAAATAAATGAGTTTTGAGCCCTTTCAAACAGGGTTGGCCTTATTTAGCAGTTGTCAGTCTTCTGCCCTCCTTTTCTGTTTCAGAAATATTTGCTTTGCAAGGAGGAAGGAGGTTGGTGGCTTATAAGAGACCTGCTCGTCTGAAGTTGGCAATGATTTGCATTAGCGATCTGTCCTTCTAGAGGAAGGATTTGGAGGAAAGCTGCTGTGATAGGAGGGTTGATGTTGGAGGCTGATGAAGAGGGTGAGGGACATCTGGTGGGGACGATAGGATGAGATAGATCATGTTGTAATGTGAGTCCCAGCTTTAGGGTAAGTGCCTGCTGGAGCCAACCCCTTTGTTACCCTGCTTGTCTCGCTGTTAAAGGACATTGATACTATCACATTATGATCATTAGGTGCTGTGATGCACAGTGGCCCAGCCCTGACTGCAAGTCCCTGCAGGACCAGTACCACTCACAGATTTGCTGAGTCCTGGCCTAAGATCCTGTCCTCTAGGGCCTTCCTGAACTCCTTGTCATGCCCTGGTGGGGGTCACAGTTCCCTCCAAACCTCCCCAGCAGTCAGCTTATGAGCACCTCACCCTGCAGTCTTCAAGCTAATCCTCTCCGGCCCTGACAAAGCCCCAGCAAGTAGCATGTGACCCACCCACGCCTGATCTATGCTCCCTGGGCTCTGGGTTAACGCCGTCCACTCCAGGCAAGGCGAGCAGCACTCTCACCAAAGGTGCATTTATATGCAGTTCCAGTGTTGTCACTGTTGGAGAAACAGCTCCAGATGACATCAACCTTTTGCACCAACAAACCCTAATGACCACTAGGGGCACTGGGAGTAGAGATAGTGAGTTAGTGTGTGTGTCACTTTAACCTTTCTGATCTCTGCTTCTAAGCCCCCTTCCCCCTCTCAGGTGGGATGTGCCCAGGAAGCTCCTACTGGACTTCCTCCTTCTTCCTGACCTTTCTCCATTCCTTTCTTCTCTCTCTGACCTTCAACATGACTGGCCACCATGCTGGTGGCAGCTAGCTAGTAAGATCAAGGGTAGGCCTTTCCTATCACACTGTATTTCTCAATAAAGTAGATTATTTTAATCTAGAAACAGTCTCCAAGGTGTTGATTACTTCTAAGCTGTTGCTACTGAGAATTCGAGCTATTTTCTTTTGTTGTGTGTAAACTCTGCTGATGCCTAGCCAGAGCTCTAACAGGTCCTGGCACAGTAGGCAGTGAAACGTTGGGTTTTTGACCACTAATAAAATCCCAACAGTCTCGATCCAGATGTGTACATAGTACACATACAACCCCAGTGGTGAGTCCTCTCTCGAGATTTTTTCTTCTCTCACAGCTGTTTCTTCTAAACCCTACGTGCTATGTCTTACTTTCAGCTGTCCCAGTAGCTACCCAACGTACCTATGGTTACCATCTCCCAGGCTTTGCTTGGAGACTCTGAAGCCGTTTTTAGACGAGGCATTGCAGAAGCGCCTCCCAAGCTGCGCGTTAAGACAGAAGCCGGAAGTGACTTTCTCCCCGTTGCTGGCAACGGTGGTGGCCGGAGATATGGCGCTTTGCAAAGGCGTGTTCTAGAGACCTGAAAAACGGTGTGAGTGTTAAACTAGAGTCTCTAGGCTGCAGGGGAAACCCCAGTTTCTCTGGGTCAGCCAAGGGGGCCCATGGTAATGTAGAGAATTGGGGACTTCTGAAGGCAGTCATGAAAGAAAGGGAGCAGTAGACCATGGTGACTCTCTTGTCTCTTTTCTGATGTGGCTCTGCCCCTACGGAGTGTCATGATGTCATAACGTTCTGTAAGGGACGGGGTTACATTAGAAAGGGGCATGATAGTTCCATTGCCTCACTGGTGTAGGTGAAAGCCAGGAGGGAGATGGTAATGCTATACCCAGCAGCATCACCACCACCTGCTGCTGGGGACTTCTTTCCTTACCGATATCCAACGTTGGAAGCTAATTGATCACATCCCCCCTTGTAAAGTAATCCCTAAACCAATAGATGGGATTCTAAGACTTCGTTCCTGGGTTTCCCCATCCTGCCTCAATGACATCCTCTTTGCTCTTACTTCTTCCAACCCAAATTTGGACTATGCGAAAAAATATAGTACCATGAGACGCTTGGTGCTGGCCACCAGGAATGGAAGTCAGGGAGGAAACAGGCTGGCAAGATAAGAAAGATTAAGTTTGTCTGGAATGGAGACCTTCTTAGGACCTGCAGAGAATGATAGACTGAGATTGTACCATCTGTGTCAGTTGCCATTTGGGAAATAGCATTACATCGCTGACCTACTCCGTACGTATGGGGCCGGGGGGGGGGGCCGGCCGGGGGGGGGGGGTGGTGGGGCGGGGGGGGGGGGGAGGCGGGATTTACTGAATCCCGCATGGATTACAGCACTGGGACTTTAAGAGCCATATGCAATGCAGCTGGCTATCCCCTGCAGAGAGTGCACTGTAAGCAAGTAGATGAAGTATAATAGATTGGCTGTTACTGAAATGTGAAATACAATGACCACACAATAGCACAATCAGCTCAAGATGGGCGGTTGCTGGCTATAGTACTGTCGACTGCTCCTTCAAATAAATGGGACCAGCTCATTATCACAGTGGACTGGGCACTAGATATATATATATATGTGTGTGTGTGTGTGTGTGCATACACTATATAAAATATATATTTATATTCATACATACATAGAGACTTTAAGGATAGACACGTTTTCTGTCTATAGAATTCTCACTGTTTTGAGGACATTTTTATTCTGCTTTAACAGAGGGATAGGTAAATGTTTCCCACCCAAGGGCCACTTTGAAATTAGTACAGGTTCCATGGACTGGATAGGAGTTGAGGTTGGAGTTAATAAGGGTTGTATTCAGAATGGGGGAAGGAAGGAGAGGGTCCAGATTAGAGCTGAAATTGGGTACCAGCAAAATCAGGTAACTAGTAGAATTTCTGGTACCTTTTTCGACCCCGTAATGATTGGGTCCCATGTGGTACCTGATGTCCCAAAATGTTGGCTTCTGGTCCCAGAATGTCGACTTCAGGTACCAAATGTTTTTACATTTTTGTGGATATACTGATCTATTTATTGGGTTTCTGTCAAGTTCTGAAAATTTGTTTGGCAACTTCTGGTCCAGGAAAACTACTTTCAGTTCCAGTTTTTCAAGTTCCCCCTCCATATTCTTTTCTTAAAACACTTATTTATGGGTTTTTTCCATCCCAGAAAATGAACTTTCCTGTCCTGGAAAGTCAACTTCCAGTGCCAGGAAACTACTTCCAATCTGTTACAAAAAAAATCATGCCAATTTTACTGTTTTTCCTACTCAGTATACCGATTGGTATACTGATATATACCAACTGAGAATTGGTAAATCAAACAATGAATACCAGAAGTACCCGATTTTTCAGGTATTTGTTTATCTGGGTTCCCTTGCTAATCTATACCTTCTGCCTCTGTTCCAACCCCCTGGACTTCCCACATCGCCTCCTGGTACCTTCATCCACTCCAGTCTTTAGACCATAGAACTTGCTCACCACTGGACCCCCGTGCACCTGCCTCTTAGAACCGACCCTTGCTTGAGAATGACTATGCTCTTGTTACACCCTCTCTGTTTGGTGAGTGCCTATCTTTCCTTTGGAACTGAACCCTGCTTATGACTGACTAGGAGCCGGATATGCCCTCTCTGCTTGGTGAATGCCTGTTTGCCTTGAGAACTGACCCTTGCTGATACTTGACCATGACATTGAGCCACCTGCTCTGTTTGGTGAGGGCCTACCTGAGCTCAGACTGCACCCAGTCACACCGCTGACATTGGATAGGTTTGGTTTGGTTTGGCCATCAGTTCAGTTCAGCAGACAGTTTGGTTCAGTGACTGGTTGGTTTGGTTCAGAGGTTGGTTTGTTTTGTAATGTTTGGTTCAGTTTAGTTGTCGGTTTGGTGCGGTCCTTGGTTCTATTTGGTCATTGGTTCATTTCTGAATGGAACAACAATAAATGGACCGGATAAACCACAACCAAACCTAAGGAGCCAGACCTGAACCAAACCGGACAGCCACTCCAATGTGGATATTTGGCTGCTGATCTAAACAAGAGAATAATACCTGTGAGTAAAAGAATCATTATTCATTCACCACTACTTCCTGAAATTAACAAGTTATCTTAATCTTTATGGTGAATGACAGTGGTATAATTGGTTGAAACAATCACGTTGATCTGGGCTTGACCCTGCAAGGTGCTAAGCAGTCTCCTCTGGTCCAGAGAAGCACTTTAAGCATGTGTTTAACTTTAACTGATGTGATGGGTCTCTTGCCAGGTGACGGAAAGTTAAGCACATGCCTTGTTGCTTGGCGGAATCGTGCCAGAGTGTTTGGGCATTTATAAACGATCCCGCTTACAAGTGGGATCGCTAAACGCCGGCTTTTCTCCCCGCGCAGCCTCTGCATGCCATGTCTGATGTTCAGACACGGCGCAGAGTGCGAGTGCGCATGCGCGCTCTTCAGCGCATGCGCTATCGCCACGGAGCCAGGAAGTGCGGTGTAAAGCCAGCACTTCGGGAATCTGCGTCGGAGGGGGCAGGTGAGCCTGCCCCCTCTGAAGCGGATTAAAAAGCAGGGCAATCAAGTAGACGAGCGGCAAGAAAGGCGGCTGATCAAAGGATCAGCCGCCTTTTTTGTCTCGTGTATAAACGCCCTTTGACATCTTGGGACACCAAGCCCTTTAACAGCAGTGCGAGATGGGGCTGCTTCAAACGGATCGATTCTGTCCATGAGGCTTTGTGGAGTTGGACTGGGCTGCCCCACAAGTGTGCGTGTTACTGACTGTGTTATTCTACAGAGGTGCTATTAGATTTGTGCAGATGGTAGTAGTTCTTTTTGCTGGCATCAGAGCATTACTATCCAGTTAAATTACTTTTTAAGCTAATAAGATCTTCTTTTCTACAAGGATTTATTTCCCTAAACCTCTTTACCTGTTGGCTTTCAATTGGATACAAGATTCATCTTGGCCTTCAAGCCTGAGCTGTATTGGGGAGATACTGGAGGCTGATTAGGGATTTTAACTGGTTTTCTTTCATGTGCATTTATTGCATATGATTTTAGGTGTTGTAATCTGCCCTGAGTCTTTGGGATAGAGTGGAAGAATAATTTAAAATAAAGAATAAAAATAATTGTAGATGTAGTTATAGTAATAATGCACTCAGAATTTGGTGGGTACAGTTTAAGAGGCTGATTTGCAAAGCACCATATAAAGTTAAGGTGTGATTTACTAACCAGCCAGTCTTCTTTCTGTCCTTGCAACTGGAAATTGAGCTTTCTGGAGCATATCAACGGCCTGTACTTTGCAGCATTATAAACAAAAACGGATTCTGAATAGAGCTGAAATGGGTACTTATTTTAGTAACACCAGGGAATACACGTAGGTACCAGTTGGGTACCCAGTGTCAGGGACAGGGAACTAGGAAGGGAGAAGTATGGACCTAGCTCTAGATATCGGGGTATATCTCCAAGCTTTCGCACTCTCGCCTTAGCACTCCAGGGGCTGCTCTCACACAGTAAGGGAAAACAACCCCTCAGGATCTTGTGTGGCTTTAATACTCCAAGCGGAGCAACGGCCAGATCATCATAGGGGGGGAGGTAGAACGCCCTGAGGCAGCCCCTGCACAACCACACCCTCTTTCGTGCTCTCACCCACCCAGCTAACTGAATGTGCCTCAAGGTAGAGCGAACAGTGGAGGATGGTGAAGGTTAGGAAGGGAGAGCACCTGGGGACACAGGAAGGGAATCAGCGCAACTCTGGATCGAGGGGGGAGGAAGGGCCCGACAAGAGGGGAAGCTTTAGTGCCCCAAATCCCAAACTCACCCCCCCCACCACAGTACAATACACACACTCACCGTTCACTCACTCACGCACGCAGTCACAGTCACTCCCAATCCACGCTTCACTTTCCTGGCAAGTTACTATCTCAGCATCAGCAGCACACACAATGATATCCAAGCAGCAAGGGGGCCGGTCTCACAGCGAGCTGATCTCCGGCAACGCTGAGCCGGTCCCGTGCTCTCTTAACTGCCTGGCTCCGCCCCCTTTGCTGCGCGAATGCGTGCAGAGCATCGCAGCTCTCCTATGGGCTCCACCCCTTTTCTTCCCAGCTGTGGGTGCGCCGTTTGCTGTTGGGGCAACCCTACGGCGCTTGTCGGTGTGGGGGATGGATCCGGTATCTGGGGTGCGTGCTGCCGGGCGCGGCCCGCACCGCGGCTTTGACGCCGGCGGTAGTGCTTCCTGACACCCGGAAACCCAAAATGTCCTTCCAGTCCCAATGTTTTGATTTTCCAATTACCAATTGGTATATTGTGTCAGAAAACTGAAAAATTGGGATGGAAATAAAAAATATCAGGACTGAAAGTCAATTTTCTTGGCCTGGAAGTTGACTTTCTGGGATGGAAAATCAATAAATAGGTGTCGGCAATTGAAAAGATTGGTATGGAAGTTGAAAAATCAGTACTGGAAATTGGTATTCCAGGACCAGAAGTCAGCATTCCAGGCATTGGGTACGTGAATCATGTTGTAATTGGGTAACAATCAGAACCGAAGTTGTTGAGTCGATTTGGGTACCGGATATTTGTCAGTTATGCCCGTTTATGTGGGTACTTGTTTAAGCTCTAGTTCTGAAGAATTAACTCTGTTATGCTCTGTGGTAATTATTGACTTCTCTGGCGCAGGCTGCTGACCAGGGGCTTTAGACAGACAAGAACCTGAAGGTCTCTGCCCCTAGGAGCTTAGTATTCAAATATCACTCAAAAGAAAACCTAATTGTGTTTTGACAGATATAACAAGTGGGATTAAGAAGGATTTTCTCTCTTTAATTCATTCATGAAAATGCAGCACCTTGTGTGGAAGGAAGGAAGGAGGTGTTGTGGGTCGGGGGACTGGAGGGAGAGGAGACATACTCTTCCAGCATTGAGTTCAGGAGACTGGTGGTGTGCGCGTGTTAGAGAAAGAGAGAGTGAGAGAATTTACAAATGGCATGGTGGTAAGCACAGTGTGAGCCACGAAGGTGCGTGTCGCACTCATCCCCACGCTGGACTTAACAAATGGTGCAGCGGGGAGAAAGGGCAGACAGGTGGCCAAGCGAGGCTGGCCTGCTGGAAACGGAGGGGGTTGAGAGGAGGTGGCGTGTCTGTGCTGGAAGGTGGTTGGCCAGGAGCACAAACCTTATTTCTTCGTTTGACTAGAGCAGGGGTGGCCAAGAGATAGATCATGATCTACTGGTAGATCACATGCTAGTCTCCAGTAGATTATTACAGTACATGGAGGGGGAGCAGCCCCTCAGAGATCATCTTTGGGGAGAAGAGTAGGCTCAGGGAGCATCTCCAGAGGGGAGTAGAGCTAAAATGGGTACCTGATTTGGTACCCGCAGGTTATAGCCGCATTTTCGGGTACCGTTTTGGGTAACCAGATCAGTACCCAAATAGTGTTCAGGAACTCAAAAGATCGATATACCAAAATACCAAAATTACCTGAACAAATCCTGAAACTGGGACAAAACTGGTATGTTAATATACCGATTGTCGGTATTTCAGGTACACGATTGAAAACTGGTTTGGGTACCGAAAAGTACCAGAAATATTTGGTTTGATTCAGGGATCGGAAATTCGATGTGTATACCCATTTCTGCAGGGACTTGTTTCAGCTCTAAGAGGGGAACTCCTCCATTGCAGCAGAGAAGGCTCCCTCTGAATGGGAGACCACTCTACTCCTCTCCTGAGATTAATTGCTGAGCTGTCCTAGAGTCGGGAGCCAGTGGGAGGGGTTCTGGTAGATTACCTGAGATTGAGGCCTGGATCAAGTGGATTACATGCACCGTACGTCTGGCCGCCTGGAGTAGAGACTAAGGGGAAAGCCAGCTAGGGTGTATGTTTTATTTACATCACAGCAGCCACTGTATTATGACCTGGGAACTCTCTGGCCAGGTCTCCAGGGCGGAAGAAGCGTAAATATAAATATGGTGACAAATCTTTGGCCACAGCCGATGTTGTTCTGCCCAAGGGAGCTGCTAGACACAGTGGTATCCTTGCTCAGGACACAACTGAAACAATGTGAAGAAGACACTATTCAGACACAGCTGGAGCCAAATCACCATTTTCATTAAACATAAACAAGAGCCAAAGCTTGACTGCATACAGAAGTACCATTCATCTGGCAGGATTCTAACAACGTCTATGCATAAGAGCCGCTCTACTAGGGGAGACCAATGATTAATGACCACTAGGATAGCCCAGTATCCTGTTTCTGAAAGGAGCTGGTAATAGATGCTTCAGAGGCAGTGTACAAAACAGGATATTGAGTGATCCATTTCCCCTTCTTCACTCCCATGTTACAGCAGTCAGAGGTTTCATCTCCTGACCAGCTTTGCTCTAATAAGCATTGATGGTTCTGTCATCCATTAATTTACCTTCCCTTGTTTATTTAACCCATAATGCAGAATGCAGAAAACTCTGTCAGAGGGGGTCCACAAAGAGACACCATTCTAGAAATTGGATTCCCTTGTTCCAAAAGCACAGGCTCTTGCTTTAAGAGAGTATATCCTCTAACTCGTAGCTGTACAGTGTCTATGAAACTCAGCCAAGCGACTCTGATTTGATGCAGCCAAGAACATGAGAATAAAAAATCACTCCACAGGGCTGACATCCTCTTTAAAACATACAAAATTGCTACCCCTCTTCCCCCTTGAAAAACAAAGGTTCGTGACAATGCCGAGTGAGTCTTAAAACAAATAGACAAAGCTTAAAAGAAGGAAGGCAAGATAGTAATATGGGAAAATTCAGGATCTAAACTTGACAGCACCCACCAAGAAGATAGCAAGGAACTGTTCTTCATAGCTACAGAGGGCAGGACTAGAAATAATGAGCTCAAGTTACGAGAAGGTCGGTTTCAGTTAAATTTCAGGGGAAATTTCTGAATGGTAAAAGCTGTGCGGCAATGGAACAAGTTGCCTCGGGAGTTCGTAGGTTCTCCATCATTGGAGGTTTTCAAGAAGAAGCTGGACAGCCGTCTTTCAGGGATGTTGTAGCTGTAGTCATCCTACATCCAAGCAGGTGGCTGGACCAGATAACCCTTGAAGTCTATTTGTCTATGATTCTAAGGCCAAATCTCCAGGGGGGTCTACCCCATCACAGTCATTGATTCCGTCTTTACAAAAACAAACAAATAATCAATTATCAAACAAACAACCCCTCCCAATAATAGCCTTGGGAAAAAACCAGTCATGCTTATTCATCTATGTTCATTGCAAGAAAATTAAATCAACCTGATTTAATACTTATTGCCAGGGACACAGGTTCAGTGTGTTTCCCCCGATTGGTGCCAATGGAGAAAACACAGGGAATACAAGTTTATTTCACTTAGGATGCTGGACCTTCCCTTTAAGCCCAGCAATAATCCAGTCCATAAACCAAATCAGCAAAAGGCCCTTTCCCCAACCATTCAACCTCCAACCCCACACACCTGAGCTTCGGGATTTAGTGGGCATTTATGAATGGATCCACTGGTTAAAGGATGCAATAAGGCCGTAGAAGTAGATTCTGGACCAACGCTAGAAGTGTCCAGAATACGTTCGGCATAATGGACGGCAACAAGAGTGAATAATAATAACCTCTAACAACATAAGGAGGAGGTAGAAATGAATGGGGCATGGGAGGAATGGCTAAGAAGAATGGGCAGTTTGGCAATAACGCTGTAGGCCTAGCCAAGGGCACAACCAGAATAGACGTAGAGGTAGAAGTGAGTCTTAACTTCTCCCCTTTAACCCTAACCTTCTGGTATGCTTACACACACACCCACACACACACCCACACCCACACCCACACACACACACACCTAAGCTCTTTGTGCTTTCTGGAGGGGGTGTTGTGTGCCGTGGGGGAAAGAACAGGAAGTGTAAGGAGACTGCTACATGGCTTGGATGGGGAGGGGACAGACAGGGAATGTGCTCTTTTGATGGTTGGGGAACATGACGGGGGCATGGCCAGAGCTTAATAGGAATAGGCGATGCAGCTGCACCAGGCATTGGTGACTTGCAGAGGGGGCACGAGGGGACCGCCTCCTAATTTTCAGAAGCCTTATAGAATCCTATAGAACCTGCTGCTCAGCCCCATCACCTGTGCCCCCCCCCCCCACTACTGACAGTTATTGGTCACCCATGGAACCAGGGTTTGGTGACTTGCAGAGGGGGCACGAGGGGACCGCCTCCTAATTTTCAGAAGCCTTATAGAATCCTATAGAACCTGCTGCCCAGCCCCATCACCTGTGCCCTCCCCCCCCACTACTGACAGTTACTGGTCACCCATGGAACCAGGGTCTGCAAACCTGGAGGGGAGGGGGGGGCATGCTTCCTGTTGTAGCTGAAGTTCTTGTTGCTGGAAGGCGGGATGAGGGGCCCCATTCCGTCTTCTGTATCAGGGTTCATTCCAACCTAGCTCTTCCTCTGACTGTGGGGGAGTTTGGGTGCTGTGGTGGGTTGGGGGAGGGGGCGGGTCCCTCTGTTTGTGCCCTTGGTTCTGGCTTAGAATCATCATCTTAACAGTGTCCCAAGACTATGGCATTTTCCAGTATAGGACCGTAATCCGAACTTTCAAAACTGACATAAGCAAATGGTGCCGAAATTAAAGGTACGCAAAAACTACAGAGCAAAATATAAACATTATCCGAGCCCCTTCCCCCTACAGCACATGCCTTTAGACTGCTTCCCCTCCACTGCCCTGTGCTCACCGCCTCCTCTTCCCAGCCTTGTCCCAGACCGCTCTGCCAACCAGAAAGGGGGACCCTATTGAGGCTGGCACTAGAGGAAGCTGCTATGGGCCCAGTTAGGCCCACCTCCTGTCCCTGCTTGCCAAGGTCCAGAAGACCTGACTTCCTCCAATTCATAGTTCCCCTGCCCACCACCAGCCAACAGGAGTTCTGTGGCATCCCTCCAAATGCAGAGCCCCTACTTCTCCACAGCACATGCCTTCAGGTTGCTTCCCCTCAGCTCCACTCTGTGTCCTCGCTGCCCGTGCTCGCTGTGTCCTCCTCCCAAACCTGTACATTTTTGCCATTTTTTGTAAAATTCTCTGGGAAGAGGCAAAATCTCTGGTTTTCCATCACAAAGAGGAACCCTAGGAACCCTAGTCATTAGTAAATTGGGAATAATGATGACTTGCCTCACAGGGTTGTTGTGAGAGTGCACTAGATAAAGACAGTAAAGCACTTTGAGCACTGCAATTGTTATAAAGAGATAAAGGTGGAGGACAGTCTTGTATCCCTCCCCTTGGTCACCCTCGCACCCTCTACTCAGTGAATGGGTTGTGGTTTCTATATATGTATTTTAATTAAGATTATTTTGAAAAATATATATAATTGTAAGCCACCCTAAGCCTATGAGATACGGTGGGGTATACATTCAAAGTAATAATAGTTATGAAGGTTTTAACATTTTCTTGGAGCAAACACCAACCAACCAAAACCCCCAAACCATCTGTATTTAAAAAAAAAAAAAAAATCACGGCAAAAGTTTGAATTTTGTAAGATTTCAATGCAAATATAGCCGTTTTGTGGGACTTTAGAGCAAAATGACATGTGTGAGAAATGGGCCAGAGCACAAATATAGAAAGTTTCACATAATTTTGGGGGACTCCATTATTGTCCCACTTTTCCTAGTTCCATGGTACGTCTCTCTGCCAAGGCCTCAAAAGAGTTAATGAATTCCAAAGCATCCAAGAGACACAACGGAAGCCGTGCCAACCTACAGAAGGCAAATCCAAAGCAGGACGTTAACAGCAAGGCAGGGAAATCACCCAACAGCAGTATATTGACGAGAACGGCATCCAAAATGGTACCCTGGGGTCTGCTGAAATGGGCAGGCACCTGTAACAGGGGCATCAGAGCCAAAATCAATCCGCTGCATTAGGTCTGAAGCCAGACCTGAACAAGTGACAGTTGGATTAACACGGGATTTGGGATAATCTAATTTTTTTTTTAAAAACCAGAGATTTCACGCTGGAACCTGAAACATCAAATAAAAGAAGAGTTGAAAGCAATAAGCATTTGTGGAAGGAGAGGAAAAAAAGAGGTCATAATTACCATTGGCAGCAATACATTGCATTTATATTGCCCCTTCATTTCAAAGCTATTCATATTACCATTAAGTTTACTTTACAGTTGGGTAAAGTGAGGCCCAGAGTAACAAAATGGCTTGCCCAAGAGGTCATGCGCAGAGTCTGGAAAAGAGCCCAGGTTTCCTCTTGGCATGCCTGCAGTGAGCCCCAGTTCATGTTAATTCAATCACCAAGGTAATCTTCTGGCAGGGCTTAATCTTAAAACTAGACTGAAATTTAAAAGAGATTTAATTCATTTCTTTAAGGAGTCGGAAGAAACAGTGTTCTCCAAACTTTGGCTGCAGCACAAGGCGCTGAAGAGGAAGGTAGGTCGAGAATTTGCCTGGTGGGGCAGCTCATTCACAGTCCTTTACCCCTTTGGTGGGCCGTGGGGAGCCTACATTGAATGCAGACCCTCGAGCTGGGTTTGTGAGTCAAGGAAGCTTTGCTCAAGCAGCCCGTGCTGTCGTAGGGTTACTTGCTCTGCAACCCCCTTTTATGCAGCACCCCTGCAACAGGGGACCCAGCTGCCACTTGTGTTGCTGTATCGGCTCCACCCTTTGGGAGGGAGGATGGTGAGCCCATCGTTTGGTGGAGGGAGAGAGTTACTTCAATTCATAGAGAAGCACAGAGGGTGAAAAAAAAACACCTCGCTGCTAGGGGAGTGAAATCAGGGGCTGGGACTGCACTACCTGGGACTGCCCCGCCTCCCTCCACCCCTGCCCTCCAGTGGATAAAAGCCTCCAGTCCCCTGCAGGTGGCTGCCTGTGGCAGCTGCCGGAGGCGGTTGTCTGGCAGTCAGAGGCTGGGGCTGGGCCTATTTTGTTTTGTATTTTATACTGTTTTATGCATTATACTGCTATAGAGCAGGCTATAGGATGGGGGAGAGGATAGGTGCCTGCTGACTGCTGAGAGGGGAGGGAGGGGATGGGAGGGAGGTGGGTTATGCCACGGCCCCCTGGTAAGAAGGGGGATATAAGCATGGGAGGTTGGGAGTGGGGAAGGATGCCATGACCCCCTGGTGATGGGGGAGGTGTATGGACAGAGGTGGTGATAGGGGTGGAGGGGTTCGGGAGAGGGTTGGTGAGTGAGGCTTAGGTTTTTAAAAAAAATGTTTATATGTTATGTTTTATGTTTATATATCTTATTTTGTAAGCTGCCGTGAGCCTCTGAGGGAAGGGTGGGATAAAAATTGAAATAAATAAATAAAGTTTGGGTACCAAAAATGGCAACACTTTCCTTTCAAACTACTTGAGTCACTTGCCTTGGCATTATTCGTTCTTGGGTTAGGCTGCATGGTAAGTTAGCTCATGTTGTGAGGTAAGTTGGCTCATATAATCCATATAGTGCCAGGGGTCATTTTGAAAATGAGTACAAGCTCCAAGGGCCACGAAGCTGGAGACTGGGGTGTTTAAGGGATGCGCTCAGGAAGATCCAGGAACTAGAAAGGGGCCAAATAAAAACTAGCTACAGGCCTCATTTGACTCCCAGGCCTGAGCTTCCCCACCCCTGGTCTAGGCAAACCAGTAGACACCCCTACCCCCCCCCTTATACATACCCCCACTCTTGACCCCTCTGACCCTTCTAGCTATCGTCCTATCTCACTCCTTCCTTTTGCTTCCAAGCTGCTTGAACGTGTTGTCTACTCCCGCTGCCTTGACTTCTTATCCTCCAACTCCTCCCTTGACCCCCTCCAATCTGGCTTCCGCCCCCTTCATTCTACTGAAACTGCTCTCGCTAAGATCACCAA
>QEPC01012362.1:8982600-9021700 GCA_003113815.1 Sphenodon punctatus
GTGCACTTGAGACCTCGCATCTTCATGAATGTTAGACCCCTTGTCTCTCCCTCTGTTCCCCTTCCTAAGTCTCTCCCCCAGCTCCTGTCTCTCAGATTGTAAGCCCTAGGGGCAGGGACCGTGTCTATTTTATTACTTTGTAAAGTGCCAGGTACACCGCTGGCGCTATATAAATGTTTGTTAATAATAATAATAATAATTTGCAGCCACTTAACCAAACAAATATTGCTGCCTCCAGTGGCTTATTTACTCTTGTTGGCTACAGTCTATGTACATTACTACAAATTAAGATGGGATCTCACTTAACAGAAGCGAAATCTATGGGGACGGCTCATGGTATCATCAAAATTACAGATACTAAAATGAACAGGCTCTCCAAGGAATGTCAGCAAAGCGGTTCTGGGCCCCAAATCAGTCTCCTGTTTTATTACTTTATTAGTTAACTGGTAGCCATTGCGCAAAACCAAAATACTAAACTGGAATGTCCTGGGATTTGGTTGGGTTCTGGGAATTTGTCTTCCATCAAAACCCATCCAGATATAGTTTGGATTCTGGACTGGATTTATAGTGGCCATTTTCTTGATCCTATTTAGATGAGAATGAAATGTGAGATTTTGGCCCAGGATACTGGAAACGTGATAAAAAATATTCCCAAACTTTTGCTGTTTTAAGATGAAAACAACCCATAGACTGAAAATGCATAATGGGGGCTTGTGAGACCTTGGTGCCATTGCTCCTCTAACCTTGACCTAAACCTGATCCAGATCTTCAGACACACACACCACCTTCCTGGCCTGTCTCTGAGAATGTCGGTGATGACTATCACCTAGGTACATTAGTCAAAAACTCATGCAAAGCAACTTGGATAAGACTTACTAGCTAGAATTCTACCCTTTCTTAGCTCAGCCATCGTTAATAGAGTTAGACCCCAAAACAATATTTGAATTTCACATGTCCCCAAATTTTAGGCAAGGGAGAGAGTTTAGAATATGAACCAAAATTAAGACTGCTTAGACTGCATTCACACATGTGGGAAACGAAAACTGCGTTCACACATATATTTATTTATTTATTAATTATTATTAAAATGTATATGCCACCCCCTCCTGCTATAAGGATCTTGGGGCGGCTAAGAACATTTAAAAATACATAGCAACTAAAATACAATTAAAACAACCTAAAATCCCCATACCCAAATCCTCCCTAGCCAAACTCACCCACCCCATCTCACACCTGCAGTCTCTGAACCAGCACCAAGGGTAGCCCCATGTAGAGTGCGTTACAGGAAACCAGTCTTGAGGTAATAAAAGCATGGACGATTGTGGCCAGATCAGAGTCCGAGATGTATGGCCTAAGCCGATGTACCAGATGCAACTGGAGAAATGCCCCCTTCGGCACAGCTGCCACATGCGGGAATGTGTCCTTAAAAGGGCAGGAGAGGGGCTGCACATGCATATCAGGCCCATCTTTAATCACGTGGGAATGCCCAGAGGCGCATGATTGAAGCCCTTATGTGCGTTTACAAGGGCGATTGACAGGGCGGGATGTCACAGTGAGTTTGGTCAATTGCCCTTGTAAATGTACATTAAAAATTCAATCGCATGCCTCTGGGCATTCCCATGTGATCAAAGATGTGCCTGATTTGCATGCACGTCCCCTCTCCTGACCTGCCAAGGGTGCATTCTCGCATGTGTGAAAACAGCCTTAGGGGAGCTCCAAACTCTCCCAGCTTGGAGATGCTGTTTATACAGTCATGATTTTGACTCTGGCTTGGGCCAATTTCCGCTCAACAGGTGTATGATGTGGAATGTGAATAAATGTTATTAAAGTGGTGGCTCATGTTCATCGTGTTTTCCTCATTGTCATCCATGGGGGAAATGCAGTGTGCATGAGTCTGTGATCGTGGGTCATCATGTCAGGGTATGTGGGGCAACAGATCAATCTGGTATGGCTTAAAAGGGTCTTAAAGATTTAGATGAGATGGAAAGAAAGAGATCACATGCCCTTTAACCCTGAGTATGCTTATTAAACAATATAAAGAATCAAGGAAGTGCATACATCCCCAGAAATTGTGTCCGCCTCTCTCCTGGAGTTTCATAACGAGGCTAGATAAGAGGGTAGCAATCCCATCTGTAGGTAGCTTATTACATTTACATGGGTGATAAATTGCAACAATGTTCATTTTACTGCAAAAGAAAACATACCTCCCATCCCGTTATGGCAAAGACAGTATGAAATGTCATGCCTGTTACAGCTGAGGATCCCCATTAACATTTCACACCTGAGGAGATAATGATGGGAATAAATGGCAGTTTGCACTGATGGACGAAGCTTGGTACCAGCACCAAAAGCCAAGAACCACGGAGGAGGAGGAGGAGGCCAAGAGACCCCAAAGACTTAATGGAAACACAGTGGGTGCATCCCATAGCCATTAGATTCAATGGCTGTTTTGCTATTGATTTGAATAGGTTCATGACGGCAACCAATGGCTCCATTTTAAAGCAACCTGAGGACCTGGGAAATATGCAAATTAAATGCATATTCATTAAGAGAGACTTTAACGGATTACTTAGACTGGAAGTCAGTTGGGGCAGGAACCCTATCTATTTCCTTGACAATACAATGCCTATCACTTTAGGCATGTTAAGACTAATGGACCACGATCCAGCTTGAAAGCAATATTTGAGCATGATAATTGCACCCAACCGCAAAGCAAGAAGTGGCGACACATCAAACAAGATGAGCACTAGGGCCCAGAGGACACCGAAACCTTGCAGATAATGCAGGTCCCAACATGTCCCTTTGCAATAAATGATGAAACCATGCAGAACAGCAGGCCGACTCAAAGAAACAGCTAGACATACATCAAAACACCCGTGAAACTGTGGTCTGGAGAAACAGTACGCAACAACGCCCCTTAAAGTCACTCATAAACAGTACCAACGGTTGTGTCCACAAACCTCGGACATTGTTACCTGTCAGGAAAGAAACAGCCTTCCCATGTCACTGCAGTGAACCCTCACAGATTGTCTCGTAGTGTTTTTCAACTAGTGAGCGAGCTCTTGAGGGTTAAGCCCTCATTTTGGGTACTTGCAAACCTCTGTAATAAAGCTCTAAAAGGAGACAGACAGCTGCTTCAGAAAATCATGATGCAATAATCAGCCAGGGTTGCTTACCAAAGCACAAAGCTCCACACAAGGAAAAGCAGGAGTTCAGAACTGAGAGCCAGGAACAGAAAGCCCTGACTGATTTAAAAACCTCCAGAGTCAGGCTGCTGTGTCCAGCTTCTTCCACTGCAATTTATCTTCACAAGGGAAAGGCCGGCTGGCATTTCTCACCGTAGTCCCCAAAATGCCACAGAAAAGGAGTAGCATTTCTGAACCAGGAAAGAACAGCATCGCAAAGTTCCACGCGCAAGGTCCTGAGGCGAGTACTTGGGTCAAGCGCCAATTTGCGTCTCATTCCATTTGCAGTTTATCCCAAAGAGACCTCGGGTCTTCTTATTTTTGGCGACACTTAAAAATGATCTAAAAGCAAAACAGAGAAGCAGGCAGCCTCCCGCAGGAATAGGTTAGGGAGACCAGCTTAAAATACTGAACTAGAACAATGGAGAGAAAGAGGCATCCTCTGTTTCCAGCCCTGGTCAGTCTTCAACAGCAGCAGATGGAGATGAGAAATGTCTCCCATTGCTTAAAGTCCTTAGCCATTAGATATTTTCTTCATCTGATGCCAGGTTTTCTTGCAGACTGGAGGCTGGCACCTTACCATCCTTAAAGGCCAAATCCACACAGAAAATACACTAGGGAGGACTGCGGAGAGTGTTAAACAAGGGATTTGCAAACCAATTTCTTAGGGCCAAATCAAGCTCTTGCTTACACCAGTTTTACCTCAGCAGAATCTTTAGTGGCTTCATTGGAGAATAAAATATGGCTCCTATCTACGGGCTCCCTGGAGTTTCTGCTGAAACTCATCAGAGAAAGTGCCTCAATTACCAGGAATCTCAACTGTGTGAACTTTAGGAAGGACCTAAATTGATAGCATATTCTATTCGAGCCCTCTTGAAGTCATTGGAGAATGAGATATTCACTCTAACCACCAAGCTCATATATTAATTAAACTTGCTAATGATTTTTCAGACTGGACGGTAACTACAAACCCCCGTGAAGTTTGCCCAACACTTGTCATTTCCCCGGAGTCACATGGTTAGTTAGACAAGACCATAATAATACATGGAGCGCAAAACAGATGTCACTATTTCCAGAAGAAGATACAAGAAACATAGGGCCTTTCACACGGGCGCCCCCCTCCCCCATGTGCGGTGGGGGTGCCCATGCGACCGCTGCCTGCGGTAGGTGTGAGGTGGGTGGGGGCGTCTGTAGGAACGGTGCCCGCGGTAGCTGGGGGTGCATGCGTGCTCCCGTGCTCCACTCATCTTCACCCACCTCCACCCATCACCCACATATGGAGCAATGGGCTCCAATGCCCGTTGCTCCGCGCCGTGCGTGGAGATGGGTGGAGGTGGGTATGGGTGCACACCCACCTCCACCCACTGCGGGCGCACTCCCATCTCCCCACCCACAGCGACCCATTTGAAAAGGGCCTCATTATACGTGGGGCTAGGATAACTGGGGAATGAAGTCTTGCTATGATACGTCCCATGACTATTATTTCCATACATTTATGTGTATTACTTCTTTAAGACATTGTGAGCTGCCTTCGGCCTTGGGGGATAGATTGTAATAATACTAAATAATAATAATACTAAATAATAAATTAGTAAGTACTTCATGCATACGTTTATAGTAGTGGGGCACCTCTGGCCCATGGGCCAAATTCAGTCCACAGCTGTTTTTTATTCGCCCCCTTTCTAATTTGTGGTTTCAGCGCCGGCCCTTGAGCCCTGAAGAAGTGCACTCCAGGAGCTGTGCTCAGGATAGGAGATAGATCCATGATTGGGACCCTCTTCCATCTCCAATCTTGAACACCCCCATTAAGCATCTCCATCCCTAACGCCTATCTGGCTCATGGGATCTGACTGAAATGAGAATCAGCTTCATTCTCGCAAGAATCTCATGAGAATCGAGAACCGTCAGTGAGCTCTCGAGACGATCTCGCAAACAGTGTAAGAATCTCGCTTAAAAAGAAAAAACAACAACGGTGCATGTGCAAAATGGCTGCCAGACTATCCTGCGCATGCAAAGCCCTTTCCCAAAATGGCACCGGCAGCATTGCTGCCATTTTGGAAAAGGCCTGCGCATGCGCAAAATGGCCCAGTGGCCATTTTACACATTCAACGTTGTTTTCTTTGTTTTCCCCCCCGTCATGGAGTTGCTGGCTGCAGAGAAGAAGAAAGAAGAGAGGGAAAAGAGAAGAGGAAAGAGAGACAGTACACACACATGGCTCTGGTAAGTAAATAAAAAAAAAATTGATTGAGAAACGGTCGAGAACCAGGGCTTTTCTTGATTCTCGCAGGAACCGAGTGGAGAAGCCTGATTTTTGACGAGAATCAAGAAAAAATTGGGATTGAGTTTCAGCTCTACTCAAAATGACCTATGGGAGGGGAAATGTTTCCTACCCCTGTTTTATAGGTTAGGATCTCTGGACACTATACTTCACAACAATCCCTATTTACCAGGGACGGTCCCTCATTGGGTGCTGAATCCCACTGTCCCTCCTGCTGGGGGTCAAATTTTCTCTTTCAGGAGAGAGAGGCACAAAAGCACTGGAATTCGAGCCTCTTTCCTGGTTGCCTCCCAGGGAAAGCCCTTGAGAGGACAACAGGAAATGGAATGGAATGAGAAGCAGGAGAGCCTCTGTCTCTCTTTATGGACTTGGCGTGTTTGGAGGGGTGGGCGTGCATGAAGGGTGGAGCTTATTGGTCAAGGAGGCGGGGCTTGTTCAGTTTTGGTCACTCAAATTTGAGATGTGGGATGCCTTGAGAGGACATGGGTTTTTTTTTTGTCCAGATTTGAGATATTTCTGGATACGGGAGTCATGGAGCATGTCTCGAATTAAGAAGTGGGCTATGAAACAAGTTGGGAATAAAGATTAGTTTGACTATATTGGTCTAGATATGGGAAGTAATATTCTTTCTTTCTTTCTCTCTCTCAATAGCTAGAGGCTAAAAACATTAATGGGTGAGGAAGAGAGCAAGATCCAAATATTTTTAAAATGTCAACATTAAAATAAGGCAAAGTTTTTATTTTTGTTGTTTTTGTTTTTAATCCAGCTATTTTCTTTCTCAGTCTTCCATGTGCACAGACTTCTTCCCAGGGCTGAGTACCTGCACCAGAGAATAGGGGGGAACCTGAGGTCTGTTGGCCAAATCCTCTCCACTTTCTGGATCTGGCCCATGGAGTTAGCCTCTGGAAGACAGCTCAGGAGAAGGGGGCGAAGGGGGAAGGCATGCACTCAAGGACAGGGGATGGATTCATGGTGTAGATGCATGATCTGGACCCTCCCCTTCTTTCTCACGTCCTGAGCAAATGCCTTAAGCATTCTGCTTCTCTGCAAACTCCTATCCAGTCTGCAGAAATTGTGGTTCATGAGAGGAGAAAAGCCCTCTAACCCCTGCCCTAGACTGTAAACTCTTCAGGAAAGGGCCCATATTTTAAATATATTCTCACCACATCTTCCCAAATGAGGCCACGGCCTCTAAGTTTTAATGCAGTTTAAATGGTAATATTAATAAAGGCCAGCTATCGCCCTGTCTCTAACCTTCTGCTTTTAGGGAATGTTATTGAACAGGTGGTTGCCCTGTAGCTTCAGGTTCATCTTGATGTTATTGGCTTTCTGGACCCATTTCAGTCAGGCTTTCGTCCGGGGTATAGCATAGAGACTGCGCTTGTGGCCTCTATGCCTGTTGATCATGTTAGAACGTTCACTGGCCTTTGATACACCTGATCATGAGGTGTTGTTGACACCACTGCAAGACTTGGCAAGGGTACACAGGACTGTTCTTGAGTGGTTGCATTTATTCCCGTTGGGGAAGTCGCAGCGGGAGGTGCTGAGAGATTGCTCGTCATCCCCTTGGGATCGCCCGTGTGAGGTCCCGCAGGGTTCCATCTTGTCTCCACCCTTGTTAAACGTGTATCTGAGGCCGATGGGCGAGATTATTTGGAGGTTTGGAGAGAAGTGCTGGTGACACTCAGCTCTACCTCTCTTTTTCATCCAACCCAGGTCCTGCAGTCTTGGTGCTTACTGCTTACCCAATGCCTGGCTGCTGTTGGGGACTGGAGAAGGCTGAACTGACTGTAAGTGAATCCAGACTGAAGTGATGATGGTTGAGTGATCCTCTGACTTGCAGGGGATTGGGACTCCTGTCATTGAGGTGGTCTAGCCCCCTCTAGTCACTCAGGGTCACAGCCTTGGAAATCTTATGAACCCCTGGCATGTCTGGATTGTCAGGTTATGGCAGTGGCCAGGCTTGCTTTTCACCAACTCCGTCTAGTGAGACGGCTGTGGCCCTTTCTTTCTGATTCGGATCTGGCCACCACCATCCATGCCTTCATTACCTCAAGGCTAGATTACTGCAAAGTGATCTCTGTGGGGCTGCCCTTGATGACTGTGCGGAAGCTGCAGCTGGTGCAGAACATGGCGGCCCAGCTCCTTTCAGGGGTGGGTCACCGTGAGCGCAATACATCTCTGCTTTACAGTCTGCACTGGCTTCCTCTAGCTTTCTGGGCACATATCAAGGTGCTGTTTTTGACCTTTAAAGCCCTAAATGGCTGCCTTTCTTTCCATGCGCCACAAGTGACCTCTGCGGTTAGCCGGGAGCGCTCTCTTGTGGGTACCGCTTGCCAAGTTTGTTTGGACAACGAGGGCCCGCAGAGAGGCATTCTCAGTGGCTTCCCCGGTACTATGGAACTCCCTTTCCCTCAGAGGCCCATCAGAGTCTGAGCCTGAGCATATTCTAGGGGTGGTGTACAACTTTTCTTTTTGTCAAAGCATTTGGCAGGCAGGGATAGTTGCAGTGGCTGGGGCTTTGGGGTGAGGGTGGGGACTTTTTGGAGGGATTTTATTGTATTTTGTTTTTTATTCTTGTCAGCTGCCCTGAGCCTTGGGAAAGGGGTGTGTGTTAAATAAATAAATAAATAGATAGATAAATAAATAAATAAATAAATAAATAAATGCCTTGTAGAACTAGGCATTCCTTCTGGTGTCTCCCCGGTAAAGTTTGCTTGAGGTTAATTCCTGTACAATTTGCTCATTGTGTTACCGCTTCCCTCTGAGATTTCACCTGGAGGGGGTGGGGTCACAGGGCTGTCATGGCCTTTTCTGATGCCCCCCCTCTTTCTGCCAAGGCTGTCTCCTACTGTTTCCAGAAGCCCTGAATTCTCTGAGTTACCAGGGTTGCCCATGGCTGAACTAGAGAAACTGGGGAATCCCCTGATGCCTGGAAACTGGGTGAAAACCTAGACAAGTGACACATACTCATGTGACATGGTGCTATTGTTGTTGCAGGAAGCATCCTGCTGGGACTGAGGCCCCTTTAAGAGTACCAGGGTGTCAGCTGGAACAGGATTGACTGGAGGGCACAAGACAGTTAGTTGGAGAAGGGCTTGGCAAAGTCAGCCCTGAAGCAAGGGGGAACCCCATTTAAAAGGCAGGTGGGAGCGTAGCAGGGTACTGGCCCTTTAAGGGCTGGAGACCTGAAGCCCCCTAGCCATGCCCCCTTGAGATATATAAAGACCGGGAAGCCTTAGGAGGCTTCAGTCTAGGTCTGGCTGCAGACCCAAGAGGTGCTGTCTGCCTCGCCACTGCCTCTCTGCTCTCCAGGGTCCTGAACCAGGCTAGGCTGAGAAGAGAGCCTGGATGCCTGTCTGCCAGTAACCAACCTCTACACTCTCCAAGGTCCTGAATACATCTCGGATAGTGAGTACTGTGGGCTGCTTGGAGGGGCCCTGGGCTTAGGGCAGGACTGAACCCTGCATTCAGTCTGGGAGGTCGGTATGAGCTAAAGAGGCCTGGAACTAGAGGGGCTGTGTCTGGCCTAGAGACCCAGCGACACTGGGGTTTGGGCCACTGATGAAGATTCCCCTGAAGGCTCCCTGAGGGACTACTGAGAGCCAGAGAACTGGAGCCTGGATGGACTTGGTGATAGATAGGGGTGGGGTTGCTGGAGGGGTTGCATTCCCAGTGCAAGTGAGGCTATTGCTATTACTGGTGTGAGACTTATACTACTGTTGTTGTGGGACTGCACAAACGATGACAGACTGAAACCTGGGACTAATACAACTATGAAGTAAACAAAACGGAGCTAATTTCCTAAAGAAGTGACTGGCCGGGGATCTGATCCTGCGGGGACGTATGCCCTGGGAACCGTGTCCTGTTACAATTGTACTCCTAGAAAGGTTGTAATAAAGCAAATGGCTACCCTAAAGGATTATGCATATTTTTAAACTAAATCTCTTTCTGTTACTCCCCAAACCCTGACACATTTCTCACACTGAGAGCAGAAGCCCGAGTGACCCAGATGTGGCAAACACGTAGACAGCAAGAACGTAGTTTCCCTAGCAACAGGAGCCACATGAAAACATCCAGAAACATTTCCTGCCTGCTGCTTGCTGTCCATCACCCAGTTGCCACTACAAGGAGCAGATGTTAAACCTCATCTCTGAATTTGCCATGCAGTGGTGAATGACATGGCAAAAGTAGCCCTTTTGGTGTGTAAACTAGTTAACTCCTGCCACTCCTTGGCATAGTTGCCACTAGTCGGCATAGCTGCCATACATTTGCCATAAAAGAGCTGAAACAACTACCTGCAAAACCGGGCATACTCGTTGGAATTGCGGTACTTGGTTCAGTAACATCAGGTACTCATTGATACTCGATTAATGCCTGACAAGTTACCTGAATTGCCAATTTATCATTTTTTTCCTGATTTTTTTAAATTTCCAGGTACTAATTTTTTGCCTTCCCGTCCTGATTTTTTCCTGGGTTCTGGTACTGATTTACCCGTTACCAATTAATAAAACAGTAAACTGATAACTCAGTAATGTAATAGCCAGTATTTTTAGGTAATCTGGTGTCTGATTCAGTACCTGGGTACTGACCGGACACCTGATACTTGAAAATGCAGCTATTACCTGTGGAATAAATACCCTCCTTGTTTCATCTCTAGCTGGGGGTAAAAGTTACTTCATCTGAATGGCTGATGAGCACTAACTGGGCTCATTGAAGAAGATATAAGTGAATGTTTCTGTCCTTCGTGCTCATCCCCCATGCTTCCTTCCATTCAGAGTTAAGTTCCGTGAGAATACTTGATGTATAGAGGAACAGAGAGGTAGGGTCACTGCTAAAACAGAAAAAGGACCATGTCAGAGGAACCATGAAGGACCATGTCATATGGAGAGATGCCTCCAGCAGCTTGACACAGAGGATTTAATTGAAGTGGTAAAAGGTTTCCTCCTACCCCTGTTTTATAGGTCAAGATCTCTGGACACTATACTTCACAACAATTCCTACTTAGGAGGGACTGTCCCTCTTTAGGTGCTGAAATCCACTGTTCCTCCTGCTGGGGGTCAGAGTTCCCCTTTCAGGAGAGAGAGGCACAAAAGCACTGGAATTCGAGCCTCAGGCACCTCTTTCCTGGTTGACTCCCAGAGAAAGCCCTTGAGAGAACAATGGGGAGATGATAGAAGAACAGGAAATTGTGAGACCTATGAGCAGGAGGAAAACAAAGTCAGAATAAGTCAAACTTCTCCAGTCAGAACTGGGGAGCAGTTAATTCCCACTGGATAATTTAAGGAGTTAAGCCTTCATCAATAGGAGTCAGCATGGTAAAAACTGAGAGCTGAAACAATTACCCCACAACAATGCGTGTACCTATCTAAACTATGGTACTTGACCCAGTGAAATCAGATACGAATACGTGACAGTCTACCCAACTCACTGATTTTTCTGACTTCCAATACCAGTTTCCCAGTTTTCTGATCAGTCTGTAAATTAGTAATGTTAATACCCAATATTTTCCGGTATTGGACCAACTGTAGTTGGTCCAGTAAAAGATATCACTTTACTACTTTGGCTCTATTGCCTATATTTGGGACAAACCCAAACTTTTGGCAAATCCTACTTTCTCTACACTACTTCTTATCATTTCCATAGCACTACTAGGTGTACACAGAACTTTACAGTCACGGATTTTCAGAGACAAGTCCCCACCCTGTGGACTTATGGGCTAAGATGGACAAGGATAACACACAGGGAAAGACAGACACACAGACATTCCCATTTTCCAGATGGGGGACTGAGAGATTGTGAGTTGCTGAAGGCTTCCCAGTGAGTTCACTGGCTAAGGTGAGATTTGAACCTTGGTCTCACAGGGCTAAATCTAGCACCTTTTCTACTACACCACACCAGCTCTTTACTCAAGTATTGAGCGGACACCTGACAGACTACTAGAAATTGTGTGTTTTACCCATGGGTAGCAAATGTGCTATCCGTTTCTGTTCTAGCTAAAGCCTGGCTTTTCCAAGCCTCCACAGAGTTGTGTTTGGAGGTAGAAGATCTCAAAATATTGGTGTTTGAAAACTTAAATGATTGGTTACAGGGGGTGTCTTTAGACATAACGCTGTTCAGTGTTCTGTAACACAGTGTCCTACCGTTACAGTGTTGAGACATACTGTCAACACAGTGTTCACACTGAACACCGATTAAAGTATCAAGACCTGGCAGTTGTTTACTTCCAGTGTTTGGAATGAACACTGTGCTGACGGTCTGTCTAAACGCTGTAACGGTAGGACACTGTGTTACAGAACACTAAACAGCGTTATGTCTAAAGACACCCTAGGTGATTTGGCTCATGCTAGTGGTAGTTCCTAGAGCAGAAACTGCATCCCATTGCCCTTATGGGCTGCAGACTCTTTTGGGGAGACAGAGCTGACAACATTGTTAGCCTCCTTCTAGTAGAGCAGGAGGGAGAGGTTTGTGCTTCAGGCCAGACTCTGGAATGGATGCCCTGCAGCCCCGGAAGACCCTTCAAATTTCTAGCCCTTATAAGCCAGGCTGGTCTGTCTGACAGCAGGTGCAAAGGAAGGAATGGGGGAGAGTTGTTGCAAAATGTTATTTTATGCATTAATGGGGATTTTTATTGGAGGTATGGTATGGTGGGATTTGGAGACCACCATGTCCATCCTGTGGGTTGGAGTGAGGACCCTCATATATGAGACGCACGAGAGTGGGGGAGGGGGGTTTATTTGTGTTTTACTTGTGTATAATATTACTAATATGTTGTAAGTCACCCAGAGCTGCATGGATTGAGCAGGATATAAATCCAAAGATGAGGATAACAACAACAACAACGACGTTGATGACGACGATTAATTCCAGGACAGTGTAGAATTTAGAGATATACCAAAACAAAATGGCAGGTACTAAGGTCTCAGAAGTTCAAGAGTTAAGAAAACACATACAACAGCCATAGTACCTAGTGTCTCCTGAAGTGTTCAAGGCTTGTGGTGAAATTGGAGAATTAGGTCAAAAGTTTTCTTTCAACTTGCTGTAAGGAGCCCCAAGTGGAGACTGGGTTAAGAATGGATTATGCAAAGTCAGAGCTTGTGGAGACTGTAATAACTAGGGTTGAAGCTGCATCATCTCTGAAACATTCTGAGGATACACTGCAGAGAAGGATACTCGTACCCCTGATTTATATTTATTACTGTTTGGCCACAGTAGTTCAGGAGACCAGACCTTTGGATATTTTAATTCATCTATTTCTGCATCTGATGGAGCTAAATCAGGATCTGAAGTAAAAACAGCAGCTGGATGAGAGCCAGGTTTCAGTCAGCAATGACTGTGCTGCCGTGCTACAGAATGATAACATTGGGCCAAAATGAGGTGATATTTGGAAAATCCCAAAGTTAGCAACAAAAGCTTGCCTGGGGGAAATTGAGCCTTGTCTATTGTAATGAGATGGAACATCAGCAAAAGACAGTGCATCCAGGCACCATAACAATCAGGGTGGTTCAGCAAAGCAAGGTGGAGAGATGAGGCAATCCCCAGGCTGACACTGTGCCTCGGGAAGAGGCAAGAAAGGATACCCACGCTTTCACAGCTAGAGGGCAACCATAAGGAGTTTGGGGTGGTTAGGATGTCTATTCCCAAAGTATGGGTTGGGCCATCTGAAGATGGAGCCTGCAGCAGGGTGCATAGGGTCCCCATAGCTCTTTGGGGGCTCAGTCCCAAATGACTTTGCACAGTCAGTGTTTCTTCAAATAATACCTCTTTATTAACGGCATCCTAATCAGCAACAGGCTCCAAGCACAGAACCTTTGTGAGAAGTCTAGGGTCAAGGCTCTGTCCCCTGACACCTGTCAGCTCCTAAGCAGGGCTGGCCATAGAATTTGCGGAGCCCAGGGCAAGAATAAAATGCAGGCCCCTTAGGGCCCTTAGGAATAGCCTGTTCTGGGGCCTCAGGAGTGCTGAGCTCTGACTGTGGGGTCAAGGTCATGCCCCCCTAAGGCCTGCTCCAAGCCCAAACTTTGGAGAGCTCCCAGTCCACACTAGACTGGTTTCAGGTTCTCCTTGGCCTCCTGCAGCAGACTGCCAAAGTTCCAGCGTTTACTGGTGTTATAGCCCTCCGAGGGGGTGGGTCTATGTTGATGAGCAGGGCCTCTTAAAGGAGCCATCACCTGCTCTGTCACAGGGCCACAGTTCTGACTGATATTTGATGTACTTTGCATTACTTGGTTGCTGCCTGTGGGGAGGGGGGTGTCACAGGGTTATATTTATGTCTCAGAATGGAATCTCTATGGTTTTGGAGGAGCTGGAGTAGAGCTTTTTGCAGAGCTGAACGTTTTCCCAAGCAAGTTTTGTTAGAAAAAAAGATGCCACTTTTCCTCAGGAAAATTTGCAAGGGAAGAGCCTGAAAATCTTTTCACCTTTCATTCTACTGTTCAAGTTCATGCAAAATGTTGCATTTGGGATTTTCTCTTTGGCAATCAGGCAATTTTGTGGATATTGACATTTCTGCTTGACAAATATTGATTTTGATAAAACTCCAAATTTCAGCAGGGGAAAAAAACAATTTGGTCCAAAAAATTGAATGCAATCATGCTAAAGGTAAATAATGGTGGATCAGAAGGCCCGAGAACTATGACACACACAGTAGCATTAGAATACAGGGCATGGAAACTCAGACCGAGAAGCTGGGATTCAGTGCATACATCAGAAAATCAGGCAGCAGGAGCAGAAGAGAGTTTTATCAGCACGATTTGGTATAGGTTTGGGGTGGCCAAACTGTGGCTCTTGGCCAGGGCTGGTCTTTGGCCCTATGCTGCCGGAATGGTCCTGTGTCTTACTCATGAGTCTCAGCAGCTGAATCACAGGGCGAAAACAGATGTGCAGGTGGTGTGGCAGCTCTCGGGCCTGGGACGGGGTGGAAAACAGCGGCTGCCACTTTCCAGGTTGGGTCGGGACACTGACCAAATGTGCCCGTGGCCAGAGAATGGTCCTGTCACCTGCAGGTGGGGGCGGCAACAGACATGCAGGTGGCTGGCCCACTCCCAGTGCCCCAACCCCCACTACAACCATGGCCCTCGCCCGGCGGTGGGGATGGCAGTGCCAAACAGATGCGTTGGCCTGCCGTGGCCTGTATTGGCAGTCCTTAGCCCAGAATGAGTGCCTGGGATCACCTGGAGGACTCATCCTGGACCAGCTGCCTACAGCACTCACCCTGGGGCAGTAGCAGGTTGGCTGGGAAACATATGGGCGGTGGGTCCTGGACCCCAGTGGGCTGTAATGGGCCAGCATCGTGTCTGTTTTCACCCACAGCTGCTCCTCAGAATCTCACCAGCCAGAACTGTAGAGCACTGGCTTTGCCAGCCAGCCATGAGGTTTGCCTGCATAACAGATGTCTGTGTGTGTCTTGTGGCTCTTGGCTATATGAAGTCTTTGGTATGTGGCTCTTGGAGTTGGTAAATTTGGTCACCGCTGATATAGGGAATAGACACTTGGGACCTGGCCTCGGACTGGTGGGAGCTAACCCTTGGGCTCAGGCTGGGTTCGGCTCCCTATCTGCAGGAAGAAAGCCCCAAGGACATTGCACATGCACATAACAGGGTCCACCCCAATATGCTTTATAAAACATGTAAATGAAGCACCCCTGAAAGGCAAAGTTTTCTGGGGTGTAGAATTGGGTGCAGCCAGCAAGCAGAGAAACCAATAAGACTTTACTAGACCTTTTACTATTCCAAAAAGCCAAGCTCACCCAACGAATGGATCTTTCACAGAGTGCCTCAGCAATTATGGCTCCAAAACATGCCCGTGGCAAACTGCTTGTTTCTTGGTTTACCTGGAGCGATCGGTGAAGTAATCTAGCCTGTGAAGGAACGGTCCCAGATTGCTAGCTGCTCAAAACCTGACATGCAAAATACCAGCCCATCTCCTCGACTTGGTTACAAATGTGTTCTAATCAGCTTTATTGAATTACAGCAGCTGCTCATACTAATACGCTGCAGCTAGAATGACATACAACTAGATGAGTTCTGGGTGAGAGTATACCAATGCCTGATTTGAAGCCACCCATGGGAACTGATTTTGCTGGCTATGAGAAGTCTGTGAACCAGGGTAAAATAATAAATTGAAAGGCTTCCCTGTTCTTTTATAGTTCGTCCAACACCAAGAATGTCAGCACTGACATTCATCATCGTTGCGGGCGGGGATTCCTCAGCGGGGCTCCCCAGGTACAAGGAGGCTAAGGATCAGAGTCAATGACTTCCCCCCCACACACACTGCACACTGGCTCTGAACAATACATGTCCAAAAAAGCTGGGGACAATTCAGATTGTGGATGAATGTGACCAGATCCTTAAAACCTGTGCCCACAAAAGAAATCACTCAGCGGAGAAGATGGATTGATTGTCACCTTGCTTTCCAAGTATGAACATTCTTTACTAACCAGTTCTATCCTGTAAGGAAAAGCAGTCAGAGATGTCTGGAGAGAGACACTGACTTTTCTCTGGACTGGATGCTGCTGGTGGTATAGTGTTGGCCTAGAGGCCTTGCTTATGGAGATACAAGACACTGGCTGCAATCCCAAACCCTCTCCACGCAGGATATGCGCGAATTCCATGTGACACAATGGGTGATTTCAGACGTGATGGGGTGGCGTTCGCCCCAGCACGGAATCACCCTTCCCCACCGGAATCAGCCGCGGGCATCAAACAGACGTTACGGGACCATTCCCCACCACAGGGTATTGACTGTGGTTGAGCGTGATCTCGTAACGTCTGAAAATACCCAATGTCTCCGCTATGGAGTTGGGTGTGGTTTGGTGTGCACGGGGCTGCGTACGGTTTCCGCGGGCCATGGGATCAGCCCCACTGAAGGAGACATTAAGGAGACACTGAGGGCTGTTTTGACTCTGTGGTCTGAGCTCTGGTCCTAACCACTTTGCTAGATGACTCTCCTAAGAGAGAGGCATTATAGTAAACATTGCCGCCATCTTGAGATCAGTTATTTACAGGAATTTTTCAAGACCTGTATGCATATAATTAAACCTGACAGTCAGGTTTTAGAACCTGGATATAAAGTGGAATTAATTGAACAAATACTTGATGAGTACTAGAGCGGAAATGAAGAATGAGTAAACTGGTCAAATACACCTTACTCCCGTTGGCTCCAGCACTCCAGGCCAGGACCCCTCCCACTGGCTTCCAACTCTAGGGCACTCTTCTCAGATGAACTGCAGTTGGGGGCCTGGGCTGGCTGGTCCATCTGAAGGCAGCCTGCCAGATGTGGAAGGGATGCAGGCTGAGCCTGTTCTGGGGCAGCCATACTACAGCTCCATTTCCAGCGAGCAGTTGCCTTGGCAACACCACTGAGTTGCAGGCACCAGCCTAGAGCATGGGGCGATCCGCCCACAACTCTATGGTGGGGTGGGGGGTGGGGTGCACCATGTGGGAGGAATGTGGCCAGGGGAACCCGCTGGATCAGTCTAAAGTGGACCTGGGGCTGGGAGCAAGTGGGTGCACCCCCGGAGCAGCTCCAGGGGGTGGGCTGCTCCCACATTCATCTGAAAACACCCACTGAAGGCGCTCTCCTAAACCATTTAATCCCAAGAGAGTGGAGAAACTCCCTAGGACACCGGTCCTGCTTCTCTCCTCAGAGACAATCTCTTAGAACCTGGTTGACCTTGTCACGCCATGATCTACTGGAGACCATCTAGTAATCCACCAGTGGATCACAATCTACCTCTTGATCATTCCTGCTCCATACCCACCCCACTGGGTATCCACTCAGGTCATTTTGAATGGTTCTCCCTCCCTCCCTTCCTTTTCAGCTTTTTTTTTTTGGTTTGGTTATTTTGATCATTTGGATATTTGGGTTGCAACATGTCAGCCACATTAGCACTATTGCACATGGACAATTGCTGGAAATGCTGTAATGGAAATACCCACATGATTGAAATATGGAAATAACCAACCCCGCCCCCCACCCCCAGAAGAAAAAAAGAACAAAAAAAGAACCCCTCCCTCCTAAAATAGAATATCTAAAAAGCCAGATCTGCGACTATCCGTTCTGGTCACAGATATTATTTGGGTATACGTGAGACCTGCTCTTGGAACCTCATTCTGATGGCTAGCTGCGGTCAGTTACCAACCACTGTGTGCGGATCCCACCATTGTGGCTTATATTGACGGGTGACCTGGCCTTTACTGTGGCAGGTGAGGCAGTGTGGTGTAGTGGGTAAGGTGCTGGACTTGGACCTGGGAAGCCAGGGTCTGACTCTTGCCCTATCCATGAACTTACTGGGTGGCCTTGGGCAAGTCACAACCTCTCAGCCTCAGTTCCCCATCTGTAAAATGGGATTATGTGTGTGACTGTCTTTTCCTGTGTTCCCTCCTCTTGTCCATCTTAGATTGTAAGCCCCACTGGGCAGGGACCTGTCTCTGTAAATCTGTGACTGTAAGGCACTGCGTCCATCTAGAAATGATAAGTAGTAGTAGGATCCCTCAGGGCGCTTTTAGACGAGACAAATTTGCGCATGGTTGGTAAAAAAACGCGCGTGTTTTCATGCTCGTTTAAACACCTAAACAGTTTTAAATGCGCATTTGCCATGATCGTGTAAAAGTCAAAACCGTTTTGAATGTGGTTTTTAAATAATGCGCATTTTTAAAAACCGGTTTTGAGCCCCTTTGATGATCCTGGGGATGCCAAAACTGGTTTTAAAAAATGCGCATTATTTAAAAAACACATTCAAAACGGTTTGGGTAAAAGCGGTCTCAGTGTGGAACTTGCTCCCGCCAGATGTCTGTCTCAGTTCCTCCGTTCAAAAAGAGCTTGAAGATCCTTTTATTCTCCAATTGCTTTTAGAGGATTCACTGCTGGTTCCCCCGATCGTACTATTCGGTCCTTTCCCTCTTTCCCTTTCGTTTTAAAATGGTTTTCAAATGGATTTTACATTGTTTTGTTGTATTTTACGGCATGATCTTTGCGGAGCCCTCCGAGTGCCATTTGATGGGGGAGTGCTAGAGATGTAAAACTCTTATTTTTATTATTACCTGAAGGGCTAACAGAAAATGCGAATACTACCCATGAACAATTTTATTTTTATATTTTTTATTTTATCACATCTCTATGCTGTCCCCTCCTGCTCACGCATCTCGGGGCGGCTCACACCATCATAAAAACATTAATAAAACATTTAAAACCATAAAACATTAAAAACCCTGGCATAAGAAACTCACAACCGTTTCAGCCAGGGGCGTAGCTAGCTATTATAGGCTGTTTTTCAACAGACACGGCTGAGGGGCGGGTCTGTGGGGGATGGGTGACGTAACCTTGCTCCGGCCACCCACCTCAGGCGAGTGGGGAGGGATTCGACTGGATGCCGGAGAGGGAGGTCACGGAAGGGTCATGGGGGGGTCACGGCACCCATGCACCCAACCCCCAACCCCCCAGCCCTGCACCATGTATTTTTAAAGGAGAGGTCTGGTAACCCTAGGAGCGCTGGACCTGAGGCTATCATGACTGGCCCTCCCTCTGGGGTCCCCTCCGACCGTGGGGCCTGGATCATGTCCCTACTGATTTAAGGCCACCCCTACACAAACAAGAGGAACGGTGGGCTGTGATTTGAACAGTTGGAGGACCATTTTGGTAACAGATGCTTTTGGCCAGCCTTTAGCCGAAAGCGGGTGGGGGGGAGGGGGGGAAACCTTTTCCCTCCGGGGGGGAGGCACTTTAGAAGCTTGCACAAGCTCCGAGGGCTGCACAAAAGTCGGGTGTGTGTGTGTGTGCTTAAGGGATGCACTCAAGGAAAGGAGGGCCCGAATCATGGAGCTGTGCCATGGAACTGCCCCGTATCCTTGTTTGCACGGCCTCATCTCTGCTCCCTTCCCTTGAGCTCAGTTTTTCAGTGATTGGTCGTAAGAACTGGATCCAAGCGCCAGATCCAGGAAGTAGAAAGGGGCCACATAAAAACTCGCCGCGAGCTGCATTTGGCCCCTGGGTTTGAGGTTCCCCACCCATGGTCTAAAGTGTGGGAAGTTTCCAGGAACCTAGCAGTCTCCTATTGAGTCGTGTGCTTTGCGGTGTGCGTGCAGACACAGACACACACCATTGTGTCTTTCTGCATGACAAACCAGACTCTCAAGTGCTTATCAATCATTACAGCAGTTATGTCTGTACCTGAGAGCTAGATTATCACCCATCCCAGTCCCGGAATTGTTTCACAGTCCTAAGGAGCTGTAATAAGAACCGGGGGGTGGCGCTCAGCAGGCTGCCTCATACAACATAGATATTGTGCTCCCACAGACACAGCATGCTGTGGGGGCTGTTATTATGGCTTCAAATCTGGTGAATCACCTGTCATTTCTACAGTCCTAAAACCCTCGTCCTGGCAAGACTGAGGCTGTTTTTAAACAGACCGTGGTGGGTGGATGGGTGGGTGGCCGCGATGGGTGTAGGTGGGTGTGCGCCTATTCCCACGGACGCACCTCCCCCTCCCCCCATCTCCACCCATGGAGCATCGGGCATTGGAGCCCATTGCTCCGTTCGTGGGAGATGGGTGGAGATGGGTGTAGTGCAGGAGTGTGCACGCGCCTCTGCGCCATTGACACAGGCGCCTCCACCAATCGCCACGCTGTGAAACGGCATGGAGACAGGTGGGGGCATCTCATGTGCAACCCTACCCGTATTTAAATTGTTGTGATTTTACGAGTGTTTTAAAAAAAAAATTATAATTGCATTTTTATATTTTTGGAACTGTTAGCTGCCCCGAGCTGTTTTCAGGAAGGGCGGGATATAATTTGATGAAATAAATAAATAAATGTGAAAAGGGCCTAAGAGTTTGGTTTATATTGGATCAGGATATTTGACTTTTAATTTTTAGTAATGATTACATTATTAGCCTATTAACCAAATGATGAGTAGATATCTATTTTGCAATAAGCCCTTGAACAGTCCCTTCCAGTGAAGAAGTATCCATTTTATAACCACCGAATGACACACTGCAAGCGTGAGAGAGGAGAATTTTCTACTTCTTGCAGGGAATGCGACATCAGAACTCTTGGGTTCTATTCTCAGCTCTGCCACTAGAAAGCTGTTCACACAATACCTCTCCCCCCGCCTTGTAAACTTGCTACTTATTCCTTAATCTGGGTTTGCCTCGCCTAGCTTCAACACGTTCACACAACTGCCGATTTCCCTGCATTTCAATTAGTCCTGAAATGAATAGTAAAAAAATGTATTTATTTATTTATTGTGATTTATATCGCATCCTGTCCCCTGAGGCTCAGGGTGACTTACAATAAATGCATAAAATACAAATATAAAATACATAATTAAAACTCCACAAAACTAAAAAAAAAAACCACCACCTCCCCAATCTATCCATGGTCACAATTTAGTTTGACAGTTATTCAGTAATTAATAGGGATGGGAGTTCTGGATTCAGATGAATATGCAACTGTCTGTAATGGGCAATTGCAAATTATTTTGAAAAACACTACCCAATTATGGATCTGTATTATGGATATGTATTAATAATAACTATTATTATTATAATAAAAATTACTGTGCATGTGCAAAATGGCCAGGGGGCTGTTCTGCACATGCACAGAGTTTCTGAAAAATGGCAGCGGTATCGTTGCCACCATTTTGGAAAAGGGCAGCTAGTCTGCGCATGGGAAAATGGCTGCCACACATTCACAGACTGGCTAACCATTTCCAAAATGGCAGCAGTATTGCCACCGCCATTTTCAGAAAGGACTGTGCATGTGCAGAACAGCCCGGAAGCCATTTTGTAAATGCGCAATGATATTTAACATTTTTAAAATTATTTTTATTTTTAAAAAAAATAATTTTAAATATGGATCCAAATCCATATTTGATCCATATCTGTAATGGATCCAATTAACCAGTTACCTCAGAAGTTAACTGTCAAACCAGATTACCAGATATTACCGTATTACCATTTACCGCATTACTGCATAACCGAATGTTACTGTTATAGTAGGTATAAAGGGAGGGAAGGAGGGAGGGAGTAGAAAAAAATGATAGGCAAACAGTAATGTGGTAAGCAGCAATACAGTTATGTGCATTATCATAGTAAATTGGTAATTTTGTTAACCAGATTAACCGCCAAACACTATGTGGACACCATTTGGTATCTGGGCGGGTATCAGATATCAGTGGATAGGATATGGGTATCTGGGTATCTGGGCACTGGATATCAGTGGATACTTATTTCAGTTCTAATTTCAAGGGCCCATCTTTTGCATCAAGTGGCAGAGTGCTAGAATTGTCAAGGAGCACAGGAAGTGGTGAGGATTTTACACAACACTCAGAATGTGAGTTTGGGCAACTACACACTACAAAAAAGTGTTGTATGAATGAACTCACTGTGTGTTTGTGGGTCAATGGCAACCTCCTTCTTCCTCTTGGTGCCTCATGGCACAAAGGTAACCAATAGCAAGTGTGTTGTGTTTGACTGTAAGTTTGTACAACTGTTTCCAGTTCCTTGGATGAAATCTGCTCTTGAGAGCTCTAAAAACTATCATTAATTTATGGACCTCAGAGAACATTTATGATGTAGCCTCTGGCCACCTGTATTATTACACTTATGGGTTTGTTAATATCGTTTAGCACATGCTAGGCTGCATGTTAATAATTAAAAATAGGGGTGTTTTATCCATGACGAATGGGGAATTAATCATTTGGCAAGCCTTTTAACTATATTTTTTAATTCAGACTGAATTAGGGGTGTGGCAGGAGCAACTCCAGATTTCTCTCTGTTATAAAAAAGAGAGGTCTCTATTTTAGGTGTGTGTATGTGAGTCCCACTACGTTAATATCAGAGTGCCTCAGAACTTTGTGTTTTATTTATCCCTCAGCAGCCCTGTGAGGTATTTTATTGAATATTTTTATTTAATATATTTATATCCCGCCCCTCCTGCAAACAGCTTGGGCAGCTAACAGGTAGAGAAGTGCTGTCATTCCCATTTAAATGTGGGGAACTGAGGCACAGTTGAGGTCTTGCCTGAGGTCACTCAGAAAGTCTGTGGCAGTGGGTGTTTTCAGACGTGATGAAAGCCCGCATTTCCATGCTTTGACCCACATGGAATTGCAAGCTACCGTCACATCAGAAAGTGCCGCCAGATGTTAGTCGGGGCCATTCCCTGGCATTGTTGGCACTTAGCCTAAGCTGTGGCTCGGGAATATTCCCAGGTCACAACCCAGGCTGAGCGTCAACACTGCCTGGGGAATGGCTGCCCGACTGGGTGTAAAGCATGCCATTATGAATGAACGGATGCTTTACTCAGCCCGGTTGGGATTCCCCCCGGTGCTGGGCGCCATGGTGGTCGCCATTGGCTACCATGGCTATTTGTCAGCTGTGTGTGTGTGTGTGTGTGCTTCATGCAGTGCTGGGGCAGGGCCATGTGGATGCACATCCATGTGTCTCCATGCCGCCTCCCCAGCCCAGCCATCATCATATTTGTTTGGTGGCCAAGCTGCGTCGCAGCCGGAGTGATGGCTCCCAACACTGCCTGGAAAAGTCTGTGGTAGTGGCGGTGGGACCCATCACGTCTGAAAACACCCACAGCAGAGAATCAAACGCATGTGTCTAGCACCCCAGGCGAGTACCCTAACCACTGGACAAACCTTCTTCTTATTGCCTTAGTGAAGGTCCTTCAGTGGCCATTTTCAGAAGGAGAAGAATTGTTGGAAATTATAAGTCATTTTCTAGGTTAGGGGCGGGGAATCTCAGGCTTGGGGGTGAAATTCAGTCTACAACTTCTTTTTTTTTTAATTTGGCCCCTTTCCAGCTCCTGACAATAGCCCCTGAAGCCACTTTCTATCACCAAGCACTGAAAGAGAGAACTCAGGGTAAGTGAGCAGACAGAAGGTCCTGCACGCAAAGATAGGGTGCAGATCCATGATCTGGATCCTTCTCTTCCTGATCACACCCCTTTAAGTCCCTAACCCCAATTTCTATGTGGTCTTTGGAGCTTGTACTAATTTTCAAAGTTCCCCTAGGAGTGCAAAGGTTCCCCACGCTTGTTCTAGGCGATGTCACTAACACCACTGTAACTATGTCCTAAGTGTATTTCCAATCCATCGATCAGCCAATCAATCAATCAGTCCATCCATCCATTGATCAATCCATCCATCCATCGATCAATCCATCCATCCAATTTACACATGACCTACTGTTTAATCGACTTAATACTGACCCCAGTAGCTCTCTTAAGTTAGTCATCACTATAAGTCTAGCAAGAACCTACAGGGACCCCTATGAAAATCCATTTCTACCATTGTCTTCATTATAATAATATTTCAGCTTCAAAACGTCAATGTAATTCACAGTAAAAAGCAGTAACGGGCAGGGTCAATCTACTTAGCAAGCAGTAAATTAATGGGCTGCGCTACAGCAGCAACAGCACGTGTCCCAGGCTTGCCTCCACTAACAGATTTGATGTTAGACTGCGAGGTGATGTAGCCGAGAGTGGCTCACATCTCTTGATTAATGGCTTTCAGTGTTGGCACCTGCACAGCAGAGAATGTGGGATGCATTTAAAGAAGATTCACAAGTCAAAATGGCACAATTACACCTGACAGTCAAAACCCAGAGTAAGCAAAGCTACATTGTCCCAGTGGGGAGAAACACAAGATATCGTAGGGGAGGCAGGTACCTCCTGGAGCACCCCAACATGCAACAGGAGCATGGTTCCAGGACACTCCTCCAACCATGTTCTATCTCTACTGGTTGGTATGACACTATCTCTGCTCTTAGCTAGTACCATCTGACCCAGAATATATTTAATTCTCAATTGATCAATATTGATTTTTAGAGAACCAGAGAGCATAAACTTCATGCCTTTACATGGGACATCATGACATCTGGGGGTTAAGGAGGTGACGTGAATCAGCAAAGCAAAATGGTCAGGTACTCTCCATGGTTCTGAAACTCAGCATACGGAGAAGAACCTTCCAGCTCCTACCAGTTTATCATAAAACAATGCTTAAGCGGCTGCATAAAAAAGAATGCTATCATTTACCGGTATTTGGAGACGTAGGACAACTGGGCTCTTTGGCTTGTCTTTCCCTTGGTGGAATGAGCCATCCTTGCATTTTTACGGTGTCAGATGCGGGATTCCTCCAAAGCCCATCAAACCAATTCTTGCATCATTCAGGAAAGGGTTTGAGGTTGGGCAGGCTCTCTCAACCACCTCAGGAGCACAGCATGCTGCCTTTGGAGAGAAAGAGCCTGACTTCATAATCAGATCCCCAGCCTGGCATCTGAACCCCAAGGGGAGGGGAAGATAGTTGCCCCCCCCCCTGGTGGCAGCAGGGAGGGGTTGAGAGGTAAATAGTGATGGATTTATATTTTGTATATTGATGGGTTTGACTGTATTAATTTAGGGGCTAACTAGCATTGGTTGTTGATTTATATTATGTGTATTGAATTTATATGATGTATTGATTTATTGTTATGGCCCTGTGGACCTTTTGTATGTTGGAAGCTGCCTCGAGCTGTTCGCAGGAGAGAGCGGGGTATATATTAAAAGTCAAGTCAAGTCAAGTTTACAACTTCTTGACAACCCTGTCACTTGACCATGATAAGAGGCTTTTGACTTGGGGTGTCAACCACATTTGCTGGGTGGCCAATTTAGACAAGGGTACCAATAGACTAGTTGGTGAAGCAGTGCAATTATGTAAGATGCTAGAATGCCATGGCAACAAAGACAATATAAATATGTTTACTTGCTTGATACAAAAACCCTGAAAGAGGAGGGTAGATAACTTGCTATTTCTATTCCAACAGGGGCCCTCCTATCCAGCAAGCTGGCTGCCATTTGAAAGCAGTCTTTCTGTTGGGTTGATGTTTTCTTCCTGGAGATGCTAGGGTGTGTGTGTGTGTGTGTGTGTGTGTGTGTGTGTGTTCCTTTGGAGGCATGAGGACATGGGGAAGACATCACCTACAAATTTTCTCTCCCCACAGTCCCAGGGTCATGGATGTGGGGCTTATGTGGGTCAAGGGGATCTAGCACCCCCCCCACAAATTTTAGCCAAAAATTAGGCCACTGTTTTTTATATGACTCTTTCTTATGTTTTCTCAGCAGCTGAGAAGATTGCACAGCAACGGAAGCCAAGGAACATAGGACTGCCACGTTTGTCAGAGTTATCGTTGTTTTACAAACAAAACCAGGTCTAAACTTAGACTGACACAGAACCCTTCAATTATTTTCATTATGGTGCTCTATTGGGTAAAAAAATTATAATAATCTACTTCTCCAGAATCAGTACACTTTCTAAGAATGCATATTTGCCTGTTAGATCAAAGTGGCACATGTGGAGCTGCTATATTTATTCGCCAACTACTTGGCTTTAAAAAAAAACACACCACCGCCCACACTCAGTTTTTTTTTGTATTAACTCTAGCCTTGGTATTTACACAGCAGTAAATTGTCTTACACAAGAGGATCTGGAGCCATTAGCCTCAACTTCCACTAACTTCAGTAACTATTTGAAGACAGCAGTTAACCAGGGAAAAGTCACAAAAGCAAATGAGTTTCGTAGACGTCTGGTCAGAATAGGACACCAAGACTCAAGAGATGGGATCTCAAGTCAAGCTGAGTTTGCCCGTAAGCAATGCATTTAACCTTCCCATGCCTCAGTTTCTCCATTTGTAAAATAATGAGTATAAACTTTAGATTAAAGCAGTAGCACAAGGTAGCATTGGTATTTCTAGGAAATGTTTGTTCACACTTTAAAATATAACCAGTCCCCAGGACAGGGTTAACTTAAGAATCGATTAGCAACACCACTGCAAAACAGAGCAGAGGCTCATAACTGGCAGGTGTGTGTGCATAGAAGTTAACATTTTATTCACACTTAATCTTTCTTTAGCTATTGCTCTTTGGATTAAAATTCAGCATTAGTCAACCCCTAAAAATGAGAGAGATCATAAACGACTTAGGTAAACAAAACTCCGTAACCCACAGGAAATCATGCAACTGAAACGCTTTGCCTCTACATTCCTAGCTAATGTACTCTTAACCCTGACAAACCTACTGTCTACATCAAATCATGGCAAAGAATGCCCTCTACTGATTTTACAGTCTTGCCATATGCTTAGGAACAATATATCAAGTTAAGAACAGACTGACAGTGAATTCGTGATTGAGTTTCAAGCACTGCTAAAAAATTTCTCCTGCATTTGTCTCTTTGTGTCACAAAGAGCTTTTTGTCTGCAAATGTTTCTCATGCCATTTCCTTTTTCTGATGCTGTTTTCAGTTGGTCAGTCTAAAGCATTTTTGGAGTATTCTGCTTTCCAAAATCTGAGTTCCATGAGATATTCTAGCAATAAGGAATTTTGGGGGGGTGTTAGCATTGATAAACCTTACCATATGCATTGGTAAAATCTCATTCCCTTAAGCTTTTTGTTTCAGACTAGAAAGGCTACTTACAGCTAATTTCATTCTTGAAAAGAGAGAGTGTAATTTATTCCGTAAATGACTATTTGAAATGATTTGCCTATAAAACGTCTTTCCCTTTCAATCCTCGCCTAACAATGTTAGCCTCTTGTCAAATGTTAACACTCTAGGAATCTGTCTTCTACAACACACTTCCCAGTAAAGCTTAATTTTGTTTTAACACATTTTCATCATCATTCCCAGACAATACGCACCAGCCAGCCTGTCTACCTCCCTTGTTTTCATACATTCCGACATGTCCTGCAATATTAGCCAATCTTTAATTGATCAGGTTACCTTAGCAACAGTGGACCAGCTGTTCCCAATATGGAGATTTCAACTGGATCTGACAGAAAGATTTCCCCCCTGTAATCTACATACTTCTGTAGGTTCACCTTTGGGGATACAGCCTATTTGCAAGTGGGAGGTTTTGATCAATCTTCTCTTCCGATGTCCCTCTTGATCTTATTTGCACTTTTCTTGCAGTATCAAGGCTACGTGCGTTAGTTTGTGGTTTTTTTTTTCCTAAACAAACAGAGAAGAAAACATAGCCAAACGTTGAGTAATTCCCCTAAAAGCAGCAGTCGGAATCCCCCAGGTGAGAAGAACTTCTGTTGAAGCCAGAGAGTCTACAAAGGCAAAGCGTCTCACAACCAAACTTTATTTTACAAAGCTCCCAGTTGTCGACACGTTTTTTAAAACTCCTCTCCTCATCGGCTGTGTTTACACAGCTTCGGCTGACTGAGCCATTCATATGTTTCATGGACATTATGGTCATTCCCATTCGCAGCAGGAAACTTCAGCTTTGTGGCGAAGCGCTTTTTACGTTGCTGCTTCTTTTTCTGTCTTTTTTTGCAAAAATCCCGTCACTTCACCTGCTACTTGGAGAAAGTGTGCAGACGTCAGTCACAACAGGAGGGCTCATTGCCAAACTGCTAAACAATAGTAGTGGAGCATCCTTGCTCAGAAAGATAGACAAAAAAAAAAGAAAAAAAAAGCAGCTCCTAGTTCCAAATACAGTCTAACGTTGAGGCTGAGCTGACTTTGAACTGGGGTTTCTTTGTGGAACTTAAGATTCTCTTATGTTCATCCCTATCCAGACGTAAATAATAATAAGACACCTTTTCTTGTGTGACACAACCTTTACTTTTAGAAGTACCAAGGCTGTAGCAAAGCTGATTTGCACGCGCAGATGCTTCTCCAATGTTCCCTTGATACGGCATCATCTCCTTCATTCCTGGGTGGAAATAAGGGCTTCTCAGCATTTCCTTCAGTCACCTCCATCTGGACCACTTTGTCCTTGAATGGGATTTGTTTTTCTGAATCAAGTGTGCTCCAGTGCAATCCCCCCATTCGACTATATCTGCTACCTGATTCCACACGAAATGCACTTGCTAATTCGCTCCTGTGGCCAAAATAAAATGCTGTCCTCGCAGGAAGGCGAAATGCATGGTCCGGCCTTGGCTCTCTCTTTCCCCCTGTTTAAAATGTAAGGTCTCAGGAATTAAGGAGATACACTATATTTCTAGATCTTACACCAGCCTGGCTCTCTGATTCATCAGGGAGTCTCCTTGGTAACTAGCTGTTCCTCTCAGATGATTCGTGGTATAAAAAAGCACTCTCAGTTTAAAGATAAAATGCAGCAAGGGAAGAAGGAGGAACTCCTGTCTGTCTGTCTTGCACACAGACACACAACCTGTGCAGATGGCTGCAGAGCTTCTAAGTTGTTTATACTACGTAGTGTCTCTGTGTGCGTGTGTGTGTGTCTACGTGTGTGTGTGTGTGTGTGATAGGTGGGCGGGTAGGAGAAACATCCTTTCTTCTGCCGAACAGGGATATTTGTTTGGGTGGTAAAATATGCCAATATTTTAGGGGGAAATAATTAGTCCAATTATTAGATTTTTTTGGCTCAAAATCTTCCTTAAAGACATAACCTTGACCATTGCATTTGCCGTGTAAATAATCCCAGAGGAAAGGGTGCTGTTGTTAATAGGGTTTTAATGAGAGCTTCAGCAGTTTATTCTGTAACAAGCCAATTTTATTTTTGTTAAAAGTCTTGTGGGAGACTGAACACCAATTGCAAAGGTTTACAAACACAGCAACCTACTATAGGAAAATAGCAGGGCGATAGGATCCTATTTCGTAACCCCTTCTTCCACAGTTAGAACAGCAGCTGACCTTGCTTTTGGCAAAATAATAAGACACAATTATGTGTTCTTTCAGGTTGCTGAAAGTAGGAGTGATGATGCTTTGTAATGACTGTTTTTCTCTGAGAGAGCTAGCATTGTGTGGTAAACTTAGTTCAAGGAGAGGTTAAAACATTTTGTTTCGAAGTAGAAGGCAACAACATTGATGTTAACAGTCTTTTTAGGAAACAGAAAAATAAAAGCAAAGTGGAAATATGTGTTTTGAGTTCTTTAGAATGTTCCAAGACAGGTTCTCAAAGCGCTTTACAGACATTTAGCCATGCTAGGGAAATATTATCCCCATTTTAAAGATTGGACAAACTGAGTCGAAGGCTAAGACTGAGGGCATTTTTGCATGAGGCTTTCTTCTTGCATATTTCTAAATTACTGGAGAAACAAACTCATGTAGGGGGGTTTAGGTGTTCCTCCCCACTACTGGAAGTGAGCCGGGTGCCATTGCAAACAGCAGGTGCCACGAACTAGTGCAGGTTTGCAGATGCAGACTTGTGAAAACCTCCATATGGGTTTTTTTAAAACTCTGCATCTTCAACCCTGTGCTAGTTTATTTCTTTCTTTCTTTATATTTATTGGCCATCCCCTCATGCCTGCGGCATCCCAGGACGGCTCACAACAAATTAAACAATACTAAAATGCATAAAACATCATCAGTTATAAACAATTAAAACTACCCACCCCCACCCCAAAAATTCCCCCCCTCCCTACCCTACGCTCCCACCCTCCCCTCCCAAGGCCTGGGCGGACAGCCAGGTCTTACAGGCTCTGCGAAAAGCCATCAGACATGGGGCCAGGCGAGCTTCCTCTGGGAGGGAGTTCCAAAGCAGCGGCCTGGCCACCGAGAATGCCTTCTCCATTGTGGCCCCCTGTTTAACCTGGGGGACCTTCAGGAAGGTGCCCCCAGCAGACCGCAGGTACCGCCCTGGGGCACGGAAGGTGAGGCGGTCTCCAAGGTATGAGGGGCCCAGACTGTATAGGGCTTTATAGACCAACACCAACACCTTGAACCTGGCTCGGTTCACTATAGGCAGCCAGTGCAGAGCACGGAGCACAGGTATAATATGCTCCCGTCGCCTCGTCCCTATAAGGAGACGGGCTGCCTCATTCTGCACCAGCTGCAGCCTCCAAACCAGAGTCAAGAGAAGCCCCACGTAGAGCGCGTTGCAGTAGTCTAGCCTTGAGGTGATGAAGGCGTGAATAAGAGTGGCCAGGTTGGGCCCGGAAATGTATGCGCGCAACCTCCGTATCAGATACAGCTGGCAAAATGCGGCTTTAGCCACCGCCTCCACCTGCCGATCCAGATGGAGGCCTGGATCCAAAACCACCCCCAGACTCCGAACCTGCTGGGCTACCCACCGCCATCACCTCCGTCTTATCAGGATTGAGCTTCAGTCTGCTCTGCCACATCCAAACCGCCACGGACTCCAAACATTGGGAAAGCAATGAGACAGCAGGACCTGGGTCGGTCGAAAACGAGAGGTACAGCTGAATATCGTCAACATATTGGTGACATCGCACCCCGAACCCTCTCACGATCTCCCCCAGGGGCTGCATATACACATTAAACAAAAGCGGAGACAGAATCGAACCCTGAGGAACGCCACAGGTCAAGGCCCAGGGGCTCGATGTTTCATCTCCCAGCACCACCTGCTGGCTTCTCCCCAAGAGGAATGTGCCTAACCACCGAAGGACAGTCCCGTCCAGATCCCCCAGGTCTCGCAGCTGTCTCAACAGCAGCCCATGGTCCACGGTATCAAAAGCGGCCGAGAGATCTAGCAGGATCAAGAATGTAGAACATCCTCCATCCATCTCCCGGCGGAGATCGTCCACCAAAGCCACCATCGCTGTCTCAGTACCATAGCCGGGGCGGAACCCAGATTGAAAAGGGTCAAGGAAACCGATACGGTCCAGATGCACCTGGAGCTGCAGAGCCACTGCCCATTCAATAACCTTCCCTAAAAAGGGAAGATTAGACAGGACGGTAACTGGTGAGTGCGTCCACATCCAGTGAAGGCTTCTTCAGCAGGGGGCGCACCACAGCCTCCTTGACACTGGATGACAACCTCCCCTGCCGAAGGGACACGTTCACTACCCTCGCCAGAACCGACCCCAATGTCTCCCTGGAGGCTTTCACCAACCAGGATGGGCACAGATCTAATTCACAACTTGTGGCTCTAACAGACCCCAAGACATCCACCACATCAGCCGGCGTCACTTCCTGAAACTCCTCCCAGAAAGATCGACCAGACGGCGCCTCCATAACCTCACGCTCCTCACCTACTGCATCCAACCCGGTGTCAAAATTACTCTGGATCTGAGCGATCTTGCCTGCAAAGTAGGTGGCAAGTAGTTCACGGCGCCCACTGTTTGCGATGGTGCTTGGCTCACTTCTGGTAGTGGGGGGAACGTCTAAGCGCCCCTCCCCCCCCCGCAGTGTGAGTTTGTTTCTCCAGGAATTTAGATATATGCAAGAAACAGGCCTCGTGTAAAAATGCTCTAAAAGTTTTAAACTTGAGGGGGTGGAGGTGGACTGAAAATAAATGCTTAAGTCCACAGGTATAAAACTGCATAGTGTGCTTTCCTGCACCACCCAAAATTTGGATTAAGTGCTTTACTAGAGTTGCAGAATGAGCCTTTTGACGGAGCAAGGAACAGAACATGGGTCACTTGACAGCAAATGTTATGTCAAGAATTCTCCTTTGAATGCAAAATCTTTCATGCTTTCGAGCTGCTTGTGCTATATGCATTCAGGTTAAACAAGACACAGGCTGTAGTTCACAAGCTGCTTACTCAGGACTAGTCCTATAGAAACGCACAGAGGCTTCAATGGGAGTAAGGGGATCAGGGCGTATACTAGAATAGGCGCAGCAGATGCAGGCACGCTGGGGTCCCAGACTCATGTCGAGTGGATAGGCACACTGGAGTAGAGTGCCCCAGCTGGGGCCCCATTCTGTCTTCCGCACTAACGCCCATTTCCACTTACTTAGTTGATTGTGGCTAGAGAATTTACCCATCCCTCTCATGGGGACGGAGGCCTTAAGGTACAGGAAGCCAACAGCTCGAAGAAGGCACAGGGAAATGAAAAGACAGGGAATAATATTTTCATCCCACTTTGCTTAAATAAAAACACCAGTCGAAAAGACAAATGAACTATTGGGAACTATTAAGAAGAGAGACGGAAATAATACACCTTGATGGTTGTGTGCAGTTGGAAAGGTAACGACAATGATTGTGGGTATGAAACAACCCTTTCCACGTGAGGTAGGACGTAAAAGACTCTTTTGATTTAGTTTAGAAAGGAGATGGCTGCGGGAGGGTGGGAATTACAGTAGAGTTGTATGAGACCATGAGTGTTATGGGGAAAGTGAACAGGGAGCAAAACCAGATGTGGCGGTGGCCCGCTTAAGCCCATGGGCACTGCACGTCTGTTTTTGCACCACCAGATGTTGGCCTGGGAATGCCCCGGGCCATGTCAGCGGCTAGCCTGGGTTCTGACCTCAAGAAACCCCAGAGTCACAGCCTGGGCTAAGGCCTGCCTGACCGGGCTATAGTGGGCCATAGTGAGCTAGCACCTCTGTTGTGGGCTGCCATGACCCGGCCCAGATCGGGGCCAGTTGCCACGGCAGGCCGTCATTGCCTGTCATGGCTGCCCATCATGGTGGGGGGCTGGAAGCAGCGGGGGGCTGAGGCCGACCACCTGTACGTCTGTTTCAGCCTTTCCCCTCCCCGGGCCGTGCGGGTGGTGGGACGGAGGCCGAGCCATGGGCATGTATGGCCGGTGCCCTGACACAGCCTGGCCTGTGTCCACGATGGCTTCTGACCTGGGTTGAGTCACCACCGCGTCAGCTGCACATCTATTTTTACCCAGGGAACCAATTTCTCTCTCTCCCATAATACCCAAGTTAGAGGAAACCTGATGGAATTTAAAGAAGACAAAAGGAAATACTGTTTCACATGGGACCCAGTTAATCTATGGAACAGATTGCCATGGGATGTCATGAAAGGCATTAGTACAACGGGGCCCTTAAAGCCCAAATACTCCCCCCCCCCAACTGTTTAGATAAATTCACGAAGGACAGGACCATCAATGGCTGTTTAGCAAAGATGGTCAGAAGATGCAGCCTCATGGCCACAGGGTATCCAAGCCTCTGACTGCCAGAAGCTGGAAGTGAACCTTTGTTGCCCTGTGGCTTCCTCTGGAGCATCTGGTACTGGCCACTGTTGGAAACAGGATATTGGGCTAGCTAGGTGTGGCAGGGAGCAGCCTGTCAGGGCTGCTGCCCTGTTAAGAGTGCCAGGGCGCCAGCCAGGATTGGAGTGGCTGGGTGCAAGAGATTGGGACAGTGAAGAAAGGCTTGACAAGGCTGGCCTTGAAACAAGGGGGAAACCCAATAGGGAGTGGTGCAGTGTACTGGCCCTTTAAGACTGGAGAGTGGAAGCCTGGCCATGCCCATTCTCTCAGTATAAGAGGAAGGCAGCTTCCACAGGAGAGGCAGTCTGTGCCTGGACTCTGAAGTGAGAGGAGCTCCCAGCAGGACTACTGTCCATGGTCATGAAGACTCTGCAAAGAGGGGGATAAGCAAGTCTGCAAAAGTGTAGTGCCAGTTGGAGGAAAGGAAACCAGGGGTCTGGAATGGTAAGCACTAGCCAGAGGACTATGCCTGACTGAAAGAGACTGGCGGTGGCGGCGGCGGGGTGGTGGTGGTGGTGGATATATAACTGAGAGATTATTGTGATACTGTGTGTATAATAAAGGATTGATAAAGAAGCTGATTCCCTAAGAGACATTGATTGTTGGGCCCTAATTCTGCAGGGACTTACCCTGGGACACCGCTACCCTGTTACAAGAGATCATTGGTATGACCCAATAGGGGAGGTCTTAATAAATCAGAAAATCCACAGGTCACTTTTTCTAGATCCTTATCCCAGCAGGTTACTCAATGATGCTTGCTCTACTGCTCCCCCTCTCTGTCACAACTGAGCCACACTCTTGTACTTGTGTCTTCCTGTCTCTCCTTTTCTTCCCCTCTCTCACCTCCTTCCTCTCTCCTAGATTGTAAACTCCTCAGGGCAGGGAACTGTCTCTAATTAATGAACATTCAGTAACAGGTGCCTGAGTCTTCACTGACTGCCAGTAGCTTTCTAGGCATGATTCAAGGTGCTGGTTTTGACCTATAATGCCCTAACCAGTTTAGGGCCCCAGCATCTGAAAGACCTCCTCTTCCCATATATTCTGTCGCTGCCTCTGAGATTGGCTAGGAGCATCCTTTTGCAGGGACCATCTACCTGTGAAGTTTTCACAACGAGGGCACACAGAGAGGCGTTCTTGGTGGCTACCCCACAATTATGGAAGTCCCTCCCCTTGGAGATCTGCCTAAGCCTGCTTGGAAGAGATGCAAGACCTTTTTGTCTGGCCAGGCATTTAGCAGGCAGGCAAGGATAGGGTTGAGTGGAGGGGTTAGGGGAAAGGTGGATGGGGCTAGGATATATATATATATATATATATATATATATTAATTAAATGTTTTTATACTTTGGATGCTGCTCTGCGCCTATCTGGGAAAGGTGGGGTAAAATTGGAATGAATAAATAAATTGCTGGCACTATATATTTAATAATCTTTCATATTACATTTTTTCCCCTATATAGAAAACTTGATGCGACTTTTGATAACGAGAGAAAAAGAAAATGGGGTCTGGGGAGACCAGGTTTCAAATCTCATTTTAGCCCATGATCTCGCTGAATGGCTTTGGCCAACCTTAGTTTTCCCTCCGTAAAACAGGAATAATAATGACTTGCCTTACATGGTGGTTGTGAAGGTAAGTAGATAATGATTGTAAAACGCTTCGAGTAAGTGAAAGCTCTACAAAAATGCTAAGTAATAACGCTCTTCTCTTACATGTTAAGTATTTTCCTGCTTCTTTGCGTCTGTGAAAACATGTACCTTTATGGAACTCTCAAATCCCTGCTGTATCCCTATTAATACTATTGTTGTTTATTATTTATATAGTGACAGCAATGTGCCTAGTGCTGTATGGTTGTGATAAGAGACAGGTCCCTGCCCCTAGGGACTTACAATTTAAACTGGGCAGGGGCAGGAGCAACGAAGAGGAAGGGCACATAGGGAGAGACAGGGATACCATCAGGAAGTGGAGAGGTTGCTGGTGCATGTGCTTGGCTGTGTTGGGGGGAAGGAGAGGCATTCCCAGGATAGGCTGCCATAATCAAGGAATCTGGGGGGTTAGGAGAAAGGGGAGGCCTGAAAAAAGACGTAGTTTTTTAAAGAGGAGTTTGAAGACTGGGAGTGAGTGAGCAGAGTCACTTAATCCACCACTAAAATTCAACTGCTTCCAGGGAGGATTCCAGTGAGCAGGGAGGCTATTAGCACCAGGGGGAGAGCAAGCCCATTGGAGGAGGAGACTGGCAGTGTTACAAACCATGCCACGGGATCTCGGACATCTTTCACAGAACCTAGATTCTTTAATGTATCAACTGGAGAAATACACTCTCCTAATACAGATGGAGCTACATTATTATTAATAGTGTCTACAGCACTTTCAGGGTTCCAACTGTCTTTCCAACCCGTATCTAGTTCACACTCGCGACAACCCTGAAGCCCAATCCTGAAGCTTAGACAATTTCCTTTCCAGCAAGAGTATAATGTACCATAACCTCAATTTACCGAGTAGCATGAGGGAAGTGGAACTGATTCTGATAAATGAAGGTTCAGTTAATCAAGCTAATTTCCAATGCAATTAATACACATTGGGGACACGACCTCATTTTGGATAAGTGAGGTTTTTGGAGAATCAAAGTTGGGCTAATCAGGGTTTGACTGTACTCCCAGTCATCAAGGCAGAGCCAGGAGAGGAGATGTTTCTTTCTCTCCCATGCTGAGTTGTTTGGTGCTGTTGCTAACGCAGATGGCCAGCCTTGTGTGACAGTGTCTGCAACAAGACACAGAAACCCAGAGAGACACCAGAACCAATTCTTTCTCCCTGACTCTCAAAATGGCCAACAGTCCCTGGCCCCCACGCAAGAACCATAGCCAACTCTTTCAGGGCTGAGGTGGAATGAATCCGAACCAACCTTCTCTCTGTCTCCCAACAAAAGAAGCAACCAAAGTCTTTATTCACCTCCCATCTCTGTGCCCCCGTATCCCTCGGTGTAGCGGGGGAGACTGAGAAGGGAAGAGGAGTCCCTGAGGGGAAAGAAGGTGACAGGGAAGTGAGTCTGTGAGACTCCTTCAGCATCCCTATAAGCAAGAAAGGGAGAAAGTCCATCCCCCTCTGTGCCCCCCTGACACTGCCCGCCTCATGCCCACAGGAGAAATCAATGGGTTGTTACTTCACTCATGTGATTGATTGGATGCTGTTTTCCCCAGTTGTTCTTTGTCAGAGAAAAGAGAGAGGCCAAGTAAATGCTCATAGTGCCAAGTGCCAACACACCCCGCGGGGGTCAATCGTAGGCTCCCTCAGGCACTGAACCTCTCCCTTGAGGGGAAGGGCCTTGTTGGCCTTAATTATGTTCCACTTAGCTCTGACATTTGAATAACCAACATTTCCCGTGACTTGGCCTTCTTTGTGGATATCGCCCCTGCCTCCGTTCAGCTGACCTTTCCATTTGTAACAGACATTTTTTTGGCACGCGTTAAATGGCAGTTTGAGGGAATTAAAAGATAAGTCTTTTTGTGGAGGGGGAAATGGTATTGGTTTTGTGAGATTGCTGCCTAACTTGCATCAGATAGACATAAGTTCTCTTCTCCCTTGACATTAATAAAAAAAAAATTTGGTGCCAGGGAGCTTTGGACAGGGGGGAAGAAAGAAAATGATATTAATTCTAACACAAACTGGGAGTTTTTACTTAATCTAATCTATCTACCTACCTCTAAATCTATCTAGAGATAGATAGATATATAGATAAGAAGATAAATAGTGCCATACTGGGTCAGACCAATAATCCATCAAGCCCAGCATCCTGTCTCTGACAGTGGCCAGTCTCTGTTTCTTGGGAGAAGTACCCAACAGGTCACAATGGGCAATCCATTCCCTGTTGTTCCAGGCCCCAACAGTAAGAAGTTAAGTCCCCCAAACCTACTTGGCTAATAGCCATTAATGGACCTATCCTCCCAAGTACTTATCCAGTTCCTTTTTAAAAACTAGCTACACCACCAACCTTGACCACTTCCTCTGGCAGTAAATTCCACAAGGTAATTGTGCATTGAGTGAAAACATACTTTCTCTTATCTGTTTTAAATCTGGTGACAGTTTCATGGAGTGTCCCCTTCTAGTAATGTTGGAGAGGGTAAATAACCGCTCCCTATTTATGTGTTCCACGTTGCTCATGATTTTATAAACTTCTATCATATCCCCTCCTAGTCATCTTTTCTCCAAGCTAGAGAGCCCCAACCTATCAAGCCTCTCTTCCTACAGGAGCCGTTCCATCCCCTTGATCATTTTTATTGCCCTTCTCTGTATCTTTTCTAGTTCTACTATGTCTTTTTTGAGATGGGGAGACCAGAACTGCACACAATACTCCAGATGCAGTTGTACCATAGATTTATATAGAGGCATTATGATATTTTTAGTTCTCTATCCCTTTCCAAATGATTCCTAACATTCTGCTTGCTTTTTTTGACTGTCACCGCACACCGAGCTGAGGATTGCAATGTATTGTCCACAATGACGCCAAGACCCTTTTCCTGAGGGATTACTCTTAGAACCCAGCATTGTATACATATAGTTTGGGTTATTGTTCCCTATGTGCATCACTTTGCACTTGTCTACATTAAATTTCATCTACCAGTTAGATGCCCATTCAACCAGTCCCGCAAGATCCTTCTGCAATTCTTCACAATCCACTTGGGTTGTAACTACCTTGAATAACTTTGTGTTATCTGCAAATTTGATCACTTTACTCCCTTCTCCAGATCATTAAGGAATATATTAAACAACACCAGTCCCAATAGAGATCACTGGGACACTCCACTGTGGAAACAGATAATTTAGTCCTACTCTTTACTTCCTTTCTTTTAACCAGCTGCAGATCCATGATAATAATAATAATAGTTTATTAGGTGTGACCGAGGTCATAGTCAAAGAATAATACATAATAGCAATAACCAGCAAAGGATGCTACATAATAACGGTAACCACAATCAATAATAAAATCTTCACAAGAAGACCAAATCATACAGAGAGAAAAAAATAAATAAATTTCCCATCCATGATAGGACACTGCCTCTTATCCTGTGACTCTTTCTTGAGAGACTTTATCAAATGCCTTCTGAAAGTCCAGATACACTATATTGACCAGTTCACCCTTTTCCGCATACTTATTTATACCCTCAAAAAATTCTAATAGATTAGTGAGGCATAGCTTTCCTTTCCTAAATCCATGTTGACTCTCATTAAACAAATTAGACAAAACAGAATTGTCTAATTGTGCCATTAGACAAAACAGAAATAGATAGCTATTTGTATCTGCTTTAGCCAGATGAGTTTGAAACAGGCAAATTCACTGGGTAAATTTGTGTGTTAGATTATTGTACTACACTCCTCACAATAGTTATTGACTTAGGGTATTTTCAGACGTTACGGCGGCCGTTGGCCCCGTACCGTAACGACCGTCTTCGTTCCCCGCCGGGGTCACCCCGGCACGGCCCAACAGACGTGCCGGGGGGATCCCGGCGGGGAAAGTGGGAGGGGCCGGGGCCGCGCGGCACAACGTGCGGCCGCACGGCCCCGCCCCCTCCACGCACCCCGCCGCCCGCCCTCCGAGGAGACGGGCGGGCGGCGGGGCCAATGCGGCCGCCGCGTCTGGCCGATCGTGCCACGGCCCGGGATCCCGCCGGGGATCCCGGCCCGTGGCACGCGAACAGACGTTACTTTTTGGTCGCCACGGCCCGCGGTCCATTTGACCACGCTTCCCGGGACCTTCCCCCGGCTAGCCCGGGAAGCGTGGTTCAAATTGACCCC
>QEPC01012362.1:9022642-9086172 GCA_003113815.1 Sphenodon punctatus
GGGGGGGGGGGGGGGGGGAGGCAAGCCCTGGCAGCCCCCCCCAACACAGCCCAGCGTGACGAGCTGCAGAATCAGGCCCCGAGTCTCAGACTCCCACAGAATTTTTAACAAATTCTGCAGAAGAATCAGGGCCCTGGCCTTAACATAGTCTTTATTCCTCTCTCTTCCACCAGCCAGTTGCTATTTTGGGAAAACAACAAAAGGTTGGGCTTGCTATTTTTGCATGAGGAAACTATGAGTTTCTGCTGTTGATCATGTTGATCATCAATCGTACGCACAATGTTATTTTCAGAAATGAAAGAATAGGGTGTTCCCTGTGACCGCCTTTGTATCCTGATGTTTGCTTTTGGCCCCCTTCCTCCATTATTACCATCCCCAGCCAGGTTCCTCCCCCCGCCCCCCCCTTCCATTTTATATCAATTCCAAATCTAATCTTCATTTTGATTGGATCTTCAAGGGATGTGGGTGGGAGTGAAAGGAAAAGTGCATCGTTTGTGCGAGCGTTTTTATGAATGGGACCTCTTGAGATGAGAGCTTCATTATCTCTGAAGCTCACAAGCTTGCGGCGTTAGAAAAGAGAATGTTCCATTTGTATTAAGACGACGTGAGCATATTATTTTTAGGCCAGCCCTCTAACACAAGAAGTGTTTAATGCCATAATAAAAGTAATTGAAAAAGGGGAAGTATGTAAAATTGCAACCATCTAACAGTGGTGGTGATAGCTACAAAGAGAACACTGATGAGTGATAGCCAGGTGTAGATATGGATAGATACACTGGGCTAATTCCTACTGTCCTTACTCAGGCAAAATATTCACTCGTGTTCAGAAGAGTTTGGCCATGCAAAGCCTGAAGTATTGGGCTCAAAATAAAGCAGATATTTATAGATATGGGCTTTAACACAAAACCCCGAGTAATTAATTCTGAAAGGGGAAGCCCGCCGGTCAATGAATTACTGAAATACCATTACTGGGTTTTCAGGTGTTCTGTTACTATTTTCTATTTCATGCCATTTACCAAAATAAGAAAATAGCTAGGTACAGTAAGGAAGACACTAAAACGGTTACATGGTAAGTCAGAATAGATCAGCAAAATGGAAAGTTGGTAACGGTAATATACGGTATTTTGAGTATTCGGTAGCCGTTTCAGTAATCAGGTACTGTTTGGGCACCCTGAAGGTTACCTGAAATTTCAGGTATTACCTGTAGGTACAAAATCAGGTATCCATTTCAGTATGCCCAAACCCCTCAGGCTTGGAGGGGAGGGGGTCAAGTTCCCTAATGGTGGGAGGGTCCGTCTCCTACAAAGTGTTGTGATGTCATGTGATGTAGGGGGCATGACCACATTGGCAAGGGGCATGGAAATGCCGTATCCTCCCCCCTTTTCTGCTAAAGCTCTGCCTCTTGCAAAGCACTGAAATGTCATGCTCTGGGGACGGTGGGGTCACGCAGACACTTTGGGTCTGGGCTCAAAAGAGCCAAGCTGTATCAGGCCTAGGATTGGGTTGGCCCCAATGTAATTGGGTTCTGAATGGATTTGGGCCCAGATTTGGGTTCAGAGCAGGGCTCTTAGACCTGTCTCCCCCAAAAGCTGCAAATTTGACCCTCACTAAGTAAAACTTCCTGGGAAACAGAATTTCTGTCTCATGACAAACTCTGATTTTTCAAACGTACATTTTTCATCCTGAACTTGGATGAGAAAAAAGAAAAACCTGAACATTTTCACGGAAAAAAAATGAACTTGGAAAAAACAAAACAGAAAACAGTTTTGTTTCTGCTGGCTGGGATTAATTTCAAACATGTTGTTTTGCTTTGGCGTTGGTGGTGGTGTTAAATGTTGATTCTCAATGGCATGTGCAGATTGATACTCCTGGAAAATGGCCTCAAAGTTGGCATTTCCCTCTGGGAAAACACTCGTTCCAACAAAACCACATTTCCCATTGAAAAATCTGAACCTGTTCTACTCTCAGACTTCATAAATGGAGAACGTAGATATGTGCTGTAAAACCTGGGCCTAACCTTGGAGTTAAACTATGTGGCTTTGCTCTCGGTTTCCACCAACTGAGGAACTGGGATATAACTAACATAGTCGAAACCGGAACAACCACACTGACTCCAATCCAGTAACCACTTAAGTCGTTACTGTCTGGAGTCTCGAAGTCTGGGGAGTCCTCCTCCACCCAGACCAATACTTCCAGCTCTCAGGCTAGCGGGCCTCCCTTGATCCCTTCCCCGGAGAGCCACCAGGCCCCACCGCCTCCAGCTATCCTGGCCTCCTCCACCCCTCACAGCTGGCCCACCCCTCGCAAATGTCACTTTCCAATTCCCAGAGTCCCCAAAGGGGTCTTCTGTCCGTGACTCTGTCCTCAACGTTTTTCCTTGCTGGGCAGGCCTCCCCAGCCCTGGTGTTTCCAATTCCCAAGTCTCATCCATTTGGATGGCCTGGTGGGCTTCCCCTGCCCAGGCGCACCCCATGTCACCAATCTTACTATTTCTTTCCCTCTTACAGGTGGGAGACAGACCCACCCATCCATCCTGACCTCCCAGTCCTGGGACCGTTTATTCTTCGTACCCACTTAACATGTCAATTTCACCTCCTCCACCAGTGCTGACTCTCTTTGAGTCTACTGCTGGGTACCATACTCGTTGGCCTGCCCAAGTGTCTGTTGGCTTTCTGTTCAATCTCCCTAGTCTAAAGGAGCTGATTCCTTCACACACACACACCTGCAACCTGCTCTGTTTAAGTCCCAGTCCTTCGTAGGTGCACCCGGCGGACAGCTTCTGAGGCCCTGTTAGGTTCCCAAAGCTGGGCTACTGGCTCTACTGCAAGCCTCAAAGTAATCCCTCTCTCCCGGGCCTGCTGCTCCACCTCCTTGATATCGCCTGTGGCTAGGTCCGTTTGGGTCGCCCTCGACTGCTGCTCCACCCACTCAACTCCAGCCTCTGTAGCCGGAGTCCATGGGGCCTAATCAAATGTGGGTCATTCATCTCTCTCACTGGGTTCCTAGACCCTTAATGGGGTCCCTCGGCGTGCTCTCATTCCCCACCAATTTTGTAATAGGGAGGCTATCCTGGCCCTTGGTCTTAACCCACTGTCTCCTTTGCAAGCCCAGTGTCACTTTTGGTACCTGGTGTCTATATTCCTTATTATTGTCCATGCTGCAGTCTGGACTCTGGATGCACTTCAGGCAAGGCTCCTGGCTATAAGCCCAGCTTCAGCCCCTTGTCCCAGGCAAGTCCCTTCTCGTGGTTCCTCAGTGCACTCTTCTCAGCTGTCCTCTCACTGCAGCCCGAGTGCCTCCATCTCCCAGATCTACCTGGGCCCCCCCGATATATCCTCTGGCTCCTGGAAGCAGTCTCATTCTCCTCTGGCTCTGCTGATCCAGCTCCAGCAAGCCCCTGCTCCCACCTCCACCCTGCGGGTGCCTGTTCTCTAATAGCCCACTCGTGCACCTGGCCTTGGCTGCCCTCACTTCCCGGATCAGCACCGCTTTAAAGGGCCAGACAGCCTCACTGTCAGCCTGATCCTTGAAGGGAGAGAAGGCCATGCTGTTGACCCTGGTATAATGGGTATTCACCGCAGATAATAATTTCATTATTTGGTTCAGTTCAGCTAAGATCACTGAAAGCACAAAATAAATGATAATATAGCGACTGGGCTACTTGTGAGTAAATTGTTTCAGTTTGTAGTATGTATATAGCTAACTACAACACAGCCTACCTACCTACCCAGAATTAAGTGCTTAATTTTCAAGGTGTTGAGGTAGGAATCGGGCCTTAACCCTAGTGTTGCTTACATCATTGCAAAACTGCTTCATCCCAGTTGACTACATAAATGTGGCGAACATCAGAATCTTGCCCAGTCTATCTGGGCTTGCACAGATATCTGTTCCTGATACCCACATGTAATTATAGAGTTTGTGTTTGACCATTAAGTGAACTCACTTTAAAATATGCACCCGGTTGGGCCATAAATTAAGTTTAAGCATATTGCAATGATAATTTATTTTGCTCAGGGAAATTAGAAAAGTCAAAGCAAAATCTACAGCCACTGATGATACATTATACTGTGGATTGTCTGCCGTGTTCATATTCCTAATGAAATTGCTTACATTATGAAGCAATTATCGCGGCTGGAAATGCCAATAACATTTTGAAGACATAGGTGCCTCGGGTCCTCCATTTGAAGAAATGTTTTCTCCACCTTGCCTAATAACTTGAACATTTTAAAGATATTTCATTGTTGTTGCATGCTTCCACTTGTGATCTTTGCTAAAACAAGAGTGGCAAATTACAGGAACAGCAGCAAACTCCATGCAGAACACTTTACAGTGCCTCAATGCACAACTCAAGCCACCATCACTATAGTCGCACGTACTCAAGATGTGAAAAGACGAGATCATCTTTATGTTTTTGACTCCAGGGCATTTCAGTTGAAGGAGGGTAAATAATTGCTTTCTACATCATTGTGAGTCCATCAATCCTCCCACCCCCTCCAGAAGTGGCAGCAAATAACTTTCCAAAATGATACATATTTCCTTCTATCAAATTGTTTCCCTCACTTCATGGATAGGCTTACTGGATCAGACAGTGATGAAGAGAGCTGAGTCTATGTAGCTTGCCCTTTCTCCTTTCCAATTCAGAAAACAAAGGCCAAATTGTGCTGGTGGAAAAGGATTCAGGTCTGTTGGCCTGCGATGCAGTGGTTCCATTTTTGCACAAACAGAGAACTTGAGTGCATGTGTGCTGTCAGTACAAGTTTCTTGCTGCTTATTTAAGAACCCTGGGCTTGTTTCAAAGTTCTCTAATGTAAATTGAAATACTGGTAAATGGATGACCCTCAGGGTGAACAAGTGCACAGAAATTCAGTCCTGTAACTTTGTCCATCACCACCCTAGGCACTTGCAGACACCTTGTTTCTATCACCAGGTGTGTTCTTTGCTTGTAGCACTTCTAGATTACAATATCCCAAGGAGGTACCCAAATGTCAGGCATCAGGTTCTTGTTTGAGCAGAGTGGCGGCAGGATCAGGACAAGGCATAAGACACGGCAGGAACAGGGCTGAGCAAAAGTCAGGAGGATGAGGACTGATTAGGCAGGTCAAGTCAAACAGATCAGGATCAGATTGAAGCAGAGTTGTTCGAGTCCAAACTGAAAGGTCAAGCTGGGAGATCAAGCTAAGCCAAGTCATCAAGCTGAAGGGCAGCCCACAGGGTTGTGTCTAGGAATAGGCCAGGGGACAAAGCCAAAGAAACAGTCCAATAGGGGCAGAAAGAGGGAATAAAGGCTGGAGACAAGGGAGCAGAGGGAACTTGGATGGATGGGTGGACAGACTTGGGCAAGACTGGGAAGAAGACTGATGCAATGAAGGATCAGAGTCAGCAAGTCTGAGGCAAGACAGACTCGGGTCTAGGTGTTGCTCTGTTGGACAGGCCTCTTCCTGTTACAACCAGATCCTAGTGGGCAGGGAGCCCCCTTTTGACTGGCAGGGTTCTGGAGAGGGGCCTTTTAAGTAGGAGAAGGGTCCAAATTGGAGCAGCATAGTGGCATTGAGGAGAAGACTGCCTCCTCTTGAGCCCAAATGTGGGTACTAATGCTTGGTCCTGACACTGAGCTTCACATTACCATTGCCCATCAAGTTCTGTCCCTTGTATTCCACTCTCCCCTGGGAGCAACCTCTGGCTTCCACCTTTCCTTCCGGGGAGACTTCTGCCCTAACAGGCATTGCCCTTTCCTTTCCAGCCTCTTGTCTCAGAAGCCTCCTGAGCTTTATCCCCAATTGGGCTAATGTCCCACCAATTCTAGCAGCTGGGCGCTGTTGGCTAATCCAGGAGTGAATCCTGTCAGGACTTACCCTTGGCTGGCATTCTGCCACACCCCCTCCCCCCATTGACTTCAGTGGGCATTGCATTAGGCCCTCTGTGAGATTCATCTCCTGACACTCTCAACAACCCACAGGAAAAAGGGGTCATTTGGGCCTTTGCAGAACAAACCACCAGCAGGACTTCAGAGAGGTCACCCTCCAAGCTGAGTTCCCGCTGCTGTTGCATTACTGGTTTGATAAAACGGAATGTGTAATGCTGCACTGTCTGCTGGGAGATGTAGTTCTCTTCTATAGGTAGTTCAGCCTCGGGGCTTGCTCTTCCCTGCAATTGATAGGCTCTGGCACGGTAAGGCCTGCTGGAAATTGTAGTCCCTGGTCTCTAAGAGACTGTTCTAAAGAGTCCCTGCATTACAAATTACTCAAAGTCATTACTATTAGCTTCCTATGAGAAAAGATTGATGGTTATTATCAATATAGCATTTTCAATGGACTTTAAAATCCTTATTTAATTTACGCTCACAACAACCCTGTGTGAGAGGTCATCGTTATTTCTATTTTACAAATGAAGAACTGAGGCCGAGAGAGAGGGATCAAGGCCACCCAATGAGTTCGTAGCTAAGAAAGGATCTGAACGTTGGTCTCCAAAGTCCAAGACCAACACCGTAGAGCCACTAAGTTACACAGCACTGGATTTGGTGTCCCTGTTACGGTTTTTATACCTCTCACGGGGGTCGCCACAACAAATGGCACCTTTATTAGTCGTCTTGGCGGAAACATTCCGGCCTGGGTGGGCCATGAAGACTGAAGTGAGGTAACTATTTCAGACAATGTTATGCATTGGCATGGGAAAAGCTTTCTCTGCTGCTGCCCATGCTGGGCCTGTACAGAAGTTTAAGGACTTCAACCTCGAGGACTGTTAATCCAGTACCTTCCACCAGCATTACAGCCACTATATAAAAAAAGCAGCAGCACGAGGGCCCAACTTTCAGAAAGATACGAACTTGTGTGAAACACACTTGAAATAATGGGTGCTTTTGGATGTGGAGGCAGCCTACCTCCGGAGCTGCTCTAGGGGTGCACCTCTGCATCTGCCTGCTTCCAGTCTCGCCTTGGTTGGCTTCAGATGGACCTGGCGGGTTCCCTGGCCTGGGGTCTCGTCTGCTCATGCAGAGCCTCACCCCTGCATCATAGAGTTGCAGGGGGTTGTTCGACACTCAAGGCTGGCACACACAAGTCTATGGCATTGCCCAGGGCAATGGCCAGCCAAAAGTGGAGCTGCAGGGTGGGTCTACCCAGCAGACAGACAGCGGCTCCGCTTTGGGTCAGTGCCCCAGGTTTGGCCAGCCTACTCCACTGGCAGTGGTTCGGGATCTTCTCGACCACTGCTGGCAGGGGCGCCTTTAGATAGACGGGCCAGCTTGGGGATGAAGCAGACTGGCGTGGGGAGAACTGAGGCACTCGTCCATCTCAAAAGCACCCAGTGTGTCCAGTTCACACAAGCAGTACTAGCTATTGCAAGTTGGGTATCTTAGTGTTTAAAAAAGCCATTTAGACGGCTCTACAGAGTGCATTTGCCATATTCATCCAAAGTAGGAGATAAGAGACGGAGAGCACACCATCCTCCATCGTTCATCAATGGGAATGTTGCCATTTATTGTAATGGTGGAGGACTGCACCCAGAGATTCGTGTAGGAATAGGTAGCAGCTTTATTATTCATGGGTAGTATTCACATTTTAAGGAAGCCTTCTAGCTACCCAAACACTATCTGTGACCAAAAATGGGGATGGTTTTCATGTATAATCACCTATCTGGTTTATTAGGTTTCTGTTTATTCCCACCTGCACAGTTTTTCAGTTTGGTTATATCGGTAATTCAGTCATTTTGGTATTTGTTTGCATCTTTTTTTTTGGCAATTTCACATGTACAATAGCGCAAATGTTGCTGGAATGACATAACTGAAATACCAAAACAACAAAAGAGAGAGACACCCCCCCCCACCCCAATTAAATGCATATTCAACAGAGTGCAAACAGATATTGGTCATTACCCAAACAACCATTTTTGTTAGGTAGCAGGGTTTCTTTGGGGTACCCATTTCAACTCTAGTTAAGAAATATTGGACCAAGTCCTATTTGGGTGTGTCCTTTACTGGACCAAGTCCTGTTGGGGAGTCTTTGCAAGTTCTTCAGCTACCTAAAGTTTATACACACTCATTCCTGCCCGAAGAAGAGCTCTGTCTTTGGAGTTTGCACACACACTGGGCATTTTTACACATTGATACTTTTTCCAAGACTTCAAAAGTCTGGGGTTGAGAAACCCCCATGAGGGGGGATTTAGATGCTCACTCCCTGACTGGAAGTTGCCCAAATGCCATTGTAAACAGTGGCGCTGCGCGACACCCGCATGTTTTGAGACCCAGACTTGTAAGACCTCGGCTATCGGGGTTTTACAAGTCCGGGTCTCAAAACATGCAGTAGTCACGCAACACTGCTGTCTCCAGTGGTGCCTGGGCGACGTCCGGTCGGTGAGTGAGTGTCTAAATCCCCCGGTGGGGATTTCTTGACCCTGGACTTTTGAAGTTTGGGGGAAAGCGTCAATGTGTAAAAACGTCCACAGTGTCTAACAGAAGTTGGTCCAAAATCAGATATCATCTTAACTACTATGGCCAAAGTTCTAAATACACTTACCCATGTGTAAGTTCCAATTACACCCAAAAGTGTCTCCTTCATGCGTCCATTTCTCGGATGGATGGATAGTCTCAACAGGGCCAAAATTAAACCCCTAATCTTCCTCTATAGAGCCCTTTGCCATGCCTTCCTTTCTCAGCCACTATGGACACCACCCCAGACTCTGTTATTTAGTCCTGTAAGCTGAGAGTCACTTTTGCCTCGAGGCCCTCTGTAGCTCTAAATCATTTCTAAATCTTTCTCATCTTTCCTGCATAACATCTCCAAAATCTGATCTTTTCTCTGGCTCTGTTTAAAATAATTGTCTATGCCCTCATCATCTTGTATCCTGAATCAAATTCAAGTTTAGTTTATTTAAGCACAAGCCTCCACCGTGGCCCATTATAAAAAAAAATCATACAATCCTTTCAGAAGGTATTTACAATAAAGAAATTATACAAAACCAAGAACATTACAGTCTCTGGGGGAATCTGCAACCGAATAAGTCACCCCTACTTAACATCCCATAGGGGTGATAAATCTCCAAAAATTGAATTAGTAAAATTACCAAATAAGAATCCAGTTTACATAACAATATAAAATAAAACATCTACCTAGAGGTCTGGAATATAATAGCTAACCCTCTGATTCCTAGTATCCCCATCAAACAAGACCTACAACAAAGAGGAGACATATGCTCAGCGTATTTCTTCTGCTTGGAGGGCGAAGGCTGCCAGTTGAGCCAAGAAGCCCTTCTCTGTTTGTTGAAAAATCCAAACTAATTTCTCCCGCTTGGAGAAGGCATTGACATAATATGGGAAAGGGAAAAGAAACTTCTGTCTAATAGTATTAAATAAAGGGCACTCAAGTCCATAATGTATAGTGTCCCCAATTCTGTCCTGACAATTAATACAAAACCTCATATTTCGGGGAATAGTACATCTGCGACCGTCTACCATAGCAGATGGCATTTGCTCGAATCTAAGTCTAGTTACTGCCACCCGGAGTTTCCATTTCATTTCAATTTTAAGGTATTCTTCCAAACCCTATGAATATTTAATCAAAATATAAATAGGGGCAGTCCTAGAGACACGGGCAATGGCAAAATCATTTTGTCTAGCAATATCCCTAATGCGTTGCATAAGCAATAATCTATCCTCCTGGGGGAACAAACGTGAATCATCATAAATGAAACTGCCTCGGCCCAGTCTCTTCAGAGTAAAATGTACATATGCTAACCATGGGGATTGTCCATACCACAATTTTGATCCTCAATGAGGCACATTTTAGGCAAACATAACACAGAGTACATCAGTAATTCAACACTCTGATAGAAATTTGGGACACTATTGAATCAACTCCTACCTCTAGCCGTAGCAAAGCTGCTGGAAATGAATCTGGGAGCCCCAAAACGGCACGCAAAAACTTATTCTAGGGTAGCTCCATGTTCTCTTTGGCCACAATACCCCATACAGTAATTGGGCATTAACCATTGCCTCATAGGCCCTTAAGGGGGATTGCACAGATCTCCTAGTCAGGGATCCGTGTAGTCGTTTAATAGCACCTGTTGATTGGAGAGCCTTAATCTTAGTGGTTTTTTGATGATACTCCCACTTGCTATCTGGTGGATGCCAAAGCCCAAGATACTTGTAGCTCTTAACTATCTCAAGTTTAGTATTGCCCATCCACCACGAATGGTGATTAGCCCCCTGCCCCCGGGCCATAATTTTGGTTTTGCCATAATTAATACACAGCTTATTACGTGCACATAATTTTTCCAATTTTGTAATGATCCTCTGTAAGTCCACTGGGGTCTGTGATATAATTACAGTATCGTCCGCATATACCAACATGGGTACCATTGGGTGATTTCAGACGTGACGGGGCGGCGTTTGCCCCGGCACGGAATCACCCTTTTGATTCCCCGCTGGAATCAGCCCGTCACGGCCAGCAGATGTGCTGGCTGATTCCGGCGGGGAATCTGGGGGGGGGAACGGGGCTGCACGGCGCAACGTGAGCTGCACAGCCCCGCCGCGCACGCTCCCCTGGTCGCCCACCCTCCTGGAGATGGACAGGCGCAGCGGCCAATCTGGCTGCTGCGTCCAATTCCCACCCGTGGTCCAGGCCACGGCCTGGAATTGGCACCGGTAACAGAGGTTACTGGCCGCTGATTCCGGGCCGTGGTTCAGCTAACCATGCTTTTGAAGATGGTCCCCGGACCATCCTCGAAGGCATGGTTATTTTGATTCCCGCCGGAGGATCACTGTGGTGAACATCTGGTGGGAATCAAACAGACGTCACGGGACCATTCCCCACCACAGGGTATTGACTGTGGTTGAGCGTGATCTTGTAACGTCTGAAAATACCCCTTGTTGTCAAAATAATATTAGGCGGATGGAAATCTCCATCCATCATAGCTACTATCATGTTGTTGGTATACAAGCTAAATAAGAGGGGAGCGAGGACACAACCCTGTCTAAGCCCCCTTATAATATCCAACTTGGGAGATAGTTCACCTGAAATACCCCAACGGATCTGTGACCAAGTATTCTCATAATATGCTACAAGTAACGTCAGCAGAAGGGGGTCTATACCCATAGCGGCCAGCTTACCCCACAAAATCCCCCTGCACACTGAATCGAACGCAGCAGCCAAATCTATGAATGCTACGTGTAATGTAGATTTCCTTTTTGAGACGTACTTCTGTTTCAGGTATTGCAAGGGGAATCGAAGGTCTATCGTTGTGTAACCTGCATGAAAGCCAGCCTGGTATTCCTGAAGAATATCATTCTCCTCCACCCATGCTTGAAGATGGTTTAGCAAATGAATGCTGCAACATCCTATTTTTCCTGGGCTTGGCCCATCTCTCTCCCCACTTATAGCCAGTCAAAAAAATAGGGCGGGGAGCTGTAATAGTGGTTCAGCTGCACCTGGGCCCACTCCCACTAGTGTAGCTGTGTCCCCCCGCTACTGGGAGGGAGGTCTCTTTCCACCTTCTGCACCGGGGCCCATTTCAACTTAGCTACACCTCTGCATTCAAAACACAGCTGCTAAGATTTTTTGTTAGCTTGTTGTTCGGACCCTGTCACCCCCTTTGCACATCCCTTCAAAAATCAAACACAAACGGCTCCTCTTCACTTTAACATCCCTTCAAAGCTTTTCTTCAGCTCTCATGTGCAGCCAGGTGGTTGACTCTCGCCTCCTCTCTTCCATCCTTGATCGGCCACCCGTTAAAAAAATGCTGCCATACCCCTTCGTTCTTTCTCCCGTGCCACTTCTTATACATGGGAAAAGCTTCCTAGACACATCTGCAAAGCTACCTTATTGCCCTTCAAATCCTCCCCCCTTTACTTTGATGCCAAGAGTAAACTTGAGAAGGATTAGGAAAAAGACACGCTGCCTTAAATGCCAACTGGCATTGTCTCTTTCTTTCTTTTTGTCCTCGTCATCTGTTTGTTTTATCCCCCATTGCCTCTTGTGGCTAAACTGTAGACCCTTTGGGGCAGGGAACACATCTGTGTTTGAGCAGTGCCCAGGGCTGTAATGGAGGCTCCTAGGTGCTACTACCACCACAAAGGAACAATAAATACAGTGGGTGTTTTTACACACACATTTGTCCTGCATGTTTGCTGTTACATCCTGAACTTTCTGTGTGTCTAAATCACTCACCCAGATCCTAAACATCCGGCTCTTTGAACGTCCGCGTAGAACTTCCCCCAGAACTTTTGTGTGTAAAAAGTTCTCCTGGTAAACTGCTTTGCTCCAGGCAGTTGTGGTCACTTGGTTTCCATGGCAGCCTGTCACGTCTACAGCTGCGGCTACTTTAGGCTGCCTCAGGGCAGTGTTTGTGTGAAGAATGCATCCAGGAACTGCCTCAGGGCAGTGTGTGTGTGTGTGTGTGTGTGTGTGTGTGTGTGTGTGTGTGTGTGTGTGTGTGTGTGTGTGTGTGAAAAATGCATCCAGAACTTACTTGTGGACTTGTAAACCCAAAAGATTGAGAAATCCGGAACTTTAAGGTGTGTGTAAAAATGCCTAGTGTTTCTGACTTAATTCAGCTCTCAAGTGTTCTGTCTGTGGGCTTCCATTCCCGAATCGATAAAGGTTTCTTCAGGCTCTGCTCCCACTATTTACCTCTTCCATGAGAAATACACTTCTCTAACACCTTTAAAGGTCATACTTAAAGGATTCCTTTTTGAAGTCCTTAACACAAAATGCCCCTATTAAGCCTCACTGTTGGCAAACAAATGCCGCAGAGAAAAATGAATTTAATTTTTTTGGATGCAGTTTGGAAGTCTATTAATTTGGTTTCTGTGGTGTTAAGTAATGACTGTTCCCTGAGCAAGGTCACAGTTTCATTTTACATCAAATAACTATCTTTTCTCATGTATGATACATGAAGCATATTTTTTGCTTAGGGCCAAATGTTTTATTAAAATTATTTTCCTTTGTTCTTTTGTGCAGATTGCCCATTATGCCCATAAAGACTGTCTGCATAACATGGTTTTTTTCTTTAAAAATAAAATAAAATCCAATGCATAATTACAAAAATGGAAATCCATCTGATGCTCCATTAATTTCCTCCTCGTTATTTTCTTTGAATGGGGGAACTACGCTGCTTATTTACATGACAATGTTGGTTTATCATACTTGCATGGGATGCTGCCCTCAGTAGGAGGTATGCACGCACTCACCTGCTCGTGCATGCGCGTACACACAGAGAGAAAACAGAGGTACCTCCACAGTGCCCTTGGGGTGGGAAACTGCAGCCGCCCCTCCCCAAGTCAGGGAAGGGAGCCTAACAAACGTGTGGACCCACGTTTGCCTGCGTGGGTGGCCCTTGGCCCAGAATGGTCACCCAGGATTGGGCCCCGGGCACATTCTGGACCAGCCGCCTACAACCCCCCACCCCCCCCGGGGCAGTCATGGGCCAACAGCTGGTGGCGGGGAAACAGATGAGCGGGTGAGTCCTGGGCTAACGTGGTCCAGCATGGGTCACTGGCACATCTGTTTGTACCTAGAGTCTGATATAAGCAGAGCATTAGCAGAGCATGTATGAATAACATGAAAGCATAGTGTTCATTTTCTCCTGCCACAACAAATGGAAGTATTTCAGGAAGGAGCAGGAGTGCTTAAGATGTGAAACCAAGATGTTTACAGAAATAGATAGCTGATAAGGTAACTCTCAGAAGAGATTAAAGACATTGCAGATTTATCTAGCTCAGCCCTGAGTTGGGTTAATTTACAGTTTACAGGCATTCATAGGGATGTGCAATTTGTTTTGTTTTTATTAGTTGCTAAAATGAATGGGGCTCCCTTTTATTTTAGTAACTAATGTTCTGAAAATGAATGCATATGCAAATGACAGACATTGGCTTTCATTCATTTTCATTTAAAAATAGAAAATAAAGACATTTTTGAAAAACCTGTGCAGAAGGGCAGCTGGGCGTGTCCTGCGCATGTGTGACTGTTTTCCAAAATGGCACTGGCAGCATCACGGCCATTTTGGAAAAGAGCAGCCAGTCTGTGCATGTCGCTGCCATTTTGGAAAAGGGTGCGTATGCGCTAAGCAGTCAATGTTCTCATGCATAGTGTCGGGTTTTTAAGTTTTTTATTTTATTTTTCAAATGAAAACGTCAACAAACACAAATGGGGTATTTACAAAAGCCTGAAAATGGATGGGTTCTTAACCCATTCAATGAAAACAAAAATGAAAACGGTAAATGCTGCACACCCCTATAAGGCAATTAAGGTATTTTATGACTGGATACAAGCAGAAGCTCGATTCCTCACTAACCTGTTGGAATTCTTTGAGGGTCTAAATAAGCATGTGGACAAGGGAGACCCAGTAGATATAGTGCACCTGGATTTCCAGAAAGCATTTGATAAGGTCCCTCATGAGAGACTCTTGAGAAAGTTAAAAAGTCATGGGATAGGAGGTAGTGTCTTACAATGGATCAGAAACTGGTTAAAGGAAGCAAAGAGAACAGGGATGAATGGTCAGTTTTCACAATGGAGAGATGTAAAAAGTGGTGGTCTCAGGGATCTGTATTGGAACTGGTGCTGTTTAATGTATTCATTAATGTTCTGGAAAAGGACGTTAAGAGTGAGGTGATCAATAGGGATGTGCAAACAGAACCGAGTTCGGAAATTCGGTTTGGTTCGAAAATTGAGTTTGGTTTGAAAGTTCGGTTTGGTCGACCGAACTATTTGAGTTCCGTCGAATTCCGAACTTCCGAACCGAGTTCGTATATTCAAAACCGGGTTTTTTGGCCTTCGGTCAAATCTGAACCAGTTCTGAACAGTTCAGTCAAATTCGAGTTCGGTTCAAAACTTTGGTTCGGTCGACCGAACTATTCGAGTTCGGTCCGAACTTCCGATTCGCGTTCGGACATCCCTAGTGATCAAATTTACAGATGACACCAAGTTATTTAAGGTATTTAAAACACGAGCAGACTGTGAGGAACTGCAATGGGATCTTATGACACTGGGTGCCTGGTCATATAAATAGCAAATAAGATTTAATGTGGACAAGTGCAAAGTGATGCATGTAGGGAAAAATAATCCAAACTATGCATACACAATGCTGGGCACTAAGCTAGGAGTTACCATTCAGGAAAAGGATCTGGGGGTGGTACTGAACAATACAATGAAATCCACAGTGCAGTGTGCAGCAGCAGTCCAAAAGCAAACAGAATGTTAGGAATTATTCAGAAGGGGATTGAGAATAAAACTGAGGATCTCATAATGTGCCTCTATACAAATCAATGGTGCGACTTCACCTGGTTGTGCGTAGTTCTGGTTGCCCATCTCAAAAAAGACATAGCTGAACTAGAAAAGGTACAGAGAAGGGCAACAAAAATGATCAAGGGCATGGAAGGGCTCCCGTATGAGGAGAGGCTTGGTAGGTTGAGGCTCTTCAGTTTGGAGAAGAGACGACTGAGAGGAGATATGATAGAGGTCTATACAATCATGAGTGGGGTGGAACTAATAAACAAGGAGCAGTTATTTACCCTCTCAGCTAGTACTAGAACTAAGGGACACTCTATGAAACTCATGGGTGGCAAGTTTAAAACAAATAAAAGAAAATATTTTTTCACTCAGCATATAATTGGGTTGTGGAATCTACTGCCAGAGGCTGTGGTAAGGGTCAGTACTATAGCTGAGTTTAAAAGAGGTTTGGACAAGTTTCTGGAAGATAGATCCATTAGCAGTTATTAGCCAGACAGGATTAGAGAACATGACGGGAGCTGGGGGGAAAACAACAGGGAATGGATCCCCCATTGTGACCTGTTGGGTGCTTCTCCCAAGCCACCGTGACATGTCGGAGACAGGGTGCTGGGCTAGATGGACCATTGGTCTGACCCAGTATGGCACTTCTTATGTTCTTAGACTAGATCCTCAGCTGATGTATGGCCATGTAATTCTAGACAAATTCACCAGATTACATGAATTTACAGCAGTTGGGACCTTTGTACATACATTAAATCAAGTTTCCTTTCATGGTGTAAAATTATTAGAAAAACAGCTGCCTTACCCCAATAGTAACTCATGATTTGGGACTCCTGCATGAATTGATTTCCATGGATATACAGTCATCAGAATTTAAGGGTGGGATTTTTGAATCTGCTCATCCCTTGATTTACCTTGGCTTCCACTGAAGTCAAAGAGTGTTATTGCTTTCAGCCTGATCCTTAAAATGCTCCGCTAGCACAAACCTCATTGAAGGGAATGTGACTAGCATTGGCGAAGTGATCTGAGGATTGGAGCAGAAATAAATAGGGCTGAAACTCGATCTCTTTATTCTCTCAATTCTCAATGTGAATCAGGCTTCTTGCCAAGAATAAAGATAAAAATGAGAATTGAGAAAATCAAAAATCTCAACGTCTTCCTGAATCTCAACGTCTCCCTGAATGTAACTTGGATACCACCAGTCTCTCTTGTTATATTAACTAGCTACAAATGATTCATGCCCTGATCCAAGGTCCACGCATGTGAAGACCAAAACTGGAATTGTGTGTATGCAGACAGTTTGTGTGCACGTGGGGAACTGGGGACCCCACCTCCTGACCCCGCCGTGACCAAAAGAGCGAGAAGGGGCTGCAGTGGTTGCTGGGGTGGCAGCGGAGTCGGGAGGTGGGAGACTTTCTGTGGATTCCCCTGCATGTGCACACTGTGTGTGTGTGTGTGTGCGTCTGTGCACAATTCCAGCTTTGGTCTTCACGCAGGCTCCATTCACAAGTTCTGTATTTTTCTGCTCTGCACAGACCTTGGATTGGGGCTGTAACAGGGTTATGGTGTTGTGGGCAAGTCCCTGCAGGATCAGACCCCCTATGTGCCTCTCAGTAGGGATGTGGGGTTCCAAAATTGCTCAGTCTCTATGGGAATTAGCTCTCAACAGTTATTCAGTCCCATTTCTACAGTCTCTCCTATACATTTCTCCACCGTAATATCAAGCCCCTAAGTCTTCCCCAGCCAGGCAACAATTCTCTGGCTGCCTCTCACCGCTTGGGTTTCTGTCCAGTCCTCCTTAGCTCCACCCATCTGGCCTTCAGGACCCTGGACAGAGGCCTTCTCCCCAGTTACAGTCCTCAGGTCTCGCCTTCTTCAGCAGGGCTTCAGGACCTTGGAGAGCCTTCGTGGGAGACCAGTCCAGGAGATGTGTTTCTGACCACAGCCAGGCATAGACTGATCTCCTCTGTCTCAGGCTGCTTCCTCTATAGTCCCATAGGGGCATATTCCTTTCTAGGGCTGGCCTTGCCACACCTAGCGCCAGCATCACCTCGCCTGGCACCTGTTGCTCTTAAAGGGGCAGCAGCCCAACAAGGTTGCCCCCTGCCACAGGGGCACTTTCACACAAGATGTTTAGCATGGCAGAAAGTACTCCCCCTGCCTTACTGTTGAATGTGCAATATTTTGGTCCCAGGATGTACCGGGTGTAATGTGAATGAAGTGCAAAAAGTTAATTGGGAAAGGAGAGGGCTGACAATTCAGCTAAATCCAGCTTTGACATTTCTAGTATCGTATGAAGGGATTAATCCACATAGCAATCAGCCTAAATTGCAGTGCATGGGAATGGAGGTGATTCTCCCTCAGGGTATCAACCCACTGTCTGCCTGTTGGGGACAATATATTGTTGATAACCCCCTCATCCAACACCCTTCCATAATGGTGGGACACCTATTATTGGCAGTGGCAGTACCTGTGTTAAATTTTGAAGTGGGAGGGAACTTTTGAAACAGGGGAGGGACTTCAAACTCCCACAACAGAGTACAACTTGGAGAAGAGTCTTGTGCAATCTCATGTGACTGCACCCTAAGACTAGTCTATGTTAGGGATGATAAGTTGCTTACCCATGCTGATTTACTCAGACTGGAGACTCTTATCTTTACTCAAGGACTTTTCAAAACTATGGGCTTAGATACACCAGAGTATGTGGTTTATTGGTTTGTGAATCGTCATGTAGGCCTGAAATGACATATCACAGATTTTGACAATTCCATCAGAAACTGTCCATCTGCTGCTGTTTTCCCAAGGTGGCACCCCCAGACAAGTCTGACACTTGTTTTGATGTTTGTCGGAAAGTTTTAAAAAGTGTCAGAATACTGCCGGAAAGTGTCAGAATATTGTTAGAATATTGTCAAAAAGTGTCAGAAACTGCCATAATAGTGTCAGAATACTGCCAGAAAGTGTCAGAATATTGTTAGAATACTGTCAAAAAGTGTCAGAAACTGCCATAATATTGTCAGAAGACTTTCAGAATACTGCCAGAAAGTGTCAGAACACTGTCAACCAGAAAGTGTCAGAATCTGCTGGAAAGTGTCAGAATATTGTCAGAATACTGTCAAAACTGCTGGAAAGTGAAGTGGGGAATTGTCACAAAACTTGGAAACTGTCGCAAAATGTCGGAAATGTGTTAATTGTCAGAAACGTTGCTATATCAGAAAGTGTCGCAAAATGTCAGAAATTGTTGGAAACTGATGGAAAATGCCATTGGATCAGTGACAAGAATGCTGAAACAGACAATAAACAGCAGAATGTTAAACAATGCTGCCGCTTCAGCCTATATGATTTGCTCAAGGGCACAGAGTCCGTCTCTATTAACTTCTGGATGAACCCTCCATTCACGAGACGGTATGACCTGGTATGTCATAAAACCTGAGATGCGGGTATCCCCTCTCATCTTCTCCTGGCAGGATATATTGTCTACACTTCACAATAAGTGGAAAATTATTAACTCTAACTTTTGATATATGTTTTTAATTCCTTTATTCATAACAAATTCCTTGGTGTGACTGCAGGGGTAAAATATGTTCCACTATCAGAATTCCATTGCATGGAGCATTAATTAATGCCCATATCTTACACAATGCTAACAATGACACGCCTGATCTTTGAAAATCCATTGTTGGGGAAAGTCTTTTTCTTTTCTTTTGTTCCTTTTGAGCCTCTTAGTCGTCAGAAGTGCAGCTTCAATTTGCATTTTAGGCTCTTAGTCAAAATGGAGTCTTCAGGGTTTTGAAATGATGGCAGGAATTAAACACGGTGCCCTTGCTATCCCACTGTACTCTGTATAATTGAGATTCTAGTCAATCGACTCTGCTTGTCTTGTCAAGTTTGCGAGTCTCTGTAGAAAAGGAAAACCCCATTCCCACGGGGATGGAGAGAAACTCTTTGTTAGAACAACAGGTCTGCCAATCCCCATTCGCCTTATTGTAGGTAGAGTCTTATTTAAAGGACCAGTCACTTTCCACACCCCCAGTTCCATTTTTCTTCCTCACCGTTGAAGGGAATTCTGTTCCTAAGGCGGCGTTTGAAAAGTCAAGATCTGTGAGGTGTTTTTCTGCAGCTGTCCATTGCAATAGGAACCTGTGTCAAGTTGCAACACCCTCTGGAGCATTAGATCTGCTGTTTAGCAAAAACTGGCTCTCAGCTGCTAAGGAGGTTATTTTCACATCCAAGTACTTTCAGCTGTATACTGAAAAAGACTCCCCTTGGCCTCAGTTTTCAGGGAATCGGTTATGTGTCCTAAGCTTAAGGTTGAAACAAACATGCAATTTTATTATTATTATTATTTTATTTTATTATTAATAATAATAACAATAACAGTAACAGTAACAATAATAATTTATATTAGTATTAATAATAACAATAACAATAATAATTTATATTATTATTATTAATAATAATAACAATAATAATTTATATTATTATTAACAATAATACAAATTTATATTTATATGTATTATTATTGTTGTTCGCATATTTGGTCAAACAACCAAATATCCTAATTCACTTAGCTATGAACTTGAAATGTGCATCTTTGTTTCATTCATTCATTCATTCATTCATTCATTCATCCCCTTGTCTCTCCCTCTGTTCCCCTTCCTAAGTCTCTCCCCCAGCTCCTGTCTCTCAGATTGTAAGCCCTAGGGGCAGGGACCGTGTCTATTTTATTACTTTGTAAAGTGCCAGGTACACTGCTGGCGCTATATAAATGTTTGTTAATAATAATAATAATAATAATAAATCCATTCCTTCATTCATTCATTCATTTCGCTTTGGCTATTTTCCTTTCCTTGTTATTTCATTGTTACTTGATATTTTGTTAACCTTGGGGGTCCTATTTAGTGCTCTTTAATGCTAAACAGTACTATTGAATAAATGAAGTAAACAAAATAGTCAAATTAATTGGAGCTAAATTAAGGAAACAGGCGCACAGAGCAGGAAGGAAATCTCCCTTCCTGTTCGCATCACTAAAATGGAAACCAATATACTGAATTCACTGCATTGGGTATAGGTCCCGAATATTCTTTTAGGGCCTATCAAAACTACAAGTTTGGAATGTGTCCAATCACTTCATAAAAGGATGCTTGCCTTGTAAGAAAGCTGTGACTGAGAAATCCACCATTAAATCAATGGCAAAACTCCCACTGATTTGAATGATGGATGATTGTCCTGAGAGTGGTTAGAACTAGGAGGGAAAGTCAGGAATATGGGCCCTCCACCCCCAAATAGGGGCGGTGGGAGGTTGCCACGCCCCCTTTTTTCCTCCTGGGGAATGAGCGCGAAAATTGCAGGGGGTAGGAAACCCCGTGCGGTTGGCCCGGGCACCACTGATTGGTGGCCCGAGCATCAGGTGCCCGTGTATGGGGTGCCTGATTGGTCAGCATGGGGGTAGGCCCTCCCCTTTGCCTAGGAAGGGGAGGGGACGAGCTGCCACCCGCGCATCGTCTCCACCATCATTCGGCTTCAACCCTGATAGCAAGCAGCAGTGCATCAACGCTGCTGCAGCAACAAGTGGCAAGGTCAGCCGCGATGGGGCGGCAGAAGAAGAAGCCGGCAAAAGGAGCAGCAGGCAAAAGGAGCAGCAGGGGAAGGAGCAGCAGGCAAAAAAGCGCCCCGCAATTGAGATGGAGGCAGAGCCCTGGCGTCCACACAGCGGCCTGCAAGCAGGGGGGAGGTGAGTGAGGCACCCCCCTCCCTCAAGGGAGGAAATGCAGATCTGCCTTCAGGCCTGCGAGGCACTTGCGGCCTCGCTGAGAAGCCAAAGGGGGGAAGATAGTGGAGAGATGGACCCCACGGGTGGCCGTGGGAGGGGGGAGGCTGCACAAACCACCTTAAGGGAAGTGTGGGAGCGGAGGAGAAGGGATCTCAGCAGGCTGGGCAAGTGCAGGGAAAGACCCATTGTCCCCCCGGTCCAGTACAGATATGGAGACTGGGTCAATGCCTACCCCCCAGGGGCCCACAGTCAGGCCGGCAGGGCAAGGGCGGGCCCAAGGGAGCGAGTGGGTGCTCCGAGCGCCAAAAGGGCCACTGCCGCTCATGGAAGTAGTGGGCACGCGGCCTCCCAAACCACGGGTGAGGGACCTTCAAGGTGGCCAGAGGTCCCAGGGCAACAAACAGGGACCCATGCAGGGAGGTGGGGGAGTGGGGGCTGAGAGCCCAACCTTCAGCTGCACTTGGCCCCCCCCAGTGGGGGGCTTTCAGGGGACCAGGGGCAGTTCTTATATGCCAGTAGATGGTGATGAGGGGGCGACGGAGGAGCCCATGGCCGAGGTCAGTGGTGACGACAGGGAGGCCAGAGACCGTCTGATGTGGGAAAGGATCCAGGTGTTGGAGAGGAAGCTGGAGTGGATGCCTGAACAGAGGACGCCTGCCCCACAGGACATGAGGAATGATGCCTGCTGGCCCCAGGAAGGTGAGGCAAGCCAAACCCCCAAGGGCAATTACAGGGAAGCACCACTGTGTGAGTGTCTATTAGGATAGTCACACTGGTTGGCTAGTACTGACCACTGGCTGCAACAGCAGCTGGTGAAGGCCAGAACCAAGGTGGGCAACGGAACAGGCCTGGGAGCAATGGATCCCTCTAGAGTACAACAACTGCAATGGGAGGGGGAACAACAACCCCAGATAGCGAACCAACACTCGTCATCACAGATGTTGTGGTGGAACGGTACGTGGGTTAGGGTTACGCCGATCCCCCCCACCAATGGGGTATCAACCCGTGGGCGGTGGTTTCCAGCCTGAATGGGCAAGCCAGCAAAGATGGAGACAGGACACAGCAGTTCAGTCTCATGTACCTCCAGAGCCACCCGTCTCACCCCCCGACCACCCCCTACCACCTATGGGCAGTGGTTATTCTGAATTATCCTCTCCCATAGGCGAGCACCTCGCCTATGTCACCAGAGAGAGGATATGGAGGGGCGAATACATAAACATCTTCGCACTCCTATTCAGCGATCCAATTGTGGATCCTGCTGAGAAAGATGACATGAAGGAGAAGGAGAGGTTCAGAAGGCCCAAGGTAGACAGAAATTGGGCTAACTGGTCAGCTGCCTTTTTGGTGTACTTGGGGGTGGTTCTAGAAGTTTTTCCGGAGTGGGCAGTAGAGATGTTAAAATATGCCGATATAGTAAAGAGAGCATACAGGGTAGGCCCTCCAGGTGCGTGGCTTCGGTATGATGAGGCTTTTCGGCACAGGGCGTCTTTTACCCCGGGATTACACTGGGATCACCACGCTCAAGACCTCTGGCTGGATTGCATGGTTGACACGACCAATGTGTCCAAGACAGATAGTGGGCACGTGCTGGTAAAAGGGGGAGTAGCCCCAACAAATGATCCCAATGGGATTGACAACAGATGGACCGAAAATGCCACCTGTTGAGAATACAACAGGAATTGGAGGTGTTCCAGGGGCAGCTGTAAGTTCCGTCATGCCTGTTCTGTGTGTGGAGAGTCCCACTCGGTTTCAACATGTTACAGGGGAAAGGCAGGGAGCAATAGAAGAAACCAGCCAGGAATGGGACCGGTTTCAAGCAGTCAAGGTGGCCAGCAAGGGGCTGGGAAAGGGGTCCAACTCCAATTGATGTAAGAAAACTGGAGAAGGCCCTGACCCGCCATCCGGATAAGGCGGAGGTTTAATATGTTATACAAGGTTTTGATTTTGGTTTTGTTATCCCGGCAGTTGATGTCCCTCTGGGCCGTGAACCACCCAACCTGAAGTCAGTACAGGGGATGGAGGAGGTAGTTAGGAGCAAAATCAGGAAGGAGGTAGCTGAGGCGCGCATAGCAGACCCATTTGACGAGCCCCCCTTCGAAGAATGTATGATATCCCTTTTAGGGATCGTGCCAAAAAAGGCACCAAGAGAGTTTCGGCTCATCCACCGCCTGTCATACCTGGAGGGGGGGTGCGCTCGGTAAATGATGCCATACCAAAGGACCTCTCCACAGTGAGGTACACGTCATAGAATGAGTAAGATCATTCGGAAAAGGGGCCCGTTTAGCCAAATGCGATGTGAAATCCACATTCCGACTCCTGCCAGTTCATTCAAGTAGTTTTCACCTTTTGGGAATGAAGTTTGAGGGTGCCTACTACTATGACAAGGCCATGCCCATGGGCTGTTTGATTTCCTGCTCGGCTTTCAAGTGCTTTCGCTCATTGGTGGAGTGGGTTTTTCGGCAGCACATGGAAACAGGGGACGTCTCGAAATACCTAGACGATTTTTTGATAACTGCACCATCAACCCAGGGAATATGTGAGCATTTGCTGACGGAATTTCAGCGCTAGCCCCTGAAAAAAATGGAAGGACCAACCACTAGGCTCTCTTATTTGAGGATCGAAATAGACACGGAGCGTACGCTTTTATGTCTACCTGGGGATAAGCTGGAGATACTTAAGGAAAAATTGGAAGCATGAAGAGCAGCAGCCAAAAAAGTCACGGTATGCACAATATAGTAACTCGTGGGTAGCTTAAATTTCACCTGCAGAGTTGTCGCACCAGGGAGGGCATTCTTGTCCAGATTGTACACACCACTGGCTGGGAACCACCCCCCCAACACCACCACATCAGGGTAACCCGGGAGATAAAAGATGATTTAGTGACTTGGGCGGTTTTCCTCGAAAACTTTAATGGGGTAAGCTTCTGGAGAGACAAACTTAAAGAAGGAGCACAGCTCCAGGGGCATTCTGATTCGGCAGGAGGGGCGGGTTTTGGGGTGTACTTTAACAGGCGCTGGTGCGCAGCCCTGTGGCCTCCTTCCTGGACGGAATCCGGGGTGACACGAGACTTGACCTTCCTAGAGCTGTTCCCTATAGTCCTGGCAGTACAGCTTTGGGCGAATGAATTTAACAACAAGGCGGTGGTATTCTGGTCTGATAACCTGGCAGTGGTCCATGTTATCAACTCCATGTCCTCTAGGTCTCCAAGGGTGATGCAATTGGTACATGTAATGTTTCTCAATTGCCTCAAACATAACATACTATTCACAGCCTGTCACGTTCCTGGGGTGGATAACACCATTGCCAACGTGCTCTCTCGGTTACAGATGGAGCGATTCCGGGAGTTAGCACCGGAGGCGGCACCCAACCCAGAGATGCTTCCCAAGGGGCTGTGGAGCCTTGGAGAATAGAGATTCTGAGGATTGTGCAGGGATCTCTGGCCACCCGTACTCAGGCAGCCTATAACTGGGCACTTAGGGAGTTCCAGGATTTTGGGCGGGAAAAGGAATGGAGGCTGAGATGCTTCAATTCATATTGCATTTATGGGAGAGAGGTTTAGCAGGCAGGACCTTAGCAGGGAAGGTGGCTGCTCTGACTTTCATGAGCCTACTGTATGGGCACCCCACACCTGACAAGGGATTCTTCGCAAGGCTTATGATTGAGAGCTGGGCATGGGAACAAGAACAACAGATAGTCAAAAGGGCCCCTATTTCTCCTGCGGTGTTACGAGCTTTACGTGAGGCACTGTCAGAGATTTTTTTTAATCATTACGAGACATTGCTGTTTTCTACTATTTTCAAAGTTATGTTTTTTGGGGCTTTTAGAATAAGTGAGGTAGCACCCGAAGGGAAATACGACCAGTCAGGGAGGGCCTTGATGTTGCAAGACATTTGCATCCGCTCAGGTTTACTAACGATCAGGATACGGCGGTCCAAGACCGACCAAAAAGGGCGGGGGCAGATTGTTACCCTGAACCTGGCCAGTGCGCAGGACATGTGCCCAGTCAGGGCAGTTGAAAGATACCTTCAGGCCCATCCCTTGAGGTCAGGGAACTTGTTTTTTCATGGGAACAGCACACCACTCACATGTTATCAGTTTACAGGGGTGTTTAAGAAAGCTCTAAGGGTAGCAGGACTGCCTGCAGACAGGTACGGAACACACTCGTTCAGGATAGGTGCCGCGATGACGGCTGCAGCTGCAGGTTTGCCAGAAGGAGACATCAGGGCCATTGGAAGGTGACGTTCATGGGCCTACCAGGGATACATCCAACCACAAATTATAAACTAACAACTTTTTTTGCATTTATTCAGGAGATAGACACCATCCGGGAAACAAGACGGTGGTGTGGATTGTCGGCCACAGCTTCGTTTGCCGGGCTGCTGAGGTGGCGAAGTGGTTCCATGGGGGGATGCAACTTGGTTTGGCACACAGGGTGAAATTAAAGTGGATAGGCCATGGGGGGTATGAAGTGGGAGCAATTAGTTCTGATGCTGTCCCGCATGAGAAACCAGGCACCTCCAAACATCCTTTTCATTCATTTAGGAGAAAACGACTTAAGGGTCGGAACTAGTGTCAGGTTAATAGTTCAAATTAAGTCACAACTACCGTTAATTAAGGTTTTTTTCCTGGGGGTTAGAATTTTGTGGACGCACCTGGTCCCACGCCTCATATGGGGTAGGGACGCCCACCCTAAGAAGATAGATAAACCTAGGAGAAGTGTAAACCGGGAAATTAATAAGTGGTGGTTAAGTTTAGGTGGTGGCTGTGTGCGGCATATACAAATTACTTATGCACGGCCAGAGCTGTTTTTGAGGGACGGGGTTCATTTGTCCTCTGAAGGGAACACTTTGTATCTAGCTAGCATAAGAGGGACACTTGATTGTATGGTGTGAGCAGGAGTTGGTGGGGTACGGCATGGCCCAGAAGCTGGCCGGTGCCGTTGTGGTGGTGGGGGTCCAGTATGGTTAATAGGGTTTCTTGGTTAGGTAGATGTAGGATAGATTAAAGAGTCATCTCGATAAGAGATGGGTGGATGATACTTGGTGATAAGCAGGTCATGGCTACAACAGGATCGTTCCCCTTGGAGGAGTGTCAAGCGGGGGTAAGGGCAAGCATGGCCCTCAATCTTAATGACACCACCCTCCTTACTCATGCCTGAATGGGCAATTTTCCCTTTCGTCCTTGGACAGGGAGCTGTTCGAAGGGGATGTTTAGATGTTGAATTTGGTGCTGGCATTGGAGGGCATATCCAGGCCAGACACCTGTGTTTAATGACGTTGAATTGTTAGGTACAAAATACTGGACCCATGATTGCTTAGAAGCAATCCCACCAACTTCCTTGATTTCTTTTATTAAAGAGTGCGGCCATTTACAATCCAGTTTACGTCTCTGTTTCTCATTCCTCGGGGGCTGGGGGGTGGGGGGGTTGCGTCGGCAAGTGTCATTTCTTAGTGAAGGCTGGGGAGGTAGCTGCTTCAAGTTTAAGAAAATCAAGCCCTTCGCTGTGGACAGAGCTACCTCTCTATTGGTCATTAGCAAGGTTTGAATCCGGTAGGTGCAGCACTAAAGCACATGAGCTAAATGTGTGACTCCATTAGCAGAAAGTAATAGTAGGCTATTATCCAGTCTGTGGATTTAGTACTAAAGGGTGCTATAAAAATCCCTTTCAAGCATGGCACATATGGATCAGACAAAGAGAGTCCCAGGAAAGTGAGGAGTAAAGGGACTACCCAGAGATTAAAGCACGAGCTCCGTAGGAAAGATCTCTTCTGCATACTTTGGCTTCAGGGTAAAGGTTGTAACAAAAGTTCTGGATCAATTTGTGCATAGGAATTTCCAACACGCTGGAGGCCTCATGGGGTCCTGACCCCTTGTGGCTGGTTTGCCCCATAGCCTGATAGTTTGTGCTCTTCCCCCACCATCTCTCCATTCCAGATATCTTTCCCCCTCCCTTCCTTGTGCTGCTGGGCACTGCCCGCTGGACGACTGGGTTTCTTCTCTCCTTTCATGGTCCTCATCTCCACTTTGATGCCACCACTTCTGGCTCCACCTCCATCCCACTTTGCCTGACCTGGGGGAGGGACAAGTGGCTATAGAAGGTGTTACAGGCTGGTGCAAATGCAGCCCCATATTTAAAGGGGAGGGAGAGATTCGCCCCATCCCTTTCCTCCCGTGACACTCTGTCAAAGGTGTAGCCTTTGCAGATGGCTAGAGAATGAAGCAAAGGCACTGCTGGAGCTGTCTGATTCAATGTGTAGCTTACATCTTGTATCATGATGTGAAGGATAGCCCTTGGATTGGTGCGGTTCCTTGCAGGATCAGGGCTGACTCACTGTTTTGCTCCTGAGTTCACCAGCCAGGAACAGGCAACAGGTGTTGATTTCAAGATAACACCACTTCATTCTACCACCAGTGCTGTCTATATACAGTTCAGCAGGTACATCTGGCTTCCTGTCCCGCTCTGGGTTCTGGCTTGTACCGAGCCTCCCCCTTCCCTTGGGCCCTGGGGTAGGCAGGCAGTAGCCTCCCTTCCTCAGCAGTGTCCTTCTGTGGGTACCTTGGTTTCACGACCCTGGATAGCGTAGAGAAGGCAAAGGAGAGTAACAGCGAGCAATGTACACTCTTTGCCTGCTTTAGCTCAACTGACTCCAACCAAGCTAGGCCTCCTTTTATATCCCTTCTAAGGGGCGGGGTTTCAGTGACCTGCAGGCTGCTCTTAAAGAGCCAGCATGCATGCATCACACATGAATAAAGCAGCAAATCCCTATGCAGTTCTGGACAGATATGTGAACTATTTATTTTATTTATTTATTTTACAGATTTATATCCCACCCCCTCCTGCAGTGCAGCTCGGGGCGGCTCACAATAATCAATATCAAACATTAAAATTCATTTTAAAATATAAATATAAAACATATCATATAAAACAGGGCTAGAAACATAATAACCAAAAAAACTAAATGGGTGGGGGATTAAAATTATCCCTCCCCACCCTCCCTCCCAAAGGCCTGGGCAAACAGCCAGGTCTTACAATTCCGCCGAAATGTTAAAAGGCTTGGGGCCAGGCGAGCTTCCTCCGGAAGGGAGTTCCACAGCCGCGGTCCTACCACCGAGAATGCACGCTCCATCGTGGCCCCCCGCTTAACACGGGGGACCTCCAGGAGGGCACCCCCGGCAGACCGCAGGAGCCGCTCCGGGGCGCGAAGGGCGAGGCGGTCCCTAAGGTATGAGGGGCCAAGACCGTATAGGGCTTTATAGATCATCACTAGGACCTTGAACTTGGCCCGGCACACTATCGGCAGCCAGTGCAGAGCTCGGAGCACCGGTGTAATGTGCTCCCGGCGACCCGTCCCCGTAAGAAGACGAGCCGCCGCATTCTGCACCAGCTGCAGCCTCCGGGCCAAGAACAAGGGAAGCCCCACGTAGAGCGCGTTGCAGTAGTCGAGCCTCGAGGTGACGAAGGCATGGATGAGGGAGGCCAGGTCCGGGCCAGAGACATACGGACGCAGCCTACGTACCAGATAAAGCTGGCGGAAGGCAGCCTTAGCGACTGCCTCCACCTGCCGCTCCAGCCGCAGGTCTGCGTCCAATATGACCCCCAGACTCCGGACCTGCTGAGCTACAGGGGGGCAAACCCCCCCAACCAGGGGGGCCACCACCCCCTTCGCCCTCCCCACCACCATCACCTCCGTCTTATCTGGGTTGAGCTTCAGTCTGCTCAGCCGCATCCAATCCGCCACGGCCTCCAAACATTGGGATAGCACCGAGATAGCAGGGTCTGGGTCAGTAGAAAAGGAGAGGTACAGCTGAGTATCATCAGCATACTGGTGACATCGCACCCCGAACCCTCTCACGACCTCCCCCAAGGGCTGCATATAGATGTTAAATAATAATGGAGACAAGATCGATCCCTGCGGAACGCCACACGGTAAGGCGCGGGGGCTCGATGTTTCCTCCCCCAACACCACCCGCTGGCTCCTCCCCGAGAGGAATGAACGGAACCATTCAAGAACAGTCCCGTCCAGACCCCCCCGGTCACGCAGTCGTCTCAACAGCAGCCCATGGTCCACGGTGTCAAAAGCGGCCGAGAGATCGAGCAGGATGAGAAATGTCGAACATCCCGCATCCATCTCCCGGCGGAGGTCGTCCACCAAGGCCACCAACGCCGTCTCGGTGCCATAGCCGGGGCGGAACCCAGATTGAAAAGGGTCAAGGAGCCCGATGTTATCTAGATGACCCTGGAGCTGGAGCGCCACTGCCCGCTCAATAACCTTCCCTAAAAAGGGAAGGTTAGAGACAGGTCGGTAGCTGGCGAGCGCGTCTACGTCCAACGATGGTTTTTTCAGCAGGGGGCGCACCACAGCCTCTTTTAAGCAAGGCGACAACCTCCCCTGCCGAAGGGACGCATTCACCACCCTCGCCAGCACCGTCCCCAATGTCTCCCCGGAAGCTTTTACCAACCAGGACGGGCATGGATCTAGTTGACAACACGTGGCCCTCACAGACCCCAGGACATCCACCACATCGGCTGACGTCACTTCCTGAAACTCGCCCCATAAAGATGGACCAGACGGACCCTCCGTCCCCCCGCTCTCTTCCCCTACTGCTGTTAACCCAGCGTCGAAATCGGCCTGAATCCGAGCGATCTTGTCTGCGAAGTAGTTGACAAACTCCTCACAGCGGGCCCGGGACAAGTCCCCATCCAGGCGGAGGGAGGCCGGACTCACCAGCCCCCGCACCACCCGAAAGAGCTCCGCTGGACGCGACTTCGCAGACGCTATGAGGACGGCGAGGAATTCCTTCCTCGCCGTCCTCACAGCCTCCACATAGGACCGCAAATGGGCCCTGTGGAGAAGACGATCGGAGACAGACCGAGTCCGACGCCAGCGTCGCTCTAGCCTCCTGCCCATACGCTTCATACACCGCAGGCCCTCAGTAAACCAAGGAGTCCTGCGGTGACGAGACCCAGGCAGAAGGCGCCTCGGAGCCACCCTGTCAATGGCCTCCTCCAGCAAGCTGTTCCAATGCCGGACCAGCTCATCCACAGAGTGGCCGTCCACGTCCAGGGTAAGCTCCCTCAGGACCTCCTGGAACCGCTGGGGTTCCATCAGCCTCCGAGGGCGGACCATCCTAACTGGTCCTTTCCCCTTCTGGAAACTATGATGGGTATTGCCACACATAACATTCAACCTATTCAATTCCAATGTGTGTGGAATGCAAATAGGTTGATTTGCATGTGGAGCTGGATCAGCACTTGCCAGATGTGATCCAGCTGAGGTAGGTAGGTAGGTAGGTAGAGGCAGGTCTTACCAGGGGCATAACCAAGAGTGGGCCTGGGGGGGCACTGAGTGCCCCCATTCAAAACCATTGCCTCCCATTCATTGCTCTCCTCTCGCTGTCTACTACTGTTGCTCTCCTCCTAGTTGTGCCCTCCAATTCATTGCCAGTGCCCCCCCACACACATCTGAGAGACCTTGGTTAGGTCACTGGGTCTTACCTGTATGGTTCTAGGAGCAGCAGCAGAAGTGGGGCCTGGGCGTGGTGGTGACAGTGGGACCCAGGGCCGGCCATAGAAATTTGGGGCCCAGAGTGAAGTACAAATGGGGCCCTGGTGTCTCCACCTCCTACCCTATAGCCTCAATCCCTCAGGGATCTGGGGCCCTGGAGGTAGAGAAAATAGTAGGTCTCGGGGCAGTCGAGCCCTGGTGGGATCAGTAGCAACAGGGACCTTTCCACCAATGCTCCCAGGCCTAGCTGATGCTGTTGTTGCCATTGACATTCCTGGGTTCCCATTCTATTGATTCCATGGCCTTGGCTACCATTGCCATTGCTTCAGCTGCCACTCCAATTCTGCTCCATTGCCCACTGCTGCTCCTGGGGCCTGCATAGGTGAGCCCTGCCTCTGGTGACCTAACTCCATGCCGTATCCATTGTTACCTGCTCCGCCTATGATTTGTGCACCAACTTGCTTCCCAGAAGTGCAAACGGTGTGAAAGTGTTAGTATTATTTATATAGTGAAAGCAACGTACGTGGTGCTGTACAATCATAATTAGAGACAGGTTCCTACCAGGAGGGGCTTACAATCTAGGAAGGACAAAGGAGGGGTGAGAAGGGAGATATGGTTACATTCATGAAGGTGCGAAGTTGCAGATGCGTGGGCTTAGCTTAGTTTCGGGGAGAAAAGGTGCTGAGTGAGAGGGCAGCATGAGCGACCAGTCATGGGGTGTGGGGAGCTAGGGGAGGCCTGATGGAAGAGGTAGCTTTTGAGGAGGGATTTGAAGGTTGGGAGGGAGCAGAATGATCATGCTCAGGAATGGAATTCCAGGCATGGGGGCTGCACAGGAAAGGGGATGAGGACGATGGCAGAAACAATGTTTTCACAAAGAGTTGTGTTAACATCATGTCTGGTAACAGCCAATTGAAAGAAGCAGAGAGAATAACTTGCGTCCCCGAAGAAATGTCCTGCCTCAGTTTTTGGGAAAAGGCAGTGTAGCCTGTTTTCAGAATGCATATTGCTTTAAATGGCAAGTAACAACAGTCATGGCCACAGTGCAATTTCCTAAAGCTCGTCATCGGCAAAATCAAAACTGAGTTTCATCAGAACACTCCAAGTCCCCTTTCGTCAGTAGCGGCTATTCCCCGGCCATGTTTTAGCTTGTTCTCCCAGCCACTCGATTCAGAAAAAGACCACAGGATTTAAAAATAAATAAATACTGAGGACAGTTTATTTCCACCCGCACCCTCAAATCTCTTTGTATTCAAAAAATAATGCCTGACCTCGTTTGGGTTCATTTTCCAGGAAAACAAAACAAAAAGAGAATTGAGAATTGAATTATCTCAGCTTTGAGCAGAGAGGACAAACGTGCAAAATGACAGTCCCCCAAGTTCAAAATTGGGGAACGTTAGCCGCGAGCGGAGACAGGGGCACAGAGTGAAACTGCATGGGGAACTCTAACTGGAGAGCCTGCTCGAGTTCTAGCGACAATAGCAATCTGCTAAGAGACTCACAGAACCGTATGCGCTGAGCTCTGCTCCCTAGGTGGACAGCAAGGCATCAAAGTCCTGCTCTTGCCCGTTCCAACCGGCAGATGGGAAATTGAAATTGACAGTCATTTGCTCTCTCTCGTTCAGGTGCTAGCGTTTTCTGCTGGCATCTGTTGCTCCCAAGAGTTGAGCAGGGACACGCAGATAATCCTACTAGCGAGTGTTAACATCCCTGTGGCCTTCTACCTTTAACTGCTACTTCCTCTCTTCTGCCAGAAACAGCAAGAATCAATGCAACCACATATTGCATCCTGCCCCTATTCTATCTATCTTAGTTAAGGGTTCCCCCCACCTCCGTGTCAACATCCCTCCATGGCAAAATTGGAAATCTGCGTACATTTCCAGCAAGCAAAACGTGAATGATGAAGAGAAACACGAATAACTAATGCCATCTGCCGAAGGGGGTGTAGTCTTCCCGCAACGCGTGTGTGTAACTCTCATTAGCACTAATGAGAGCTAAACAGATGCGTCACAGACAGAGGAGACCCTTAAGTTAGTAGTGTGCCGTATGGATTCTAAATAGGCTTTGCTGAACAAAAATAAACACACTTTAAACCTTCCTCTTTGTTGCACCCGTTAGTGATCACAGTATGGCTTAATATCATTATTCCCCCCCCCCCCAGCTTCTTTACATCTGCTGAAGCTGAATTTGTATTAAGAAGTTTATGCAAAGAGATTAATTGCTATAATACAGAATGAATTCCACTATCAAAAAGGCCTCCCTAATAAAGATAATATATGCCTTTGGAGTCATCAGAGTCTATACTGGAATGATTTTTTAGTGAGTCCCAAGTAAATTCTCTGTAATAAATTTTGTCACTCCTCTCAGTCCCAGGCTGCCTTAATAGACACGTAGCAGACTAAAAAACGCAGCAATGCGATGGCTCGTGGGTTGCGGCGACATGCAACTGTTCTCTGACTTTTCCTGTCTTTTGGTCATCTGCTTCTGATAAATTTTTCAGACCAGTTGTGGGAGGGAGTCCAGTCACTGCCTCCTTAGGCTCTGGCTGTTCACCTTTCCATGATTGATGCTACCTGTTTGCACTGTGAAACATGACGCACACCTTCAGTTCCTCGGAGAAGTCATCCTTTTCCCGGGGCTATTTGTGCTCTTGTGGGTTTTTTCCATGTGTCTCATGAATGTAGGAGTACATTAACGAGTAAAATGGTGAGAATCTCAGCTTTCTTGGAAAGGGTAAGCTTCCAGCTCTGATGGATCTGGAGAAAAGTTTTAAAACGTTGCTGCATTGTATTTTAAAGACACAGGCGTTTACAAAATCGCAAGTGGTGTGGAGCAATTATTTCTCCTCTTAAACAATACTATAACTAACACTGAATCTCTGTAACTAACTGGTAGCAGATTTAAAACAAACAAAAGGAAGTACTTTTTCACTCAAAATACAATTCGCTTGCAGAACTTGTTGCCAGAGGATGCTATTAAGGCCAATAGCATAGCTGGGTTTAAACAAGGATCAGTAAAGTTCTTGGAGAATAGGTCCATAAATGTCTACTAGTCAAGTTGCTTTGGGGATGTAGCCTCTATGAGGAGCTGGGAGTAAATTGCAGGAAATGGACCATTCCATTACGACCTGTTGGATACTTCTGTAAAGTGACCAAAGGTGGTAATTGTTGGAGACAGGATGCTGGGCTCGATTGATCATTGGTCTGACTCAGTATGGCGCTTCTTATGTTCTTGTAATCCAAAAAGCAGGCAAAAATTTCATAAAGTTCATGATCTTGTTTAAAACAAATCTTATGGTTGTTAAGCCACTCATGGTTTGTGGTGCTCTGTTTAATGATTTTGGGACTGGTATTGACCTATAAAGCCCTAAATGGTTTGGGCCCTACATATCTGAAAGATGGCCTCCTCCCCTACACTCCATTATGATCCTTAAGTAGGTTGGTGGAGGATGTAACCTCTTACTGTCGGAAGCGGGACATGAACCACAGGGAGTGGGTCGCCCCATTGTGACCTGTTGGGTACCTCTCCCAAGTGACCAAGATGGAATTACTGAAAAAACAAAGTAACCAGAGTTACCAAAACGAAGGAAACCAAAATAGCCAAGGAACCAAACCAATAAAACATAGCAACCAAAGTTCCCCAAATAATTGAAAAGAATAGTGATTCCCACAAAGGAAATGTAGCTACTGATTGAATTTTAGGGAGTGGCAGGCCATGCAGGGAGCTGGACTAGATGACTCTTTGTTCCCGTTCCAGCTCTGCGACTCTGCGACCTCTTCCCCTTAATCAAACACTTGGGTCAACAGCTAATTTGGTTTCTTCTTTATTGAAATTGTCACGTGCAGATAAAGAGTAAGTCCATAGAGGCAGAAGCCTAGCTATAGGTGAGGCATGTGGGGCCACTGTCTCGAGATTTTGGGGGTGGGGAGAGGAGCAGTAGGACCAGCCCCATCAGGCTACCAAAATATCTTGTTTTATTTTTGCCGGAACTACCTGTGCCTTCCCCAGTGAGTCAGGAGCTAGGGTCATGTCTATCGGTGGCTGCCAATCCACCCCTAGTCTCTTCCTCTCCTTTCCCCACACCTTGCCTCCCTTATTGCAGCACCCTCAAGCTCTGGTCTACTCTGGTACTTTATTCCCCCCCACCTACTCCAGTTCCCCCCCATGCCTCGCTGCTTTCCATGCCCTGGCTTCCCCCAGTTCCCGCCCCAGCCTCCCTGCCACCTGGCCCTTCCCCTGATCCTGGTTGGTCTGGGTTCTACTGATTTGGGAGCAAATCCTGTGGCAATTTAGGCTGGTTGTGGGCTCACACATGCCCAGCTACAAGTGTTTGCTTGTGCAATGATTACTGGTGTCACTTTTGGGTGGGGAGGCTACGTTGGCATGTAAGAAATATAGCCCTTTGGGTTTGATCTTTTATAGCTTCAGGTAATGTTGCATATTTATTTATTTATTTAGATTTTTGCCTTTCCATGGGCTCAGGTTGGCTTGCAATATAATATATTTTAGAATATGTTTTTTCTAATATATATAATATATTTGTATAGGCTTTTATTCCTCTTCTATTTTATACAGTAATAGTACGTATGTTCGCATGTGTATGCGTAGACACACAAGTGCTGTCTAAATTATAAGAGGAATAAAATCCGATAAAATATAGACTCTATAAAATTTCCCATTAAAACCAATTCCTAAACACTATTCCCACATACAAAAGGCGTGGCCAAATAAATAAACTACGGCCTCTTTTACACATGGCTTCGTATACATGCTTGAGATAATACCGGGTATTATAAATGCTGGAGTTTTGTCATGTGTGAATGAACTATTCATCTTTTATGCAGTGAGATCTCGCAGCTTTGAAAGACCCACTGGATGTCGCTCTTACAAGGCTGTGAGATCTCGCTGCATAAAAGAGGAATGGTGCGTTCACACATGAAAAGACTCCTGCATTTATAACACCCGGTATTATCTCAAACACTTATAGGAACCCAATTTTGTCATGTGTAAAAGCGGTTTACGTGTATGTGCAAGGAATACATGACAGGAGTCACAGGGGACTGCGCTCTTGTATTAATCAGATTCTAATGGCCAGCTGTAAGCAAGGTACTCCTGCCTAACGTTGGAAACAAGAATGCAGTGCTAAGTGCCGCACTGTGTGTGTTTTCTGGTGCCCCTTTCTCTACACATTACTCTCCTGTTTATTTATTTATTTTAAAATGTATACCCCGCCCCTCCTGCCAGGCAGCCCGGGGAAGCTAACAATATCAAAATCAATAAAATACAATAAAACATATAAAAACATCGCATTAATGACAATAGTAAAAGTAAAAGTGAGGAGAGAAACCCCCCCTCAACCCAACCCCCCCCCCTTCTTATGCTGGGCACTTGCAAGTGAAAGAGAACAGGCCACAAGACTAATTACTAATATGTAGGGAAGATTATGACTTGCACTTAGCCCGTCTTCCATGTACACCTAACCTCCCATTGCCCTTGCGAATGAAATGACTGAAGAGCTAAACCTTCAATTTCCATAAGAATATAAGTAGTGCCATGCTGGATCAGACCATGGTCCAATGAGCCCAGCATCCTGTCTCTGAGAGCAGATAATCTCAGTTACTTGGGAGAAGCAAGCCGCCCCGGGCTGCCTGATGGCAGGAAGGGCGGGGTATTAAATTGAAAAATAAATAAGTACCCAATTCGATCACAATGGGCAATCCTTCCCTGTTGTCCCTTTGCTATTGCTAAAGAGCACATATCCATGTTTGATCCAATTACCAGACTACCTGAGCATTAACACCTATGCCAATGGCACTAGTCATGTGCTTAGAGTTAAAAGCAGGTGCTCAAGCGATACGCTGGATCTGCACTGTCGTGAGACAATGATAATAGACTTAAAAGGGCCAGAGTCATGTCTATTAACACCCAACATGAAGGAGGATGCTGCTGGTTGATCTCATACCAGGCATTTTCTTCTTATCTACCATGCTATTGACAATGAAAAGACAGCTTCACCAGGGACTCCCTGACGATTCCCTAAGCCATTACAGTTATTTGCAGTAATGTACGCACTGTTGGTGTGGCTGATCCCATACCCCACAGAGTGCTGTGCGGAGCATGCACAGTGCATGCGCAAAGGCACGCGCGCAAACCATGTGCACCCCCGGCACGGGGCCTATGGCCCTCACCAACAGAAGTTGGTCCAATAAAAGAAATCATCTGAACTGACCATGTGGTGATGATGGGGGTGATCCCATGCCCTGTGCAAACCACGCGCATCCTGCACGCACGCACATGTGTGCAAACCACGCGCATCTCCATAGGGATTTTATTGTGCTGCATGGATCCCGTGAGGGACCTACACGGATCTCATGCGGATCCCACTTTGGATTGTGGCCACTGGGTGGTTTTAGACAGATCGCACCCACGCGTCTGCACTGCCTCACACCCAGGCAGGCTGTCCATTTAAAGGCGGCCTGCCAGTCCATCTTCTTGGTGGATGGCCTCTACAGCTCCAATCCTGACTGGGGATTGCCCTGGGCAATGCCATAGAGCTGCGGGTGGCAGCCTGGAGGATCGGCCGATCCGCCTGCATCTCTGTGGTGTGGGGGGAGGGTGTTGCGTGAGTGGACCGTGGGCCACAGAAGCGCCAGGTCCATTTAAAACAGACCTCGGTGCTGCTTCAAGTGGGCAGATGTGGGAGTGCACCCCTGGACTTTCTCCGGGGTTAAGTACCTCCACGTCCATCTAAAGATCCCCTTTGTTATTGAATCATGTACAGAAAGACCTAGTACTAGTAACACAAGAGCCAGAACCAGGCAGCTGCAGACTGTGCGACTGAACAGGGTTTGATGTGTTGGGCTGGGCTCGCATGCACAGGCACTGAGCAAGGAGTGGAAGCAAATGTGGTTGCACCCTTCTGGCTACCTTCCTTCCAAGCATTATGACATCATGATGCGGCTCTCCCAGCCCTTATTCCCCATAATTCCGCCGGCGCCCTTTCTTGCATGAATAAACCTGACAAGACTACATGAATGTGAGAAGCGGTGGTGGAAAATATGGGCACACTGAGACTCAAATGCAGCAAGTCCTGGCCTGTGGAGAGCCCCTCAGGAAGTGGAACTCAGAAGTGGTTCTAACGCATGGAACCCATAAGTAAGCTAGAACTAAGAACATATGTGTAACACACAGGCCCTGGAAGGGGATGTTATGTTTAACTTAACATCAAAAATTTAATTACAGCAACATTATCCTTTTCCTAATGGGTAAATCAGCGTGTGCCAGTCAAATATATTCCTAGGTTTGGAAGAGGGCCCAGATTCCCTGGATATGGCACTTGAATCAAAATTAACAAGGGAAGCAGGGAGGAGATATATTGCTGCATGTGTACTGTCTCACCGGGAGAGCACATTAGCATCTCGCTTGGTCACGTTGTAGCCTTTACTGTTCCTTTTTATGGGCTTTCAGTTATCCATGATCACTTGCGTCAAGGCCTGAACCTACAAGGGGATGAGCGTGTTGTGAATCAAGCAGCTCAACTCTTGCTGATATTTGGAGGTGCTGAAAAAGCACACAGCCCCACACAGGATGAGGCACTTAGCATTCCCGGGGCAGCCCGTGAAAGTCTGCTGTAGATCCTTCGTTGACTGTACCCTTGGGAGCAAAGAGTAAGCCATACACATATTTTGTCAAATAAATGTTTGAGGGATTTACTGTAATTTATCCCACTTGATTGGGGTAATTGGCTTTACCTTGAGGTAAATACAAAAAGCTATCAGTTTAGTACAAGGCGTTTAACTTCCACAGATGCTTTAATTACACCATCGTTGCAGGCGTAGGAGTTAAACCAAATGGACAGGTAGACAAAGCAGCAGAAGATTCAGCTAGTGAGAAAGGAAAACTCCTGATTCCCAAAACCTGTTCTGTGATCATTGTTTCCGGCTTTGCTAGGTGTGTAATAAAACAGGAAACAACAGCACGCACAGGCAGTCGCACAATTTTGGAAAATTTGTGCCCCTCCACAAACATCAAAATCTTTGCTTTAAGCCAGAGACTTGGCAACCCCCCAACATGTTCTTCATGTAATTTGCCTCCTTCCATTTCCAAAGCCAAACATAAATTCTTCACCATTTCATTACAAGCAGTAATGAACAGCCCAGAACATGGTGCCTTTCTACAGAAAAGTAATCAGAAAATCAAAATGCTATTTATTGTTAAACTGCCTTAAACTAAAAAATCTCTAGGCCCAATGATCCCTTTCGACACTCTAAATTTCAGCCCCAGGCAATTTGAAATGAAGAAGCTACAGACCTTGGGAAAAAATAATAATAATCAGGGTTCGTATAATGAAAATATTGACAGACGTTTAATTCTAGCTGGGTCCCTGGGTCTTGCTACAACAGGGAGCAAAAAACAGTTGTGTTAAGGCCTGTTGGTATTTACTTCTACATCAAATGCATTCCTATTAATTATTTACTAAATCTAATTGAATGAGAATTCTGTTGGTGAGGATAAGTAACAGCTGAGTTTAGGTTGAAAAATTGATTTTAAATATATTAGAAAAAAGTCATATTCTGTTGAGTTTCCTTCAGGTCATTGGGCAAATGCCTCCCTTCTTTGCAGTACAATTTTAAGGTCTTCGGTTACAATTAGGTTTGATCTGAGCTACTGAACAGCAGGCGTTAGCTTCCAGAATTCCAGAGAAGGGGTAGACATTGCTAGCAGTCTGAAGCATTTAGTGTCATCTCTTTCTGATCAAGAACATGGGGAACCTAACAGAAACATCTCCCAGAGACAGAAGAGCCACAGCAGAAGGCCCCCAGAAGTGGCAAGTCTTGAGTTGAAATGGATACCTAATCTGATACCCAGAGTAATAGCCTCATTTTTTGGTACCGTATCAGATATTTGACCGGATACCCGATCACTGATTGGGTACCTGGATACCTCCCCAAATCGGTAATTTCCAGGATCGATTTTTCCAGTTACCGCTCGAAAAATCAGGATGGAAAACTGAAAAATCGAGACCAGATGTCAATATTCTGGGATCAGAAGTCAAAATTCCAGGACATCAGGTACTCGAATTGGACACTATTTGGGTAGAGATAAGTACCCAAATGTTTATTTTATTTTATTTTATTTCAGTTTTCTTTTATCCTGCAACCCTCCTGCTCACAGAGCATCTCGGGGTGGCTCACACACACCATCAACAATTCACAATAAAACACAATTCACAATTTAAAATTCATTAAAAATACTAAAAATATACTAAAAATACACTAAAAGGACAGCACCAATCCCCCCTCCCTTAACCCACCCCACCCTACCCATATCCCTCTCCAAAGGCCCGGCGGTACAGCCAGGTCTTACACTGTCTTCGGAAAGAGGGGAGGTCTGGGGCCAGGCAGGCCTCCATTGGGAGGGAATTCCACAACCTCGGAGCGGCCACCAAGAATGCCCTCATTGTCACCACCCGGGAAACCCCCCCCATCGTCACCACCCGGGAAACCTGGGGGACTTTGAGTTGGGCATCACCGGACGACCGCAGGGGCTGAAATACGACCCGGGGCCTGAGGTGGTCCCACAGGTAAGCAGGGCCCAGGCCATTTAGGACTTTATAGGTCATTACCAGCACCTTGAATTGGGCCCGGAAGATAATAGGCAGCCAGTGCAGAGAACGGACCACTGGTGTAATGTGCTCATGATGACATGTCCCCGTTAGGAGATGGGCTGTCGCATTCTGCACCAGATGCAACCTCTGGACCGTCCCCAAGGGGTAGCTCCACATAGAGTGCATTAAAGTAGTCTAATCTAGAGGTAATAAAGGCATGGATGATGGTGGCCAGATCGGAGTTCGAGACATACAGCTGCAGCCGTCACACCAGATATAATTGGCGAAATGCTCCTCTCGCCACCGCCTCCACCTGGTAATCCAGGCGGAACTGTGAATTGAGGAGCACTCCCAGACTATGGACCTGAATGTCCAAAGGGGGGTAAACCCCGTCAATGACAGGAGCTACTACCCCCTCAGCCCTACCCACCAACATCACCTCTGTCTTATCGGGATTCAACTTCAGACGGCTCACCCTCATCCAGTCCCCCATAGCCGCCAAGTACTGGGTGGGCACCGAGACTACTGGGTCTGAGTCTGCCGAAAAAGAGAGGCAAAGTTGTGTATCACTGGTGTACTGATGACAATGCACACCGAGCCTTCTCACGACCTCACCCAAAGGCTGCATGTATACGTTGAACAGGAGGGGGGACAGAATAGAACTCCATATGCGAGGTCCTGGGGAGATGAAGTATACTCCCCAAGAACCACATGCTGAGTTCTCTAGGCCAGGAATGAACGGAACCATTCAAGAATAGTACCACCCACTCTTGCCCAGTCCCACAGCTGGGCCACCAACATCTCGTGGTCAACTGTTGCCGACAGATCTAATAGAATTAAGAGAGACAATCTGCCCTGATCTAATTCATGGCGCAGGTTGTCAACCAAGGCCACAAGTGCAGTCTCCGTGCCATACCCAGGATGAAAGCTAGACTGCGAAGGATCAAGAAAACTGACCAGATCCAGATGCTCCTGAAGCTGCTGAGCCACCACCTCCCGTTCAGTGCCTCGATGACTATAGTGGATAGTCATCGAGAAAGAATGAACTTCTCACACATCCTAGAAAGTGGCAAGAAGGGACGTTAACTTGCAGAAGGAAGCTTTTATTTGTGTGGCTTGTGCTGTGTTTCTTCAGTGACTAAGTGCAGAAATTCAGTCACTGGTGTGGTCTGTCTTGAACGTTCCCTAATTGCTTTGAAGAAACCTACAGGTAAGCCTTGACATGACAGAAAGCAGAGATATCCTGCTACTCATAGCTCATTAGAATTCGGTGCTGCTGTTCCAATTGCTACATGGATTAAGGTATCCCTATGAGCTGGATAGGGGGTTCAGAGACAGAATTCAGAGATTGGGGGTGAAGTGAGCGGCGGATTTGTCATTAATTGCCAAATTCAAATCAGCTCCAGATTGTCTTGTAAACGATATGTCTTAGTGCAGTTTAATGGATTCATTAAAGTAAAACTGGAACCAGGACAGGGCTGTATGTGAGGTCAGACTAGATGATCTCAGTGGTAACCTTTGACCTCAAAATCTATGCTAGTGATGTCGAACCTCCCCTCCTCCCCCCGTGGGCCACTTTGAAAATCAGTACAAGCTCTGTGGGCTGGATAGAGGTACTTGGGGGTGAAGGTGTTAAAGCGGTAAGGAAGGGATAGAGATAATTTTTCTATCCCGTGGATCCATCATCTCCACTCCCTTCCTTTTAGTACTTTAGGCTACCATCTGGATCCACTGGCCAGATACGGGATCTGGAATCGGGTCAAATGAAGCCACAGAACAATTTGACCCATGGACTACGGATTCCCCACTCTGATCTATTTATTCACATGGCCTTTTCAAAAAGCCACAGCTGTGGAGCCCAGAAAGAATGGTCTATCAGTCGCACCTTATGTGCAACCCAAAAGAAAGAGTTTCCTTGCTGTTGATTTCCAAACCATACCCGAAATTACACAAATGGAGCTTTGTTGGACGTTTAAGTCATTTGCGATTTTCTAGACAGTGTTTCAAGGAGTGCATTCCAAGATCATAACCCTCAGAACCCACTTATCAGTCAGAGAGTGTTTTCTGTGCCGTGCTGCCCTGCATTTTGAATACATTTATTCCGCACTTCATGCTCCGCATTACAGCAGCTTAAAGGCACTGGAGTTGAGGAAATCTTTGCTCTCTGGGTTCTCTCTTTTTCCTTCCTACAAAAAGAGCTTTTTTTCACTCTCCAAGATGTTTGTTTTGAAAAAATAAATAAATGAATGTGCTGACAAGTGAAACTCTCACATACAAAAGGCAAAACGTACTCTACTCCCATTATGCATTCATCTAAGAAAGGGAAACAGTTCTGAGCCATAGAAAAAGGCCAAGGGGATCTGTTAACAAGGAGGAGGACTATAATAGGTGGTTAATGCACCAGGCACCATGATAAAGTAGCCATCCTTGTCGTAGGCAGAATGTTAGAACAGAAAGCTCTGTAATGATGGAGCAACACCTAGATCAGAAAGACACAGACTTCAAAATCTGCAGTCAGACAGCCAGTCTGCTTTGTATAATACAGCAAAAGGGGGATTTTGTGCCAAGACTTCCATCCAACAAAAGTACTTTAAATACATTCTTTTAGAAGTCACTTTCCCACCCCCCATGTTTTGTAACAACTAGAGGACTTACCAAATCACAATTCCACATGCATACTAGCTGCCTCTCTAACAGTTGCTGGGAGTTCAAACTTCCATTTAACCTCTGGCACCATAAAAAATCATATTTTTGCTCGCCGACTGTATCGTCCTTTAGAAATCAGCACCTGACACACAAGAGCTGCAGCGGCCTGTCTATAACTATTGAGTGTCCAGCACCAGGTACATGGTTGGCACTATACAAATAAATAAATAAATAAATAAATACTACTACCAGTACGTGATTGTGTTGGGTTCTCCCTCCATTATGTAGCCCTTGGTCTCGAGGCTGAAGCAACTTGTTTATATATAATGTTGTCAGGTAAGCACAATCAAAGTGGAAATGGCTCATAAAATACAGGTAGTGATACAGCCGTATAATCAGATGCAGAACACCTGGTTTTTCTGGCATGTGACAGATCAGATGGTCACCATGGCAAAGGCAGATAAGAAAATGCCTTAAGATTTTAAGAGGAAAAAAAACACATAAAGAAAATAAGAAACTACTTTTCACCCCCAGGTATTAGTAGCAAGCTAACTGGGCTAATAGTATACTCCATGCGTAACTGGGCTAATAGTATACTCCATGCGTATTCTTCCCTGCACTATCCACCTTGCACTTAGAGCTAATGCTACTTGATAATATTTTGCCTTTTATCCCAAATTGCTTCATCCATTTGAGACACTCGACACCATGGAAATGCAGCCACCTCTGGAGTGGAGGGAGATAGGCAATCAGTGTGCAGCAGTGAAAGAGAAATATGGGCCGTACTTGAGGATACTTGAAGCATCTGGTAGGAAGGCATTACAAGTGATTCCAAACACAGCTTTGATACTGCAAGCTTTCCTCACACAGTCAATTCTCACTTGTACAAATGCAAGGGCAATCTGGGACAATGCTGAAATGAATATATGTAAGTATTTGTATTTACAAATATCATTCCCATTTTCATATAGGACTCCGAATATCCAAATTGCAAAGATCCCAGAGCTGAGATAGTGATGAGGAGGGACAGATACTGCACTCTGGCTCAGTAGTGAACCAGTAGTAATTCATATCACCACAGGCCAACTCCAGAGGGGCAAGCCAGAAGTAAGGTCAGAATGCAAGTGAGGGAATCAGTAAGCTGAGGGAATCAGTAAGCCAGCTATCAAACTCAGAAGGAGGGCCAGGAGCAGGGTCAGGTCTGTAGCACAGGTCTTTGGCTGCTACCAAAGAGAAAAGTTGGCACCTAGCTATGCAGAAGTAGACATCTAGATAGTGAGTCTGGGAGTTGGCCCTGATATGTTTGATCAGCTGCTATGACACTGCTAAGATGCACCCAGCAAAGTGGTCTGTGGCCTAGTGCATGCTCATTGTGGGCTGGTCATGGCTGCATGAGGTTCAGCCATGGTCCTTATTGGCATTGCAGCCATCTCTAGGGGTTGGGACAGGACCTTAATGCACATAGGCATAGAACTGGAAGGGACCATAATGGCACCTAGTCCAGCCCCCATGCACAATTGCAGAATTGGCCATACCTAAAGCATCCCAGACACAGATTTATCTAGCTCCTTCTTAAAAATGTCAAAACGGAAGACAGTCCTCAGCTTTCCCAGGCAACTTGTTCCATTGCTGTGGCTATAATATGCATATTATGGTCATGTCCCAGCTCATTTCTTTTTGAGGATGAACGTGACACCAGGAGGGACAAAGGCTCCCTTTATTGTAGCCATAGCCATCATCATGGACCAGCTATGGATCACTTTTTGGGCCCTGGTGACCTCCAGTGGTTCACGGTAGGGATGGGTGAACAGAACCGAGTTCGGATATTCGGTTTGGTTCAGTTCGGTTCAAAAATTGAGTTCGGTTCGGAAGTTAGGTTCGGTCGACCGAACTATTTGAGTTCGGTCCGAAGTCCAAACTTCCGAACAGAGTTCAGAAATTCAAACCGCATTGAACTAAATGAAATACTATCTTATAGGGATGGGCGAACAGAATCGAGTTCGGAAATTCGGTTCAGTTTGGTTTGAGAATCAAGTTTGGTTCGGAAGTTCGGTTAGGTCAACTGAACTGGTTGAGTTTGGTCCGAATTCCCAACTTCCGAACCGCGTTCGCCTTGGGGATGGGTGAACAGAACTGAGTTCAGAAATTCAGTTTGGTTCGGTTCGAAAATAGAGTTCAGTTCGGAAGTTCGGTTCAGTCGACCGAACTATTCGAGTTTGGTCCAAACTTCTAAGCAGAGTTTGGAAATTCAAACCCCATTGAACTAAATGGAATATTATCTTATAGAGATGGGCGAACAGAACCAAGTTTGGAAATTTGGTTTGGTTCGGTTCAAAAATCGAGTTCGGTTCGGAAGTTTGGTTTGGTCGTTCGAACTGGTTGAGTTCGGTCTGAACTCCGAACTTCCGAACCGCATTCGCCCATCCCTAGTTCGCCCATCCCTAGTTCACGGACCATTGTTTGAGAACCACTGAAAGACAACTTTGTCTATAGCAGGGGTGGGAAGCTTTTCCCCTCCAGGGGCTATCTACAAGTTCTGCAGGTAGAAAGTAATTGAGGGTAGGAGTGCTTACAAATTGTGAATAGAACGGGGGAAGGGAGAGTAGGCTCCAGATTATAGATCTAATCCATGGATCCGTTACCTCTCCTTGAATGCATAGAATGAGGGAAGGGAGAGTAGGATCCAGATTATAGAGCTAATCCCTGGACCCGTTCCCTCTCCTTGAATGCATGCCCTCATTTCTATTCCCTTCCCCTGAACTCACTCTTTTAGTGCTTGGGGATAGGAACTGGATCTAAGGACCAGAGCCAGGAACTGGAAAGGGGCTAAATAAAAAAAAGATGTCCATGGGCTGGAGATTTCTCAGTCTTGGTCTATAGACCCTGGGGCCCATCCCATGCCCAGCGAATCCCAATACAACCCTGCGTGCGCGCAGCTGCATGTGGTTTTTATGGAGAACAATATGGCCACAGTGGAGGTCCATGCAGTTCCCACATGACTGTGTGCGTCCATGACTGTGCATGAGTTCCTCGGGTATGGGATTGGCCCCCGTGTACAGTAACGATGAGATGGATGCAGAGGAGATAAAAATATGCAGCACCAGTTGCATCTTAGGAGGGTTCACTCCTAAGGTGCTTGGTGATTAGAAGAGGTTAGAATCACAGAATGCAAGAGTTGAAAGGGACTATGAGGATCATCTTCTAGTCCAACCCCCTGATGAATGCAGGATGACTACAGCTGCAACATCCCCAGAAGACGGCTTCTGTAGCTGTAGTCTTCTTCATTGTCACCTTCATCTTCCTCAAACGTTTTGCCAAAATAAGTCAATTTTAATGTGCAACTGGGGTCCAGAGGAGCCTCTCCTGAAACTGACTCAGTCTAATTACTGAGTCATGAGGTCTTTTCTGACCAGAGCATTTCCAGGGCTCCTCTGCCTGCTTGAGAATCCGAATGCTCAGGCGACTTGTAGCATTCGGACACCTTGGGTGGTCCTAACTCATAGTTTTCTAGAGTTGATCCCCTAGATGTGACCATGTTCCACTGGGCAGCTGTGCAGTCGCACCATTAATTCTACGGACTGCAGAGCTCTTCACACGCAATTACCCTGTGCACCGAGAACAACCTGCTGAGCATCCCTGATCCAGGTGATAAGGATCAGATGCCAGGGACTCAATTGTCAGCACCACAATGCACATTGCACAGAGTGCTACTCTACCTTGTTAGGAGCGTACAGGGCTTTGTTTGAAGATCTGACAAGAGGGTCATTGTTCACTTATTGGTTTTTCCTGCCGTTATATTTCATGTTTCAAATAGGAGGGCAGTGGGCTGGAAGATCCAAAGGAATAGGTTTCTGGCATCAAATAAAAGAGATATTGGGGATGATACAGAAGCAAGTTGAAAGTGAGGGCTGTCTCTCAGGACTGTAAAACATTAGTTCTAAAGGGTCAGATCCTACCCATCTAAGGCTTTGGCAGTTGTACGGACGCATGCAAAGGAGAGAGGGTTTTCATCAGAGCCCTCTAGCAGAGAGATGTCAACTGCAGCAAGAGCCGGCACTCTAAAACGCACGAGGAAAATGTGAGCAAAGGATGCGACACATCACCACAGCGTGTTTGTTTGAAACCAAACAACCGCTGCCCTGACGTCCAGGCATCTTTCCTGGTTTCTGCTTTCGGGAGGCTTGACGCGATTTGCGGGGGATGGTGTGTTTCTAGTACCACTGTCTAAGAGAATGGAAGTGACAATGCAACTTAGCTGGCTCTCCCTGGCTTGCCTTGCATCCCAATGACCTTCTGACCGAGCCCTTCCCTGAAATCCCTCTGATGGGCGGGGCCACACATGTGCGGTATTTTACTTTCCAATTTCATGAGCAAACCTGTCAAGGCTCAGGAGTTGCTTTAATAAACCCCCCCCCCAAACACCCACATTTAAAGATGCTGTATTTTTCTTCATTACTGTGTTCTCTGGACCGTTTTCTCCGCTGATAGCAAAGGAATCGGAGGTAAACTTTAACTAGACATTAATGTAATGGTTATTGAGCTGTACACCGAGTGTCTTTGCACCCATTAACAACATAATCAACATAACGCCACAAAGCTGGCCTCCAGTTATAATTGATTCAGGAAGACAATGATGTTCTAACTGGCAGAGGAATCCTTTCAAGATGCGATAAAAATGTGCTATCAGTGAGAAGCAGAATGGGCACAGATTGGATAAATGCAAGGGCATAATTGAGGTGGTGTTCTCAGCCGCAAAGAACCCACCGGATGCGATGCAGATCCTAGTGTAGCTCGGACAACATAGGTAATGAAATGTAGCGGTGCTGTGCCACATCTGAATGGGGGAGTTGTTCTTTTGGCCCAGGATTGGAGATTCCATTTGCCATCTTCTTCATTCCCGGCAAACTGGGAGAGTTCCTATAACTATCGATGTGAAGGGATCAGGTTTAGACTAGATCTGAAATGGGCGTCCATTTTATTACCCACAGACAATACCCGCCATTGCAGGTACTCTGTTGGATGCCTGACAGGATGCCTGAATGCTAATCATGTATCTGATTTGATTACCCAAAAAACCCAGGGGTCATCATTACCGATTTATCAAGTATTGATAGTTAAATCGGTACATTGGTATGGGAAAATAGCGAAAAAGGGACAGTAACTTGAAAAATCAGGACAGGAACTTGAAAAATTGGTATCAGAAGCTGGTATTTTGAGACCAGAAACCAGTAAATGGAGACATTGGATAACCTGCCAGGCACTAATCGGGTACCAATTAATATCTGAAGGTGGCGGGTTGAGTCAAGAGCCAAATGTTCAATGTGTTTACCTGTCTTTTCAGGTACTTGTGTCAGCTCTAGTTGAGATTCCTGGGTACAGGACTGTCCAATGCCAGAAGCTGTGCCAAAACCTAGGCAGGATAATGGAAGCAATTTCACTTCCTCCCCTCCTTTCTCCCAGCCCCTTCTCCCCCATCACCCTCTCCCAGGCTCTCTCCCCATTCCTCTTCAGCTACCTGTTGTTTTTTCTGTCTCTGGTGGCTCCTGACCCTCTATGTGCTCTCTCCACCTGCTTATGTGGAAGGGACAGAGCTAAGGAGACCACATGATGTGCTCCCAGGAACGTGTTGACCTTTAAAGCTCTACACTGCCTGGGCCCCTCCTACATGAGAAATTGCTTCACTCCCCGGGTCCTGGAACGATGTCTGCAATCCGCTGGGGGCGCCTTCTTGGAGGTCCTCTGGGTAAACTGGGGGGCCACAATGGAGAGGGCATTCTCAGTGGTCGCACTGCGGTTGTGGAACTACCTCCCAGAGGAGGCTCGCCTAGCTCCCAGTTTGTTGACCTTCTGCTGAGCCTGTAAAACCTGGCTGTTTGTCCAGGTCTTGGGGGGGAGGGGGATTTTTAGCCAACGGGTCTTATCTCTTTTTATTGTATTTATTGTCTTTGTAACCCCCCCTTTTTGTATATTTTTATCTGTTTTAAATTATGTAAGCTGGCCCGAGCTGCCGTGAGGTTGGATGGGGGGGTGGGGTGTAGAAATAATTAAATAAATAAATAAAATTAAATAAATGATACAACTACCTTGCCTTAAGGCCTATCCTGCTTGGTGTAATCCAGTCTTATCCCACTCCTGTGCTTAGTTGAGGTTGTGGGGGGCAGCAAGGAGGAGGAGTGGGGAGAAGGTTCAGTTCGGTCAGGCAGGAAAGTAGAGGAGAAAGATGGAAGGGGAAGCTAATTTGCCACTGCTCCTTCTCCTTCTCGACCCAGGGATGAGAGGAGCCACCCTGAGAGACCGAGGGGTTAATGCACTGTTCCAAGAAATCAATCCACCGCCATTCAAGTTAATTGATTGGCTTGGAAGCAATTACCTGAGGAATTTCACTATCTACACTTGTTTTGATTTTGATGGACGTTCATAGGGATTGATTTTTTTCCAGGAACCATACATTCAATTAAATGTTTTCGGGATACACTGTGACTTTGCCTCTTGTAACATCACATCTCCTGGGATTTCGCCTAATCTGGGACTTTGTTATTGAGATTCACTGAGAGAAACAGTAAGATTGTAACTGTCCTTTTCCCAGAACGCCCTGGAGAAGAGGACTTTTGGAGGTTAGGAGAGAGGTGTCCTCTTTCACAGGGGACTGTGTTATGAGTGGAAATACTCCCCCTCATAAAGGGCTGAACTGAATAGTGGATTTTGTATTCATATATATTATTCGTATTTTCAAATAGCTATCTGAATATATGAATATTGTCTGCACTAGGGCTGAAACAATGTTTCACCAAACCAGGAAATCTCATTTAAATCTTGATTCCCGATACCATCTTGGTTGAATCGAGAACTTCTCAGTACTTGGCAATGTCTTGACTGACATTTCGTTTCTTGATTTACTGAATTTCTACTTACCGGGATCATGACTACCGCTTTGTTGTCCATTTCAATTCCTGAGCGGTAATACTGAAGGAATACTGCGTTTCTTGAACTTCCTTATCACTCATTGGCTGGTATGCTGATTCCTTTACTAATCTGCAATCCAGCTGCAGATTGGTCAAAGCAAAAGGAGCAACATAAAACACCAATTCTGACTGGAGGCACTGGAGTGGCAGTTAAGGGGCACTGGGGGGAAGTTAAAGGGTGGACTATTCGCACAGTGATTGGCTCAGAAATGCAGAAACAAGGCAATCTTTAGTTTTATGGGACCTAGACCATTTAGGGCTTGAAAGGTCAAAACCAACACCTTGAATTCTGCCTGGAAAGCTATAGGGAGCCAGTGCAGACTTTGGATTAACAACGTAATGTGCTACCGGCAACTCATCCCCGAAAGGAGCCGAGCTGCCGCATTCTGCACCAGATACCATTTGCCGACTGGTAAAATGTTAAATCAGTAACTTAGTAATGGTGATACCCAGTAATATTGGCTAAATAGGTGCCTGACTTGATACTCAGGTAATCAGGCACCCACAGGTATTACCCATGGAAATACGCTGCCTATTTCCACTCTAGATACGATGTTTTTGTTTATACAACGGAAAATGCCATTGACCTTCTTTGCAACAGCGTGACACTACAGACTTATGGTTAACCCCCCCCAAGTCCTTCCCGGTAGCGCTGCTACCCAGCCAACTATCTCTCAACTTGTACTTGTGCATTCTGCGGTACTTGTGCATAATTGTGGTAGCGCTCTAGAACAAAACCATTGAATGTCCATAATAAACAAAAGGAACAAAATAATCAAAATAACTGAAGTGAAATATGAATATGCAATTTTTGCTTTGCACACCCAACAGAATATGCAAATTATATTCACAAATGCAAAATGGCACATTTGTTTCAGCTTTGTTTTGCATACACATGTGCGGCCTTCCAAGCAATTTGTGTATTGCATTGTGACCCGAGAGGGCAGGGTGAGAGCACTTGTTTCCCTGGGACTGTGCAGTGCTGATGTGTGAGGCTATCTCAGGTCTGGGGATGAGACTTCTAAACTTTCTCATCTAGCCACATCTGGGTTTGATATGCAGCTGCCTGGTCTCATGATGCAGCTTTCCACCTTCCAGCCATTCTCAATTAGCCACCCTGGCCACCTTGTCTTTGTCTACCTGGGCTGCCATGCCTGGCTAATGAAGGGAACAGACATCCAAGAGCCCGTGTGGTATAATGGCTAAGTGTGCATTACTTGGACTGGGAGGTAGCGGGGGGGGGGGACACCTGGTTTAAATCTTGCCTTCGCCAGAAACTCCCTTGGGCCAGTCACAATATTCTCTCAACCTAACCTACCACACAGGATTGTTGTGAGGATTTAAAGTTGTGTTATATGTAAAGTGCTCTGAATGCCATGGCAGGGGGGCGCTATATAAAAATAAAGGTTATTCATACATTTGCAGCAATCCTTCCATTTATGCACCCTCTGTGAATCCTGCTGCCATCCTGAGTTGAAATCTCACTATATTCACAAATTCCATCTCTCTCTCTCTCTCTCTTGCTGTCTTTATATTTTTGCCTCTCCTTTATATTTTTGCAGGTAGCAGCTGGCATCTGGCACAACTCTCATTTGTATCCCTTTGAAGTTACATGCACAGAAGACAAAGGTCAAATTAAACACAAGTAGTTCAGGGAGATGTGGAAGGAAATCTGCCATGCAAATCACAAACTCCCATTAGCTTCCACAAGAGTGATGGGAGCCCAAGAGAAGCAAGACTTAGAGTCTAGGGGTAAATTCAGACGTGCTGAACATCCAGGCCCAACACCCTGAAACCCGAACTGGGATCTGTCCTTTAGACATACCGGCTTCATCACGCAAGGGAATCTAGAAAGGGGGCGGGACCATGTGGTGTGACAGACAGCTGCACAGCCCCATCCCCCGTGCTCCCACATCTTCCCGCCCTCAGGGAGACGGGCGGGCGCAGTGGCCAATGCGGCCACTGCGCCTGATCCTGTACAGTGGTCCGACCATGCTCAGGAATGGGGCAAGGTAACACACGTTACTTTTGCCCCTTTCCTGATCATGGTTCAGCTAACCACGGTTCTGGGGGTGAGGCTGGCCTTACTGCCACAACCGTGGTTAACGTTGAACCTCGCCAGGAATTCACCGTGGTGACCATCTGTCGGGGCTCAAACAGACGTGCCACCCATCACAGCCACCACACTGGATCCACTGTGATCCAGTGTGGTTGACCGTGGTGGCGTCACGTCTTAAATCACCCTAGGTAGCAATGTCATGGAAAGTGGGGTCCCCTGTGACATGGAGGTGTGGCCCCACTCCCAATACGATCACTGGGTGAGACCAATGGTCCATGGAGCCCGGCTTCCTGTCTCCCACAGTGACCATCCTTGGTCACTTCAGAGAAGTACCCAACAGGGAATGATCTATTCCCTGCTAGTCACAGCCAGCTCTCGACAGGCAGAGGTTTAGCTTACGTCTGTCACAAATGTTATAAATATAATGAAATCAGACAACATACAAGGTTATGTGCTGATGGGGGTGGGAGAGGGGAGGGTTGCACCTAAGCTAACTGCAGGTCCCTTCACAGGACCAGTAATCATTTCTATAGCACTACTAAGCATACACAGCACTTTATAGTCACAGACTTTCAGAAACAGGTCTCTGCCCAGTGGGCTTAAAATCTAAGGCCACTTGCCCACGTTACCGGGGCTAACGATTCTCCCGGCGGGGAATCTCCTGGCTGGGAAACATACGCTGAGCTCTGCACGTGGGGTTAAAAGCATCATTAGCTGCATCCAGCTGGACAAGGGTGAGGCGATCACAGGGAAAGACAAACACACTATGGCCACTTCAGACCTTCCCCCCCCTCCGTGCATTTTCTGGCTGCAGGAGGGAATGTGCAGTCAGGATATGCGCAGGGTTTGGCCGGTCTGAAATCCCCCCTCACGCAGCTTTTCTGGCAGATACCCACAGAGATACAGAGCAGGAAATCCTTCTCTGTATCCCTGCGGGTGTTTGCCAGCAAAGCCACACAGGGAGGGTGTTTCAGACTGGCCTAACCCTGTGCATATGTGATGTATCCCGTATAAAAAGCATATATTTTTGTGAGGAAACTGAAGCACAACGCGACACATATCCTGGCTGCGCATTCCCTCCCGCAGTCAGAATATGCGCGGGGGTGGGGGTGTGTGTTGAGGTCTGAAAGTGGCCCTAGTCCCATTTTACAGATAAGGAACTGAGGCTGAGAGATTGGGACTTGTAGGGATGGGCGAACAGAACGCGGTTCGGATGTTCGGTCGTTCGGTTCGAAACCAGAGTTCGGATTCGATGGTTCGGTTCAGCGGAGTTCGGTTTGGCCGAACTTGGCCGAACATTAAAAAATAGCGAAACCGAAATCTAATTTTCAGCCCTGGAAAGACATTTTTCCTGCCTCCGAACTCTTTGGTCATTCGGTTCGGTCTGGTCCGGACAGACTAAGTTCGGTCCGAACTCCAAACATCTGAACCACGTTCACCCATCCCTAGGGACTTTCCCAAGGCCACCCAGTAAGTTCATGGCTAAGACAGGATTCAGACCCTAGCTTCCTAGATCCCAGTCCAACATCTTCTCCGCTACACCACGCTAGCTCTTCAGCGTCCCTGCCTTCAAGGCTTCTGGGCCAAATTTTATACCAGTGGTTCTCCCACTCACGTTGTAATTTCAGATATATTCATGGATCCTATGTATTCGGGTTCCCACAGCACGCAGGGCCCCATGTGATCTCACAGTCTGCACCTGCTAGGGAGGAAAGAAGGGGTTTTACCGATGGGTGGTAATTAAGAGCTGAGAGAGGCCTGGAACGATAACGTAGCATCAAAGCCATATTTCAAGCAGAGCTTCTAAGCAGCACGAAGCGCTTTCCCAGACAAGCCTTTGCCTTTTCTTCTTAACAAGCAGAAAACATACTGTAATAGATGGAAAGTAATGAACAAAGGAAATGACAGATATTTCAAAATTCCGTGATTTAGGAAAAAAGCCACGCTGCAAAACTGGAAAGAACTTGGACTGCCAAACGGAGGGTGTCTTTAGACATAACGTCAATGGGTGTCTGAATGTGTGTTTTGACCTTGCTATGAACACTGGTTCGGCCCCATGTCCACCGTGTGTCGCTGCTTAGACACACAACCCATCTTGGGGCAAATCGGTGTTCTGCTCACCACCTAGTCTCAGCACGCAAGCGCTGCTTCCTCATTCCCCGTGTGGTACCTGCTAACATGTCACACGATTTCATTAGACACAACACTGACCGCGTGTTCAGCCGGAACACACAAATTGTCCTAGTGATGCAATGGTGGCCACATTGCGTGTTCAACGGGTGGCCAGGTTGGTGTCGGGATTGTTATGGTGCTTGCGCGCAACAGCCAAACACGTGCTATGGGGTTTTGACACCCAATCTTTGTTATATCTAAAAATGCCCTCTGTGTGTGCAAGTCAGTGGTGTGATAGATGGTGAGGGACAGCGCATGGGTTCTCTTGGTACAGGGAGGACAGTGGGAATGCTTTTCCTCTGTACCCACTCACTGGGGTAAGAGGCAATGGCTAGCAAAGGAACTTTGCCTTGCAAAAACTGGTATACCCACCCAAATTACGGTACTCAACCCAAACCGTACCAAACCGTACTCAACCCAAATCGTACTCAACCCAAACCATCACCAAACCGGTAACGTCAGCTACCAATCAATACCTGACAGGCTCTCTGATGTATCAATTTAATAGTTTTCATCCTAATTTTCCAACTGATTCCTGTACTGATTTACCAATCAGTAAAATGATAAATTGGTAATTTCGTAATGTTAAAACCTGGTATTTCTCAGTTATCAGGTACCTGACTTAGTACTCGTGTACCAATCGGGGACCTAATAGACCACTTGAAAATATCAGTATTACCTGCAGCTAGTAAATGGGCTACCTGCTTCATCTCAAAGGAGCTGGATGGAAGCGCGGCTGCATCTTTATTGCTACGGTTGGTGGTCTGGAGCTGGCCAAGGAGGGAGACGACATCCTTTCATAGGGTCTTGTAGCTCTACCCATCTTTGCTATTTCTCAGTGGGTGTATAGACACAATTTGCATGCAGGGCCTGATCCAGGCAAAGGCCACAAATTATTTGAGTCACACCCAGGGGTGTAATTATTGCGGGGGGGGGGGGGGGGGAATCCCTCCTTCCAAAATTAGGGGTGTGTGGGGGGGTGGAGTGTTGAAATAATTCCCCACTACATTTCCAGTTAATTTGGCAGCCCAGACGGGGCTGCTCCCTCCCTGTTCTTTGGCTCAGGAGGGAAGGTGTCCCGCTCCTTGCAGGAACATGTGGTTGTGTGTGGGAGTTGCTGCTCAGTCGTCATTGCAGCCTTTCAGCTGCTTCCCGGCTTCAGCTGACAGATCCCCTGCCCTTGGATCTGAGACGAGAGATTTCAGCCACTGTCCTGGCTTGTCCACCCACTCCTCGTGCCCTTCCCCCCACCCGCCACAAAGTTTGGGGGGAAAGTTATTCTATTGGTCACACCTAGTTAGTATGAACTGGGTTCCCCACCCAGGATTATCCCCCACCTGTTAAATGTAAACTCCCAACTGACTGCAACCAAGCCAAGAACGGGTACCTGAGTTCCCACATCCTCATAAATGTCGCATCCCTTGATTTCCCTTTGTTCCCCCTTCCCTGGCTTCCCTCCCCCTGTCTTTAGATTGTAAGTCCTCGGGCAGGGACCATGTCTATCTTATTCTTTGCAAAGCACCAGGTACATTGCTAGCGCTATATAAATGCTAATAATGCTAATGCTAATGCTAATGCTAATAATAATAATAATAATAATTAATAGCAACTTTACTCATGGCAGAACATACAAACTGTCCTATTAGGTCAGACCAATGGCCCACCTAGCTCAGTATCCTCCCTCTGAGAGTTGCCAGTACCAGATGCCACAGGGGAAGTACACCAAACCATGGCATTCATTCCGTAATCCATTCCCTTTCACTCAATCCTAGCTTCTTTGATCTAGGAAGTTGCATTCCCTCATCATTCAGCTAATAACCATTGATAGACCTATTCTCCATGTACTCATTAACCCTTTTTGTTTGTTATTCTACTGGCCTTCACAACATCCCCTGACAGTGAGTTCCACAGGTTAATAATATCATGTTGCTTTAAAAAAAGAACTTTCTTTTATTGCTTTTAACTTGAGGCCAATAATTTCACGGGGTGTTCCCTAGCACTTGCTGGGGGTGGGTGGGTGGGCGATGGAGCTTTTAGTTTTGTGGGGGTTTAATTATTTATTTGCTCTATGTATTTTATATCTCTTCTGTGCGCCGCCATGTGCCTTCAGGGAAAGGGCGGGATATAAATAAAAATAAATAACTAAATAAATAAATTACGAGGAATGGAAAAGCGTGGTTCTTTCTATACTTTCTCTGCACTGACTGTGATTTTATAAACATCGGTCACCTCCCTCTTCTTTTTCTCTTTTTGGAGATGAAGAACCCTAATCCTTTTAGCCTGTCCCCATCGGGAAAGCAGGTAGTAACTTACTCAGCACATTGAAATTAAGTGGCAATTCAGTGTAAATGTGCTAGAATAAATGCTTATCTGGTCTGCACTTGTCATTTAGCCTTGAAAATTTGAAGTAGTAAAAGAAAAATATTGAAATATTGGAAGCCATTAGATGGCTTTTATCTCTGCCAGATTCAGAGAAGCAGGTGGTGTGAGTCCCCTGCTAACATAAAAGTGCATGACAGGCACGTGCTGAACCAGTCTAGGCTAGTGGATAAGGGGCTGGACTTTGACTTTGAAAACCAAGGTTAAAATCCTGGCCAAGCCATTCATTTACTTAGCCTGTCCCCATTGTATATGTTATTAATGTTGTCAGCTGTCCTGGTCTGCCTGTGGCAGGAGCAGCGGGGTATACATTTTAATAAATAAATAAATAAATAAAAAATAAATAAATGTATATGTCACTCTTCTCCGAGGCTCAGGGCAGTGTACAGACAATAAAAACATTTAAGACGAATCCAAAAAACCCTTCTAAACCCCCCCCCCCAACAAAACACCACCCTGTACCACCTCCCCACCCAACTCTCTCTCACAAACCTACTCCAAAATCATCCATCCCCCCCAACCCCTATCTCTGCCCGCCAAATGCCTTTTCAAATAAAAGAGGCCGTTTTTACACAGACACCCTCTCCCCCCGTTCGGTGTTCGGGTGGATGTGTGTGTGTGGGACTTCCATGTAAATGGCCGGAAGTGGTTGGGGGGATGGGTGTCCACTTGGTAATTGCCTGAGCAGGAGGGTGGGGATGCATGTGCATTCCCGCGCAACACTCATTTCCACCCATGTGCATTCCCGCGCAACACTCATTTCCACCCATCTCCACCCATGGAGCCCTCCAGAAAACCGGAGGAGGCCCCATGTGTGGAGGTGGGTGGAATGAGTGGAAGTGTGTGTGTGTCCATGTAAAGGGACACCCACCCACCTCCACCCACCATGCCTAAACACCCATCCCCCCCATCTGTGTAAAAAGGGCCAAAGTCTTACATGGGACATGGAAGGACAGGGGTCTTTCAGAGTGTGAGGCCTAGACTGTTTAGGGCTTTAAAGGTCAAAATGCCCCTCTGCAAGCTCGGAAAACTATAGGGAGTCAGTGAAAACTTCAGAGCACCAGTGTAATATGCTCCCGGAAACTCATCCCTGAAAGGAGCTGAGTCACTGCTGCATTTTGCACTAGCTGCAGCTTCTGAACAGTCTTCGAGAGCAGCTCCACATAGAGCGCATTGCAGTAATCTAGCTTTGAGGTGATAAAAGAATGGGTGATGGTGGCCAGATCNGCTTGCTTGTCCTTGGCTGCAGGTCCTTCCGCTCAGCTCAGTCTCCACCTGGCCACGCCACAACATGATGGGATTGGTTCACCTGCTCCCAGTTTAGGTCCTGGGACAAATGCCTCTCCTGTCCCTATGATAGCTACGTGTTAGGGTTAGGACTAGGATCAAGGGAAGGGAGACAACAGACACACTCCAGACACCAGGGCAATATTGCGTAGGAAAAAGGTCCCTCAGGGTCTTACAGAGGCGCTGGGTACAAGCTACAGGAGCTAGCCCTTGCCAAAGCTCATCCCAGGGACTGGCGCACAGAACAATGCCCACTCTGTGAGTCTCACACGCCCACGTGCACAGGACTACGGTGGGGAAGTGAGGGATCAGTGGTGGTTCAGCAGGAACAGGGCTCAAGGAGCCCGGAGGGGGGAACAGCCCAGGAGGGGACAGGACTCACACACAGGGATCACCAGGGATTCTCAGGTCTGAGGAAAGGGAAGACTCTAACACGCTCTACACACAACCTCCTAATATCAAACACTCACACAAGCACTCACCTTTCACACTCCACGCTCTCACTCTCTCGCCCATGTTACTCTGGATAATCACTTGCTCACAACTCCACACCACGCTTGGGGCCAGTCTTACGGCACAGGTCCGATCACCAGCAATGTCCTACTGTTCTCCTGAGGTTTATATGGGGCCTTGATTAGTCTGAGCCTGCAGGCGCGCCGAGCGGCGAGGGTGCACTTCCGGGTTAGCGTTGCGCATGCGCCCGTCATTGGAGCCTGCCGGGACGTCCGGGGACGCTACGCTGCTCTGCCTCCGCCCTCCCTGTTGATGACGCTGGGGAAGGGGCGGGCTGTGGCGCCCGCCTCCTGTTTTGCCGCAGCCGGCAAGGTCCAATGCGGCCGTGCTGGCGCAACCAGCCCCCTCTACCTCCCCGGGATCTAAAAGTACCCCCCCCTCCAGGGAGGTGTCTATGACGTTGGCCAGGGTGAGGTTTAGTAGGAAACCGGGCATGGAAGGTGCGTGTTAAGCGCGGGGCGGAGACCACCGTTGCAGGCTCCCAGGATCGATCGGCAGGGCCATATCCCTTCCAATCCACAAGATAGTGGAGTGATCCTCGTCGCCAACGGGAATCAAGGATTGCCTCAATCTCAAATTCATGGGAGTCAGTCATCTCAGGGTTCGGGGCTGGTCTAGGGGCTCGTGAGGGAAATAGCGGGGGATGTGCTGCCTTCAGAAGGGAAACATGAAATTATGGGTGTATTCGTATTGACGGGGGCAGTGAGACCCGGAAGGTGACTTCATTAATTTTCTTTGAAATAGGGAAGGGTCCAATAAACTGCATGTCGAGTTTGGCAGAAGGGCGAGTGGTCGGGTAATGTCTGCGATCGACCCACACAAGGTCTCCTACCTTAAAGGCCGGGGCCGGTCAGCGGTGACGATCAGTCTGCTGTTTATATTGTTGACGAGCTTGGGCTAGGGAGTGCTGTGCCTGGTGGTGCGCCTGGTGAATTCGTTGTGCGAGGGCTCCGGCTGCAGGGACGTCTCCATCTGGAAGTTCAGGAAAACAGATACGGGGATGATACCCAAAGGTGACAAAAAATGGCGATTGTCCCAGGGAGGTGTTAGGAGCATTATTATATGCGAATTCGGCAATGGGGAGGAACTGGGCCCAATCGTCCTTCAGATAGTCGCAGTAACAGCGGAGGTACTGCTCTAAGGATTGGTTGATGCGTTCGACCTGGCCATTTCCCTGGGGGTGATATGCGGTGGTTGGACTCAATTGGACTTGTAGGAGGGAGAACAGTTTCCTCCAGAAACGGGACACAAACTGCATGCCTCGGCCAGGTATTATCTCCCCTGGGAGTCCATGCAATTTGACAATATTTTGGAGCATGAGTTGTGCGGTTTGGGAGGCGGTGGGTAATCCCGGGCAAGGGATAAAATGTCCTAATTTACTAAAATGATTTACAACGACCAAAATGGTGGTAAATTAGTTAGAGGGGGGCAAGTCGACTATGAAATCCATTCCGATTTGTCTCCATGGCCCCCGAGGGGCTTCGACTACTTGGACCAGGCCTTGGGGTCGTAGGCGCGGCACTTTGGTGCGAGCACACACGGTGCACCCTCGAACATACCTCATTACATCGGTTCGTAATGTTGGCCACCAGAAATGCCTTTGAATCAACTGGAGGGTACTACGTTGCCCTGGATGACCAACTAGTGGAGCGTCATGATGAGCCCATAGTATCCCTCGACGTTCCTTTTTTGGAACTGCTATCTTGCCTTGAAAATAAAATAATTCATGGCGTACTTGCAGGCGAGACTCCTTCTGTATCTTGGGATCCTGGTTGGATTGGATACGCAGCCGTTCTAGTGAGGGTTTCCAGGTTCCTACAAAGATGTGCGGTGGTAGCAATAAGGAACCTTGGTCGGCTGGTTGTTCCTCCAAATTATGGCACTGAGATAGGGCATCTGCCAACACATTCTGATGGCCAGGTCTATATTGAATGCAAAATTGAAAACGGGCAAAAAACAAGGCCCAGCGAGCATGCCGGGCATTAGTGATTCGAGCAGTTTGAAGGAAGGTGAGGTTTTTGTGATCTGTAATGACAGTAATTGGGTATTGGGCTGCCTCCAAGTGATGTCGCCATGCTTCAAATACTGCCTTTATCGCTAATAATTCCCTATCTAAGATGGTGTAATTTTGTTCTGCAATGGTAAGTTGGCGGGAGTAAAATGCGCAAGGCAGGAGGGGACTCCCGGCAGGTCCGGCCTGAAGAAGGACGGCTCCAATGGCAGTTCTTGAAGCATCCGTTTCCACAGTATACGGGTGGGATGCGTCAGGATGCTGCAGGATGGGGGCCTTCATAAAAGTCTTCTTCAAGGTTTCAAAGGCGGTCTGTTGTTCTACCCCCCATGTGAATTGAGTTCCTTTTTTCAATAAGCGCATGAGGGGGGCGGTCCAATTGTCATAATCAGGGATGTATTGGCGGTAATAGTGCTACCGAGAAATCGTTGGAGAGCTTTCACATTCCCTGGTGGGGCCTATACCTCAATTGCTTGAACCTTTTTCTGTTCCATCTCAATTCCTCGCGGGGTAATCACGAATTCCCAAAAGGCCACAGAAGACACATGGAAGGTACACTTGTCCAGCTTACAAAATAATCTATGCTGTCGAAGTCGCTGAAGTACAATGCGTACATGTTGCACGTGTTCTTGGAGGTTGGCGGAGAAGATCAAAATGTCACCTAAATAAATGATTACAAAAACATCAAGGATGTCCTGGAACAAATCATTCATTAGCTGTTGGAAGGTGGCAGGAGCATTGGCCAAGCCGAACGGCATCACCAAATATTCAAAATGCCCGTACCGGGTACGAAAGGCTGTTTTCCATTCGTCCCCAGTCCGAATTCGCACCAAGTTATACGCTCCTCGCAAGTCCAATTTAGTATAGATCTGAGCCCCCTGTAACCTATTGAGTAATTCAGGAATGAGGGGCAGGGGGTACCAATTTTTGATGGTGATGAGATTGAGTCCCCGATAGTCCACACATGGCCGGAGGCCACCATCCTTCTTGGGTACAAAGAAGATGGGGGCCCCAGCAGGGGAGACCGAGTGCTGGATAAATCCCCGTTGCAACTGTTCCTCAATATAGGTCTTAAGGACCTTAAGTTCTGGCTCAGCGAGCACGTAAATCCACCCATATGGGGGTTCGGTGCCGGGAAGAAGATCTATTGGGCAGTCGTATGGGCGGTGAGGCGGAAGGGCGGCAGCTTCCTGCTCACAAAAAACATCAACAAAATTGGCACAATATGCAGGAAGTTGCTCTGAGGCGACAATGGTGGCCAGAGCCCCTTCTTGCCTAGGTCCAGCGCCTGTGGGTGCCCAAAGGCAATGCAGCTTACAATAAGGGGAGTGAAAGTCCACTGCACCTGGGGCNTATTATTATTATTATTATTATTATTATTATTAATTTAGCACCTCCCCGCCATGGTGGTTGGAGCATTTTACATAGAACTAATTAACACAACTTTTCTAATCCTGACAGCAACCCTGTGAGGTAGGTTAGTCTGAGAGAATATTGTGACTGGCTCAAGGTCACCCAGCGAGTTTCTGGCTAAGGTGAGACTTGTATTATGGCCGTCCCCCCTACCTCCCAGTCTAGGTCCAGCACACGTAGCCACTAAAAGGACACATGTTCTGCTTGGGAAGAAGTGCTGCTTGTAGCCATTTGTTTAGCTGGGATTCCTGTAGCCGCATCAGCAGCCTTGAGCATTTTCTCCGAAGATGTAAGCACCACACTATCCAATTAAAGCAGAGTCCTGATTAATCTATCAGGCAACTAAAGTCATCATCGCCCTTTTATTCCGGAGAGCTCAAGCAGCAATATGATTTTCGCCTGGTGCTTAAACAATCTCTATAAAGCAACGCTGACACAATAGATCAGCAGTAATGAGATCGTTAAGACACTGAAGGGTAGTTTGTGCCTGATGTGATCAGTAGAGGCTAATTTTTAAATTTGGGGGTGGGGGGCGGGAGGAGGGAAAGCTACTTTCCTAGGAAACCGGAAAGAAATTCATTGCATAGAAAGTAGAGACGGAAAAGGCCTTTTAGGCGACTTTCTCACATTACACAGGGGGAACTTCCGTGAGAGCAATCGCTGCTCATGGGAATTAGTGCTTTATTATCCCACTTTTATGCTGCAAGAACACTTGCATATGACCGGGTCCCCCTGATGTAGCTTTTACAATCACTCATGTTCTTGTGGCATAAAAGCAGAAGATCGCATTCCAATGTGCGCTAATTCCCATGAGAATACAGTCGCAATTGCCCCTTATGGAAGTTCTCTCCCCACCCCCCGGTGTAACGTGAGAAAGCAGCTTCTGTCTCAGACCTCACCTAGTATCAAGAATGTGGAGGCATAGCAAGGATGTGTGGGATCCGCTCTGGCTCAGCTCCCAGTTATGGTCCCCCGAACAGCAAAGGGGGGGTGGGGTCTACAGGGGGGAGGGAGAGGCTCCAGCACTTCCACCCACTCTGAAAATGTCCTTCTTGGGGGTGTGGGGCACTTCGCAAGCAGCCTGGGAGTCACTGGGAAGTTTTCAGAGTGGGTGGGGAATGGGTCGGAGTGGTGGCCCTGCTGCGGCCCTTTCCCCACCTGCTCTGAAAATCTCCTATTGGCACTGCACTTGCTTGCACAGGCCACCCCTTCACTCCCTCCACCTACGGTTGCGGACTGGGTTTAACCAAGTCCCCTTTCTCCAGGGTAGCTATGCCACTCCAGGAATGTATTCTAGTCCCTCTCTGTGTCCACCATCTCTCTTCTCCCTTGTCCATCGTAGCTTGTAAAGCACTCCAGGTGCAGGGACTTGTCTTGAACATAGGGTGTTTTCTAATGTGATGGCTCCCACTGGTGTCACAGACTGTTCCGGGCATTGGCAGGAGCAGTCACTCCAGCCAGGATCCGGCCCGACTGCCAAACAGAAGTGACGGCAGCTGGGCTGGGGAGCAGGTGGGGGGATGCGTGGGCGTGCGTCCATCTGGCCCATCCCCCACTGCCACACTGGACCGCAGTAAGTAAAGTGGACTATCAGACATGGTAGCCCATGTTACTCTGGGTCTGGCAGCCGTTTGTCAACCGTGGTGGTTGGGGGCTAGCCCGGACTGTGACTTGGGGATTTCCTCCACCACTGTCGGGAGACGGACTATGCCAACATCTGGTGGCCACTTTCTAACGTGACGGCAGTACCGGGTTTAACCCGCGCTAAAGCAGGTTAAACCATGCCGTTGTCACATTAGAAAACACCCATAGTGACTAGTTCAGTGCCAGACACATTGCTGGCGCTATATAAATAATGCGTAACAATAATGAGAATGGGCCCGAGAAAGTTATGAGCAATTGAAATGAGAGGGCGTCCCAGAGGATACTTTCCCCGGGGAAGACCTGTGCCCTTCTGCACCGCAGATTGCCTTTCAAAAAGACACAC